>OZ012678.1:51018050-51441246 GCA_963942445.1 Argyra leucocephala | reverse complement strand
ATAGTGAAAATTTATGATATGTTTCTCAGAATAAGGCCCATAGCAACTCTATATCAGTTTTAAAAATATTATTTTCTTTTGTTAGTTAAATTGAAAATTAACTGTTTTAACTATATTATTTTTATAATTTTCCATTTAGTTGTAACTTTAAAAAAATAATAAATTATTGTTTTGCCAATTTTAATTCGATATATTTCAGTTTGATATTTGTGCTCATCTAAAAAATCTAGGTTTCAGTATATTTTTTTTTAAATTCCAAACCAGTCACAATAAACGCATTTGATGTGGTGTGGGAACAGTGGGGACATATTATATCTAACTATTCATTTAAAGATTAAATTTAATATAATTTTTAAAGCACTACCAATTTTGTTGCTTAGTTCTTCCTTTAATTTTATTTATCATTTTTTCTAATGATGTTTTACAAACTATACTTTCAATCCAATCCATAGTGTTGTGAATTAAAGTGTTATGAGCAGTGCATTGTATGAATTCCTTAAAAGAATCATCATATTTCTTATATTAGAAATAAAAGTCAAGGGAGCAATAATTGACTGTATTTTAAACCATAATTTGGCCGAAATTGTTTGGTTTGTTCTCCCAGTTGCTTGTTGGAAATTGTTTCTGGCCAGAATACTTAAAACCAATAAAATTAATCCTAAATATGTGTTGATAATAATAACTGGATGTTTCAGATGTTTTTTTCTCTTATTTTCCATATTTCACATCAAAATAAAATAACCTTAACAATTTTATGTTCTGAAATAGTGTTTTGCACTAAATTAATTTGTATGGAATATAATTAATTATATAATTTAGGAAAACTTTTTTTTGATATTCATTCTATCATTGATTAGGGTTGATTCCTTAATATATGATTATATAATATTATTAAATATCACTATCCGTTAAAATTTCCAAATTTCACAAATCGAATAAAAAAAAAAATATTAATATTTTACAAAATTAGGCCTTAATCATCGTTAATATTGATCACACATCTGAATTTACAATTTACACACATTTACATTCGATCGTCATTAATCATTGCTTTGCAATGTGAATGAAAACATTTGAATGGAACAAAAAAGTAGTTTTATCGACCTTTGCATTTCATGAACGTCACATTAATTGTAGTTTTATTAATCATCAACTTTTTTTTATCAATAAGTATAGATAAATAAAATTATCTACTTTATCTTATCAATTCATAAAGGAAATAATTAAAAAACTAAAGATAACTGTACCTACTTTGACGTTTTTTTTCAATCTACACAAAATACAGTCACTTTTTCTATGTAATTTAACAACTAAGTAAGTTTACTTTATGTCCATTTATATTTCATGAATTTTAATTAATTTGCATTCTAATATTAAATTATACTTTATAAAACTTACAAAAAAATAGAAATAATTTTATTGTTATAAAAATAACTGTTATAGATATTTTATTTGTCAATAAATAAGTGTTAAAATTAAAAATGGTATAATTGTGTTTTATTTATTATTTTCTTTATTTGTATTTGGTGCAGTTTTAATGGTAAATAAATATGAACAATTTCATGTAAATGATTTTTCCAGACATTTCCATTTAAGTTTTTAACATACAAAACCACCGGAGTCCTGTAAACAATTTTTATTCTCTATGCATAGATGAAAAGAAGAATTTAGAAAAAAGGAAATCTAAGAAAAAAACTGAATCTAGTCTAAAATTGTTTTAAAGGATTAAAGATAGAATTAAATAAGTTGATGGGTCAGATTTAATATGATACTAAAAGTTTAAATTTAAACAAAAAAATTGTATTGGTTATGATTTTCGAACTAATTTTTCGTTTAAATAATTTATTAATTAATTTTTAAATATAGGGCCGCTCCCATATCTTCGATATTTAGTTCGAAATTTAAGAAATATATATATTAATAAGTATAATAAATAAATTATTCAAAATATTTGTATATAGACATGTTGATCATATTATGTATAATAATTTTAATTATGTAAATATTATATTTCATTTCAGAAAATTTAAAAAAATGTCACACTCAGTAACAGTAACACGTACAACAACAACATCAGGCAATACATCGTATATTGTTATCAATACTGGATATTTCAAATCTTTTCCAGGACTCTTAAAACTTTTGCAATTGGTATAAAAAAAATTTTTTTGGTTATTTAAAATTTAGTTTTAATTTTTAATTAAAAAAAAATATATTTATATAAATTTTAGATTTTGGGAATAATTTGCGTTGGTCTTATTTCATACTACTATGATTATTCTCTTGTGTTTTATTTGGCGTTAAAACGTAATGTTGAAATCTTTTATTTATTGATGACTGTGACATTTATGATTGGAACATTTTTAATTGTATTGTCATGCTTAATATCACTGGGAACTGGTGCTATCATATCGAAAACAATATTTGTAAGTATATCTATACATATATATTTTATAAGATATATACTAGTAAAAGATCCAGCCCTGCTGGATGTATATATGGCGTTGTAGCATTAAAATAAACTTCTAATACTAAATTTCCTCTATACTTTTAAATTCCCTCTATACTCCCCTAACTATTAAATATTTTCGTTTCTGTTTTGAGATACTCACTCGATCGTATATTAAAAATTCTTAAATAATTTGGGTACAATCTTTCTTCTTCATCTTTTTGTGTCTTATTAATATTCCATAATACTCCATAATTCAGTATATATACATAGATAGGCAATACATGCTTTCGCAACAAATTATAGCTCTCAAAGTGGTTCCGGCAAATGTGGAACATAAATCGGAAAAATTTGTTTAGTAAAAATGGTTCTCCATTTTTTTATTATGCTTTTTTTTAAATTTTGTACTCTATACGTATTACATGGTATTATGTAGAAGTACCGTTGAAATGTATATTATATATGTATATAGAAATACGGTGTGAATAGCTACATAGTTCATTAAAGAAGAGAGAGTGTGGGTTAATTGGCTAAAAAATAAAATGTTGGAAAAAAACGTCGGAAAAAAAATTTCGAATAAAAAATATGGATTTAAAATTATTTTCTGTTTCATAACGTTTTTAAACAAGAGTAAATCATTATTTTATATGCGTTTGAAACAGAAAAGTCTTGCAAATTATAGTTTCGGAACTACAAGTTTCTAAAACTAAATATGTTTTTTTTTGGCAGATATTTTCTGTATCCAACCATGACTACACGTAAACAAAAAAATTTTTCAAACAATAAAAAAAATTATTTTAATCATACTTGAAGTTTTTGAACAAAGGAATTTTATAAAAAGATTTTTAAAAAAAATCCAAAATTGTTAAAAGGAAATTTTGTAACTAATTTTTTTAAAAATATGCTTTAAAAAATTTTTTTTTGGGATTTTTTAATTCAACATTTTATTATTCAATAAAGTAACCGGCCTTTGGAAAAGATAATTTTCGTTTTGGATTTCAATTTTTTTAGGTTTAACACTTAAAACCACCTGCCGCCGTTGATGTTTGTAATTAAAAAGAGGGCAGCAACATTAAGTGTCCCAACTTAAACAGTTTAGACTCAACTCTATGTGACTCGTTTCCTTCTTTAACAGGAAATAAAAATATAAAATAATCATACTACTTTTTTGCAAAAAAGTTGCCCCAACAACAATAAAAAGTGTTGTGTAAGTAATTATTAGTTATAAAAAATTTGATTTTAAATCGCATCTAAATTTTATGAGAAAAATGAGAAATCATTAAACCAGTACTAAAAAACGGATTTAAAATAGAATTAAGGTATGGCCCCAATTTATATAAATTGGGCTATAGTATATAAATTGTCTTATATAAGTCTCTAAATTTAAATGAGTTCTTTTGAATTACAATTGGAAAACTCTCAAGTCGAAATAGAGACATTAGATCAGATTGCACCAGAATTGTTTTTCAGAACAGAAGAAATCAATTCTGATCGGTAATAATTCTCTGTTTCTTCTGTTCTGGAAAAAAAATATGATGCAATCGAATCTAATGTATTTTTCCGAACAACTACAAATACAAAACCCTGAAATGATAAAATAGATTTTATATGAAATATTAAACTTAAAATATTTATGGTCTTTACGTAAAGCAACAAATTAGTTTTGAATTGTAGCATCATTGCATATTTTTGAGATAAATTGCTGTTGTTTTAATATATAAAATGCAAAGGTATTCGACCATGGACTGGACATCATATATTAAAAGTCTTTGTGTAAAAAATGAAACGTAAAAATCGTTAGAGTCGTAGGATAAGTATTTACGATTACGATTGAACACAATCTAATCGTATCGTAGTACATACATAGTACAATTATATTTAACAACAATGATATGATACTATGATATGAAAGTTATTTGAACGTAATCGTAATTACGAATAAATATATATTTATATTAAATATTTTTTTTTTTTTTTTATTTACAGGAAGTGGTGTATCATTTCTTTGCTGGTATATTGTTATTAATTGCTGGTTTAATTGTTGTCATTGAAATCAATGATTATAATGTTAGCAAAGATAAATACAATTGTACTTTAACAGCTGGTATTCTGGCTATTGTAAATTCTCTACTATATTTCATTAGTACATTCTTTGCTAATAAATCGTACAGAGGAATTTAAATGAATGATTGTACATGTACTTTTTAAAAATTGTATTGTCCATAGTTATAGTACAACTTTAAATTTAAAATAACCAACATCACAAAACAAAAAAAAAAAAATATATATAATTTTAGAAAATTTAAAAAA
The DNA here is from genome assembly GCA_963942445.1 of Argyra leucocephala. Classification (NCBI taxonomy): domain Eukaryota; kingdom Metazoa; phylum Arthropoda; class Insecta; order Diptera; family Dolichopodidae; genus Argyra; species Argyra leucocephala. Next base: position 51,436,487 of record OZ012678.1, on the reverse strand, counting down.
AATTTAAGAAGATTTTCGTCTAGTCAATAAGCTAAAAATAACTTAAAAAAAGCTTTACAAGATTCAAGCCATAATGTCTAGACAATTAATTTTATTTAGTTAATTTTATTTTAAATAAATTTTATAAAAAAAAATTGTTTTATTCTCAACTGCAAAAATGCAACTTAATACTTAAGAGATTATGTACTTAATTATTTTTTAAATTCAGGATTATACCAGTTTAACATATTATGTTTGTTTGTTTTTTATATACATTTATATAAATTTTTTTAATAATAAAAGTGTATTTAAGTGAATTTATTGTTTAATATATTTTATTGCAGATATCTGAATTTTTTTATTTTTGCTCGATTAACAATTTCTTTAAGAGCATTATATAAATAGGGCTTCGGCGTAGTTTTGAATCCAAGACTGTTTCTGAAGGAAGTGATGAACGTAAACAAATGACCTCTTAGACGGGTCGGAATGCACCGTATTATCTTTTAGTAAATACCTGTATTTTACATCAGTCAGTCAAGCTGTAATAAAATTACTAGAATCGATTACCGTCAACTCAAGAATCGTGGTATATACTGCTACAATTCTTTCAACGAGATGGCGGATTGGTTTAACCTACCAGATCACATGTTGTGTGCCAGATCACAGTGAAGCTCCGCCCAAGGAATTTTCCGAAAAAAAGCAATCTGGGTACATCTCTACCGACTTCTGTAATCTTTTGAAATGTGAGATGAATAGACCTAACTGTAAGATATCCAAACAAACCTGAAACAAACCTGGCCTATGAATCATAAACAGTTTCTTTTTTTTGTTATATAATTCCTAGTTTATGGGATGAACCTTCTTACTATAGTTTTAGTATTAGAATCTATAGTAATAGTTTTTAGCTTTAGAATCTATAGTAAATAAGCACTAGACTAGGCTTAATATTCGTCAAATTTCAATATGAGTATTCGCGAATAGCAATTCTTCTATATTCGTCACGTCCCTAATATCTACTAATTTAAATGTGGAAAACTAATATCTGTTTTAGAGTAATTTCACCTTCTTATTCAGAAGAATCAGAAGCGTAAGGGTTATAACGAGTCATTGCTTCATTGGTATACATGCCATTTGAAGCATTTAAATTTCATTTGGAAAAAATGTAGAAAATCAAAACTTATGAATGAAATGAGATGCTCATAGTTAATTAAATAGAAAGATGGAAGCATTCAAGAGCAAAAATATTTCAAAATGACTAATTACTGGCAAAATTAATAAAAATTGCTAATTTTTTATAGCACATTTACTTATTATTTAATTTTTATAAGTTCTTGTATCGAAACCAAATCATTTTTCAAACCTTATATCCGTTAAATCAAACTCAAACAACCTCTTTCGATAATAATATTTTTATCGATTAATTTTAACGATTTCAAACAAAAATTCTGAACGATTGCGAATTCATAGAAAATGGATATTTTAACGATTTCAATGACGCCTAGCGGATTTTTGGGAAAGATATGTTATTATTGAGAATTTTGAAGCCTGGTGGCAAAACATAACAACCTAATGAGGAATTAGAAATAACGGTTGATTAAATTCTAATCTAATAAAAGTTTATGTAAAATTTAAAAAGAACTAGTAGTGTTATACTTTTTTTTAATAAAAAATATGATTTTAATTATTAAATTAAAGTTAATAAATAATGTGTGATCTTTCCAACTAAAAAAAGGCTTTCTTTTTGACAAGTTAATATTACAACTGAGCTCGTAAAGTCAAAGAAATAAACTATATTTGTCTAAAATACGAAAATCATTCTTATAAGTTCTCTATTGTTCAAAAATGAAAAATGTTTAGAATTTATAAAAATTCAATTAATTTATTTCATCTTACTAAATAAGATTTTTTACATTCAATATTTAAAAGTAAAAAGCCATTGACAAAAATATAAATTCTCATTTATCAATGACCATCACATTCAATTCATTAAAATTTCAATTTGCACTAAACGACTATTAGTGTCACCTGGCATTCTATATGGAACAATTCCAGCCATACTAGTTAGCGCTTTAGCTTTCTCTCGTAAGTGTTCCAGTTGCTAAAAAAAAACAAACCATTTTAAATAAATTCTTTAAACAAATCTTTCCAAAATTACTTTATCTCTTCCTTTGTCCATATATGAAGTATTATTTCCTTTAATTTTTTTATATTCAATATGTACAATATCCATTGTAGCTAATAATATATCGGGATATACTTTACATACCTCTCCACTAAGACGTTTAAAATTATTGACACAACTTTCTAGATCATTCATAGATAGTGGTACAACATTTATATCTGTTAAAATCTCTAATGCTAATTGATAATTTTTTTCGTGATAGTAATCAAAAAATGACATCAATTTGGTCAATAAGCAAAATGTATTTAAAACTTGAGAATCGCAATTCAATTCTGTTCCTTCCAGTCTTTCATTGAAATCAGATGCTAAAACTTGTAATCTTTCTCTTAATGAACCTTTTTTCGTGACTTGGTGTACAACCTGAGACAACAAAATTGATGTATATCGAAGTGCATGTTCGTAATCAGCAGCAATATCAAATAATTTAATAGCATCTTCAAACATTCCTTTGCTAACTAAATCTTCGGCAACCATTTTAGCGGCTTGTTTAGAATCAAACTCTATACTTTCAAATTGATCAAAAAGACCTCTATAATAAAAAAGTTTTTAAAATATTTCCAATGATGAATTGTGTAAGTAATAAATATACCGAGATCGAACACCATTTGGTTGTATTTTTCCAAAAATTAAATCATAATCTCGACATTCAATTGCAAGATCAGATATACAAAGTAAAAATAAGTTTCTTCCTTCGGGATCTTTCAAATTTCTAAAATAGAATAAATATTATTTAACGTTATATTTTCCAACTTAAACGTACACAATACACATACCTCAAAAAGTAAAAATATTGAATGGCTTCTGCAGGATCTGTTATTTCAAACTTTTTAACATAGAGCATTACCAAACGTGCAATATTGAGTCTTCGCATTGGTATTGGATCTTCAATATCAACAGATACTAAAAAAATATAATGGAAAAACTTTTAATAATAAAATATTTGATAATTTATCTGTAGAGATATAATTTACACAAAGGTTCTTGAACATTCCTTGGTCCACCAATCACACATAACTCGTTTAGAGCTAAAGCCATGTGAACAGAATGTGTTCGATATTTTTCAGTTCTTGATAAAAATTCGATAGCTGCTTCAAATTGTCCTGTTAACGTTAATACTTGAAAATATAAATGCCTTTGGTCAGCAGCATTGAAATGCTTTTCTCCATATTTCTCTAAAATCATTGTTTGCAAACCAGAATAAGTTAACGTTTCAGTGTTATCACTCGATTCAGATCTTAGCAATGAAAGTTGAATCCAAAGAAAATCATCAGTTGTTTTGGCAACTTCCAAATGCTGTTCGGCAATGTCACATGCTGCCACAATACAATAAACCTACAAACATGTAAATTTATAATTTAAATTTATTTTGAACTGATATATTACTTACAGCTTTTTTGTAGGGATCAGTTGAATTTTTTATTTTGTTACAATACAAAAGTCTTAATTGATTTTCAAGTTTAGAATTTAGTTTTTGTTCTGGTTTGTGCAATTTGTCTTCCAACGCTTGTATAAAATCTTCTTGTCCGGCGCATGACATTTGTAAACATTTTAAAGCTGAACCTACATCTCCACATCGCAAACAATAGTAAATCATTGGCCATAGAGGTTTTCCTTCAATTAAGCCATCTTGTAGCCCAAAGCAATTGCCTTGATTAAATGTTAAACTAACAAATGAAGAAACTAAATTGAAAATACTAGGAACACCGCCACGCTGTGCTTCACGTAAATTTCCAGATATAACTGTAGACATGTATAATTTATATCTAAAAACATTTATGGAAATTTATATAATTTTAGTTATTTAATATGTAGTCATAAGTTTTACCGATTTTCTAAATATTTCTTTGCTTGCTCAATAAATTGAGTCATTTGTGAACGACTTTTTATGGGATCTCTATTTCTAGACAGTGGTGCAACATTAACCATGTATTTCATAATTTCCCACATTTCATTAACTTTCTATAAGAAAAAATATATGTATTTTCGATAAGTAATATACAAAATATATTTAAATACATACGACATCATTAAAAGTTTCAGCAACTTTTGCAAATTTTTGTACTAAACTTGGCCTTAAGACACCTTCTATTACAACTTTATTATATTCAAAAACTTCTCTGGCATATGCCATTTCCTGAAATATACTTCATTGTAATAAAATTTAAAAAACAAGGAACCTATTTCTTACAATACGGTTCAAACAGGACCTTCCACCTAACGATGTTTCATTCAATATTGTTTGTTCAGGAATTTTTTGAATATCAATCCAATTCTGTGAGGGTCCAACTAATGCATTTAATAATTTTACTTTTTCTTGTCTCCAGTCTGTCTTGATGTGTTCCCATTTTTGTTTTTGTGCCGTTTGGAAAGACTAAAAAAAAGATCACATGAGCATTTTTAAGTAAATATTTTCATTTGCAAATGTTACGTTTTTGTGAACTTCTTCAATTACTGACAAAATGGCATTTTCTCTTTCATTTTTCAAAAAACTTTGAATATCAGTATCTGTTATAGGGTCTAATGGTTCAAAGGTTTTACGAGCACTTAATGTTTCTAATTTTTGAGAAATTTTCGGTAAGTCAATTCCTTTAGATCCAAGAAGTATGTGACTACAATTACAAATTTATTATTTTTAAAGATAAATTATTGTTTAAAAACTTACGCTTGGATATCTTGTATATCTTGAGTTTGTGTAACACGAGAATGAAGTTCTTGCGTAGCTTGCAAAACCTGTATACATAAATTAATAGTTTATTCTACTTGCAAATATTGAATCATTTTACCTGAGGTATAGTTCTTTCCACTCTTGGAAGATCCTCACTTTGAATTTCATTCGTGAGTTTCTGTGCTTGAGCTAATAAACTATTAAAATCCATTTTATTTTTATTTGTTATCAAAATACTTATGCAAAACGCGGGATTTGTTATAAATTTATCTATTTTATATTTATGAGACCGACAAGCTCGCCTTTACATGTATGTATGAATATTGATTAATTTAAAGGTTATATTTTAATTATATCAGTATTTTTCAAACTTTAATATATTTGTAACAGAATTTTAGGTTAGAAAACATCAAAACAAATCCTTCTGTACTACTAGTGTTATTAAAAAGTTGGTTAAAAGATGGTTAAAATTTGTGATTCGATTGGCATTAACATATTTAAAAAAAATCATATTCTTCTAGGTCCTTAATAATTTGTTATTTATTATAAATTATTACTTGGTTTTTACATAGTTGTTTTTGAATTATTTCAGCTGTAGGAAATGAGCTTAAATGCCATGAACCAAAACATATTAAAATCCTTCCATGGAAGATAAAAGGTAAGATACATGGAATCGACGTAGATTCAGAACGTGACATAATATTGGTGTATGGAGAAAGAGAATTTTTATTACTTAATTTTGAAGAGGTAGCTACAAATTTATAAATCTTGAATAGCTTTGCCTTGTAAAAATAATTTCAATGATTTTATTATTTTAGAATGATTTTCAATTGCTTTTTCGTGGTAAAATTTCTGATTGGATTAGCTCTGGAAAATTGCTTGAAAATGATCAAATTTGTTTTGTAACTGGACATCTTGCAACAATTATGCTTGAATATGATAGAATTTCAAGAACTTGCTGGATAACAAACAAAAGTTATTGTCCAGATAAAACAACATTATATTGCTCGTATATTTATGGTAAGAACTCTTGGAATGACCTCATTGTTTTTGGAGGAACAGCAATGGATGTTATAGTTTTTCGGCCTTTAAATTCTAATATAATCCAGCGTTTGAGTGGAAAAAATGTATGACTCCGAATTAAAATTATCAAATTTATTTTAACTAAGTAATATTTAAGGGAGTAACACTTTCAATCGATGTAAATGAAACATTTAACATGATGATCACTACTTCAGATGATAGATCACTTAAAATTTACAATATACATTTATCAAAAGATAGAGAAAATACAGAAAAATTAAAATTTTCTGCGGCAACTGATTGTTTTATACAAAGCTATGCTCATACTGCTAGAGTGTTTCAAGGGAAAATTATTATTAAAGGTAAAACAAAATCAATTTTAATATATTTATTGTATGTAATTTATAATTTTTTATTGTAGAAAACTTGCCTTATATCTTAACTGTAGGTGAAGATTCAAATTTATGTATTTGGAATCAGAAAGGTGAATTGCTTTTTAGAAGATTGCATCACTTTGGATCTCCTATTTGGAATTTAGCTTTTGATATTACTACTGATACAGTTTTTACAACAAGTTCTGATGGAAATTGCAGAACATATAATCTTAAATCTATATTTAAAAATAGCTTAAATAAATCTACAATTGAGTCGATAAATGATTTTAAAGATTTATCAAACGAAGTTTCAAAATCAATAAAATTGGAGAAAATTGGGTTTTTATGTTCGGGTCATATAATAATTGGATTAACAAATGAAAATAATTTAGTGGTTAAAATTGGCAATAAAGGTTGGACTTTAGTGAATAAATGGTTTGAGCATGACGTAAATTCATTATTATTAAAAAATAAGGTGTCTATTTTAAAAACCTATAAAAACCAAATTGCTTTAGGAGCTTTTAATAGTTTATTAATAATTAAATATGATACTAAATTAAATTTGTTTCAAATAGAGTTCAATGACATCGTTTCAGATAATTATATAAAATCTATATTTTTTTTGAATGAAGATGAATATTTGGTGTGTGACGAAAATGGAAATTGCAAATTGTTTATGAAAAATTTTAAAGAACAAATATTATTTTCTATTCAGAAAAGTAGAGATATATCGGTTACTTCTGCCTTTAAATTAGAAAAATATATTTTATTAAGTAACCGTCAGGGTCAGTTATTTCTGTTTGTTTATGAAAATAATCAATTTGTATTTAAAGATTGTGTAAAAAAAGTGAATGGAAATTTTGGAGTTACAAATATTTGTTTAGACAAAAATTTTGAAAAAGTTGCAATTCTTAAAACTTATGGTCATGATAAAACCACTAAAATTGTAAAATTGAATAAAGAATGTGATAAGATCCATATTATATCCAGAGTAAATGTTGCAATTTTTTGGGTCGAAAAGGTTATTCATTTTTTAAAAGAAGATTATTTAGCTGGCTTTAATTCAACAAATTTTATATTATGGAATAAAACATACGGAGAATTATTTAATTATAATTGTGGTGGTGGGCACAGATTTTGGGATTGTTGTTTAAATTTTGAAGAAAATAATTTAAAATTAATTTTTATTAAGAAAGGAAAAATGCATACAGTTGAAACTGAAATACATAATGTACCGAATAATTTGGTTAAAATAAAACAACATAAATGGCATATCAAAGAATGTAATATATTACGTATTATAGAGGCAAACAATATACATTTTGTAGTATCTGGAGGTGAAGATAACATTTTAAAAATTTCTAAACTAGTGAATAAAACTGAAAATGAATTTTGTGTAATTGAAGAAATGAATCAACATATTTCTTGCATAAAAGCGTTAAGAATATTTAAAACACTGGAATATATTTTAATATTTTCAGCTGGAGGAAGAGCACAAATTTGCGTAACTCAATTTGATTTGAATACATTATGTTTGGAAGAAAAATGTAATTTTATGTTAAAATCTACTGATTTTGAAAGAAATTTTAATGGAAAAACGCAAAAAATTGATTTTGATCCAGAAACTCGTTTGATGAGTATAGATGTATTATGTAATTCTAATGAAGAAATTGATATATTAGCTGGATGTTCTGATGGTTATATAAGAAAATTTCTTTACAGAAATAATAAAATTGAATTTATTGATGCATTATTATACAATAAGTGTATACTACATGTTAAAATTATAAATGAATGCATGTTAATGACTGCATCTACAGATGGTACGATAAAAATTTGGAATTTATTAAACTTTTCTTCTAATTCCATATTTTTGTACGAACTAAAACATCATGAAAGTGGAATAAATTCTATCGATATTTTGGAAAAAAATAATTGCTTGTATATTATTACTGGAGGTGACGATCAGAATATAGTATATTCTATAATTCAACATAACACCAATTTCGAATTTAATTTAATTGAAAATAAACAATTTAATTTTTTACATACGGCACAAGTTACAGGTGTTAAAATTACTAAAGACATTAATTATTTTTATTCGACTTCAATCGATCAAACTGTTTGTAAATATAGTCTGAAAGATGATAAATTAATTGAGAAATTTTCAATGTGTGTAGCTGATATAAAAGGACTAGAATTATTAAATCCAAATAATGATAAAACTGTTGGTGCTGTTTACGGTTGTGGACTTGAAAGTTTTTAAAAATCGTTTAATCATTATATTATTGGATTCATTTTATTTTTGTAATTAATTAAATTAAATTGATTGTTTCATATGTCATGAAAAGATTAAAAGAAACCCTACTAAACAATATTGTTCAATATTTTTATAAATAAATATTAAGTTGTTTTTTAAATTACTAAAAGATTTTAATTTATTTTATGTATGTACATATATTGAATATTTAATACCAAAATTCTTGAATATTCATACCATACCATAAGTAAAAATTATGAATTTCATTCCATGTTACAATTTTTTACATTCATACTTTTAACACTCAAAAACAAATCTAAGTTCTTGAATTTTCCATCTTTTTGAGCTTTATAATCTAATATTAAATCTTTAAATTTTAAGAAATCAGAAAATGATAATAGTAATTCAAATATTTCTCCATCTAGAATATTTTGCTTTTTCCTAAAACAGATTTATTTTAAAAATTTTAATTATTTATACATAAATAAAAATGCACTCACTCTAATTCGTTTGTGAATAGTTGAATATCAAAATCTTTAATATTTTTTTGTAACTCGTCAACAATAAATGTTTCTATTAAATTTGTATACATTTTAAAAATTTCATAATATTCCAATTTATTTTCTTCGGTTTCTTCAAAAATGTGATAATTTTTTTCAAGGAAATTATTTTGTAAATTCTAAAATAGATTATAATAATTGTACCTAGTTGAAAAACAATTTAAAAACAAAGATAGAATATAAAAATAAATTAAAATTCAAAATACTATGATAAATTCATAAATACAACATTTTTTGATTTGACCTTTCTAAGTTAACAAGTTATGGCTATGTTTTTAAATAATTTTTATATTGTGCTTATACTTAGTAATGAATTGGACTAAACATAGTATATTGAAAACCAAATAAAATATAAGCAATTATTTATTATATACTTTTATGTACATGTATATATCTACTGTATAGCTTACCTGAAATTCATCCTGAACAACAATATCTTCAATTTCACCAATAATTAAATCGAATTTTTTTGAAGAATTTGATGTAAAAAAATTACATTCATGGTCGTCCAAATCGAATTTGGTAGTAGAGCTCATATTAATTTTACTTTTATTTATTAATAATTTCATAAACGAGTTTATTTTTTATAAGTATAATGTAGTTATTTAATTTACGTGTAATGAGTTTAGACTTCAGGTGTACGGTTATTTAAAGAAATTAAAAATCTTCAACATGAAATAAAGTTCTATAGATTTTTTTTTTTTAAATTAAATAAAGTAACTCGTTGTAAATATAAAATCGAAAATGTAACTTATGCAATATGTACATTACTATAGAATGTAATATGTCATGTGTGTAATGTTGATGGTCATAAAACAATGGGCATGTTACCAAGGTAATTTCACCACAATCATTTATTAATCACTCCCCTAGCCCAACCACAACAAGTACTAGAAATAAAACTAACATTAGAAAATAAATTAGATTTTAATTTCATATTTGCTTTACTACATTTTGTGTGTTATTTACATACATACTTATACATATACATAAATATAATATATAAGTACAACCTACATTATTGTAAATTTTGATATAAGTATCTAATCACTAATCAGTATGATTTGGATTTCATATATCTAAGGATATAGAAAAAGGATACGGTTGAAATTTTTTGCGATTAATTACTTTATATTAAGTATTATATAAGAAATTTTAAATGCTATATTCGAGAGTATTTTTAAATTTATATAAAATATTGCAACTAAATTTGAATTATATTTTTAAAAAGTTATAAAAGAAAACTGCTTGTATAGACCATCATTTAATTTTAAACAAATAAAAGATGCAAAGGAAGATGAATAAAAATAATAATGGAAATAACATGCTTAATGGTATATTAATTTATTTGTTATAATTAAAAAAATATAAATATATATATATAAATATAATGGACCTAAGTATGTATATTTTTATGATCAAAGTTAATACAATTTTAGAGAGTCAATATAAAGCAAGTTTACTTCTTCAGATGTTATTATATTGCAATATTTATATATCTGGTACATGGGTAATGTGGTATGGATACTATTTGTTTTATAATGTATGTAAAAATCTATTTTCCTTTAATTCATTTAAATCATAGAGCTTTGAAGCATAAGTATACATATACTAATATTATAAAATAATACTAATTTCAGGTAGAAGATTTCGCTAAAGTTCAGAAACTTTTAACACTTTCAGGATTTTTAATATCTGCTCCAGCTGAAGGTCTTAGATTATATTTGGGATATTCAGGAAATTTATCTGGGAAGGTACTTATTTATTTACTAATTTTGTTCAATAGTTTCGGTAGAACTTCCTTGTCTGTGTTTATAAATTAAATATTCAAAATTGAACTCTGCATCAATGATTACGGTTGATTAGAAACTTAATATTTACTAAAAACTTAACTACAGCTTTATATATTGACATTGTTAAACAAATAAATTAACAAATGTTTATCACATTTTTAAAAGTCTATGCTGAAACCGTTGTGTTGACTGACTTATCTTATTTCGACTGTGTTTAAATGCTTCTGAAGATTAAACTGCTTCGTTTAAAACTAAAATTTTCTAACAGGAGGAGTTATAGGATTATGTATTACTTTTTTTCCCGTATTTTCTATTTTTTCCTGTTACTTTTTTTGGATTTTATTTATATACACGGTGCTTATATTTGTGTTACATATGTATTCTATTTAATGTTAATGTAATATTTTTTAGAACATCATTACCCATCGTCAACCTCTCAAATGTTATAAAAAATATAAAAAAGATCGAAACTTCATTTAAATTTTATTGAAAGGAATAGTTTGAGAGCTTTCAAAGCAGCACTTTCGAAGCTGTAAATTAATTAAGTAACTGATTCGATTTTTTATTGTTTTTGAATTATTCCTAATTATATTTTAATATAATTTTGAGTATTTATACGTTAATTTGCAATTAGTTTAAAAAAAAAGAAATAATTGATCATTGATCTAGTCCCAAACGGTAGTATTATTCAATCTCCTCACTCTCATCAATAAAGTAATATTCAAATTAAATGGGAGAGTTCAAAACTTCCAAAAAGAATGTTAACGTTAACTTTTTAAATTGTAATTAACTTGAAATTGCTTTACGTTGTGTAATAAATTTATTATACAAAATTTTAACTAATAACGCTGTATGAACAAAACACCCTGTATTATAATCTATCTATATTTACGTTATGTATAAAATAAACATATTTATAGTTTAGCTAGGGGACAAAGAAAACGAACTAAATTAAAGAAATTTAAATTATTTAATAATTATTTCATATAAATTTATTGATTTGTAGATTTGTAATTACACTACTGAATATATAAATGAGAGAAAATTGAACAAATGTTATTATTTCATTCATACATATATAATGAATTTTCTTAAAAACCCAAATCTAGTGAAATGGGAAATTACAAGTGTAACGTTTATTGAAAGTATTCCCAAAAGAATGTTAATTACATGTGTGTTAACATGCAAGGATATATCGATTTCGAATAATTCTAGATATTAATTTTGAAATAATGTTCATTAAATCGATTTTAAATATGTTTAAGTAGAATATCGATGGTATTGTAATATAAATTATATTCGTGATTTGATTTCCGATGGTACGTATTATATTTTGTAAAATATACAGCCCCTGACAAAAAAAAAAACAATTTAAGTCTTAAAGCTTTTAAAGTCTTTTCAGTCGGTTATAGTCTTGTTAAATGGTTTTTTTTTTAAATTCATGGCTATTTGCAAATTTTCTTTAGTGTAAAATGCCATTTTGCTATACGTTTTTTTTTTGTTAACTGGTATTAGCAGGACAACTACTGTAAATGTCCCTTTTTCGAAATTTATTTAAACCATTTGAACTATCGTGTTATTCGATAAAAAAATTCAAATTTGGGTTCTTCCAATATTATTTTCACTTCTGTGATAGGCAAATATATGTATAACATATACATATGTAAAGAGTGTCCGAGTAACAAATATTTTTTAAATACTTGGGATCCTTTATCCTTATTGAAGACAGAAAAAACCGTTTAGAACTCTAATTTATAAGAACTGTGACAAACATATTAAAGAATGACACTGTCTTGAATTTTTCATAAACGGCGTCTGTAATGAATTCAATTTTAATTTGTGAATATGTATTAAATCCAATGTCATACGGAAATCACATACTACATTATTCGATTATTTCATTGTACTATAACTTTTTTAAATTAGTTTTTATCATACATACATACATAATTCTATATATATTTATTTTAAATTAAATATTTTAGGTTTCTGATCTAGCTGGTTTTTGGATAATATCAGGTTTAATTCAATTGCCAATCCATTTATATTTATCATTTACGACAGAAGGTCCAATTATTTTACGTATTTCTACATATTTAATATTAATATTTTTATTGTGTGAAACACCAGTTGGATTTATTATTTCAAGAAAATTGTCAGTGTATCAAGCTCAATTATATCATATGAAATTACTACATGCAAAATCAAAAGAGCTAAATAAAAATCAATAAGTTTTTAATGTTTTATTTTTTTTTATTTTGTTACAAAATTTAATATCTAACGGTTTTTGTATAGAATCTTTCTAGTTGTATTCAAAAAAATGTTTTTTTTTATTTTAAATATCTATACTTATATTATGTATTATAATTATAATTTTTAAATTAATTTTGGGAAATCATTTAATAATAAATTTATTTTATCTAAATTTGTTTCCATTATTTTCAAATGTTCTGATAAGACTTTGATATTTTCATCGTGTAAATCTCCTAAACCTAGTAATTGTGATCGTTTTGGCACCCAGCGATAGATGAACTAAAATTGCAAAGATAAATAATAGAGTACAAAATATTTAATTTTAAATATTTATTTCATAATGCATTTTTGAAATATATTATTTTAATTAATGAGTTCTATTTTAATAGAATATGCTTATATACGTTATTATATTTTATGTTAGAAGCCCATTTTCCGACAATTTTATTCACATTCACATACATAATATGTATATTATAAATTATTGAAGTGCAGCAAAAAAAAAAAACTAGCAAGAACTTTTCAATCTATGCAATTTCAAAAAAAATATGAGGAAAAATAATACTGCGAACTCTAAATACTATATGTAATCAAAATAATAATAAAGTCTAAAAAAAATAATAATGTGTAATAAAAATAATAATGGATCAGAATGATCAGTTTTTTAATTTCACTGTTGAAGAATTGTTTGTGATTAATGAAATTTTGAAGATCAAAATTGTATTTCTGGCTCCTTTATTTTAATTTTATAAATTTTGCAATTTCATTCCGAACGATCCGTTCCGAACGTTCAATAAACGAACAAAAAATTTTTACCCAGTTATTTTTTTAATCGATTTTTAGAAAATTGTAGATTAAATATTAAAGTTATGTTGTTCGTTTTGTATTTGGTTCTCTTAAGACGAACTAAAAAAATATACCGTTATCATTTCTGGCTCCAACATAAATTTATTTTGTTTTTACTTTCGTTATTTTAAGTTTGAATTCAAATTAATTATTCATTGTTAAATTTTCAACACTCACCGTAACTGTTTGTTTAACAATAATACCATGATATTGCTTTAATGTCTTTTCATAGGCATCTTTTAAGTGATCCTTTAAATTTTCTGAGTTAGAAGAATCATTTAGTATATTTTCAAAAAATATAAAAATTAAATTAAGTGCTCTGCAAGTATTTTACATTTTTTTTAAATATTTGTTATAAAATAATAAATATCTTAGAATTGTATACCTTTTTAGCCAGATGAGAGCTTCTATTGAATCATTACATTCTGAATATAAATCTTTATTTGCAATATGATTTATGTAAGCAAATTTTTTTGGATTTTTCTCATAAGTTGTATTTAATTTTTTAATATTTCCTCGCATATCATATGTTACCGGAGTAAATAACCGTCCAAAGGTTTCTAAATTGAAAGCAGAAAGTTAAATAATAATAAATTGTAGTAGAAATAATTTTTTTTTCACTTGCCTATAATTTGGACAATTTCTTCACATGCCGATAAAAATGACTGCGTTTCAATTTGATTCTCATTGTCAGGTATTTGGAATCCTCTCAATTCTTTGAAACAAATTTTTGGAGTATGGCTTTCCATTTTTAAAATATATGACTTAGTGTCTTTATAAATCGGTTATAATTATAAATACTATGATACCGATATTCTTTTATTTATTAGTATTATTTTGTCTTTTATTCTTCTTTAGTAGTTTTGCTATGACATGCTAACTTTACATACTACTAATAACAATTTTTTCAATACATACATCAAATAATTTTTTAAATTATATATATATATATTAAAATTATTGAGTAATAAAATAAGTTTCGATTAGATTGGTTATTTATTTAATAAGCTAAACATTTAGTTACAGTGCAATTTTCAATAAATATGTAGTTGTAAAATGTTAACGTAGTGCATTAAGTCAACTCTAATATTGGCGATATATTGATGTACTATGTATTTATTGCTTATATTTTTTTACTTAAAATTTATTCAAATAATTTCATATTACCATTTTCTGTTATGACGAAAATATTATACTTTTGTAGCATAGCAAAATGTTCTGGAATTTCGAATTCTTTATGCTTTCTATTCATCAATTCATAAAATTGAATAACTAAACTGTTGATTTTTTCTCGGATTTCAATTAAAATTATATTAAATTTGGAGGATTTTATTGTATTATTATTTTTAACGAAATAAATTTCATTATTTTCTTCTTCGTCGCTATATATATTAAACCATTTGTGATATGCTAAAATAATACTGCAATTTTTAGAAAAAAATGTGCAATCGCCACCAGATTTTTGTTCGTGATATTTGTCTAAAAATTTGTTTTGACTTTTTTTTACTTTAGTTAATCTTAAATCTTTAAGTTCTTCAACTACTACGATTCTGTCTGGTAAATTTTCTGTGAGATCCTCTGTTATAAATGCTAGATTGACATAATCGAAACCGTTTCCCATAATACCATCTTTAGTGTGTCCCAAATCAAAACAATGTCCAATTTCATGAGCTATTGCGCCAAGTGTTGTTGCAAAGCAACCAGCATATGTTCTCCTAAGATTAAAATAAAATGGTAATTTTTGGTAAAATTATTTTATTTAATTTTAATATTGCAACTCAATGTTTTAGCTTAAGCTTACCTGTAATTGCTTTCGTCCAAATGTGATCTTAAATCAATATTTTCGTAATTTTTAAAACAGTTAATAACTTCATTAAAACTTTTAGGCCATGCATAAAAGTATCCTGAACCAAATAATGCTAAGCCTCCACCACCAAGTGCAGGATTGGCTTTGGTATTTTTTTTAATATTTTCATATGATGTATCACCATTCAATTTACTTCCATCATAATCGGTACAAGCTAAAAAGGCAACAAATTTTGTTTTTGAATTTTCTCCTAAGTCTGAATTGATAATTTCAAATGCCAAATCATTCCATAAATTGTATTCATCGGTTTCTAAAGCTTTCTCAACAGATTGCTTACTATGAAAAATTAAGCACTTTGATTTTAAAGAAAACGTTTTCCTTACATTTTTTGTTAATCCACTCTCAAGTAATTTTTCTGCAAAAAGACACTGAACTAATTTTAAATTAAGTTCAATAATTTTACATGCCTCTACTGGGCTATTTGGTTCCCCAGATTTAGTTTGAAAATGCCCGTCGTGATTTTTATGTATTATATAGAGTGGTTGAATTTGATAGGCGGATTGATATGGTTGGAAAAATAAATCAATTTTTTGTGATTCACTGCAATAATTCAAAATATATTGATTTTGGCCTTTTGATAGTTGAATTAAAAATTTGAAATTATTAAAATTTTTAGGAAAAGTATATTCAATAATTTGATTTTTTTTTATATCCCTAAGCGTAACAAAATCACAGTGACAACGATTTTCAACAATGCCTTTTACTAGTAACAATTCGTGACAAATAACTTCATTATTACTTAAAGTTGTTAAATTAATTAAATGACGTGATTGGCACATATTTAATTCACCTTAATAAAGTTTGGCAATTTGCAAAAATGCTAATTTTGGAAAATAAAAGTTTTTATGAATTCTTTAATAGAAAGTATAGACTTAAAATTTAATTTACAGCTGTTTGGTTTTCTACTTTTATGTGATTTATTTATATTGTATCAGTATTTCTCAAACTGGAACATCCCTTGATGTCTTCAAAGAATATGCATAATATTGCCAAGCTGCAGTAAAACAATTAAAAAATGAAATTAAATGAAAAAAACCAAATAATAAAATTTGTATAATGGTTAAAATAGTCGAATATTTTCCTTTTAATTTTGTTAAAAAAAATTATAGATACGTTTATTTTGTCTTGTTGCAGATTTCTTCAGCGTGTACTCGACGAAAAATATTCGACTATTTTGAGCAATTATAAATTTTGTTTCACTGGACATAATTATATGATATACAGTTTTAGGAACGCTTTTGAAATGTCAACATTTGTTTTTGAAAACTATTATTAAGGAAACACAAAAACTTTTTGAAACTCAAAAAATATGTTAAGGAAAAATCGAAGAATAATGTAGTCTTTAACTGGTTTATAGTTTTCTTGAAAAATATATCAACAACTAAAATGTCAGCCATCGAACAGAGACAACAAATAATTTCTGAAAATATACCAAAATTAATTGAACATATAACAAAATTTGAGGTAAATATCTAATTTTAAAGAATGTTAACGACAAAATTTTAACCATCTGTTACACATTTTAGAGAAATGAAGAAAATTATAAACGATGTGAAGAATTTGCATATTATATATTAAAAAACCATCGTAATTTAAGTATAAATAGCCATGAAATAAAAAGGAAAATTGAAGGAATGCAAGAAAAATTTCGAGTAAATAATTATAAAATATATGGTGAACATCTGCAAAAGCTTGTTGATGGAATTGTTGATCATCCAATTTGCATAAATCATTATGAAACTGATGTTGGCTGGTCTATGATAGATTTTCTGTTTTGTTTGTCTTATAACCCAGTAGGAGCTTTACGAGAAAATAAAGATAAAATATCATTAGTGATCGTCAAAGATAATGACGAAGAACAAGATAAAGAACAGGAATTTTGGACTAACTTGTTAAAAGAAGATTTAATACCTATTGAACCTGTTCAGCGAAAAGGCGGTTCGGATTCAGAATTAAGTGTAATAAAACTAAAATTGAAAATTTTTGGGTAATACAAAATTTATATGCTTTTAGGAATGGTCAGATGATTCAGAGAGTGAACAATCATATAGCAAAAGTAGTGAGGTTGCTAGTAAATCAGAGCATACTCTAAACATTTCACCTCCTCGAGTGGAAATTATTCCAGGAAGAGAATTGAAACCACCGGAAAAAGGAACAAATTATAGTTTATTTGATGGAAGTCAAAGTAAAAATTGGTTATTTCAAAATTGTCAAAATTCCTGGTGGATGAATTTTAAATCAGAATATAAAATCAATAGTGATTTAGAAAATGCAAATTTTGCTCATCTTTGGAATCGGTTTATAACAGATAATTCAAATAACTATATCAAGTTAGAAAATATTTCTACAGAAAGTGAATATCGTTTAATGAGAGAAATTATTTGGATGCTTTATTGTCCTCAAACTTGTAAATTTTTTATTATTGATGAAACAGGAAATATTTCAATTAGAAAAAATGTTACAATTCCAAGTGTTACTGTGGTAAACTATGGCATTGTATAAAATATTTTTTATTTATATACATATATATATATATTTTTTTTAGGATGGACTTAAAATCTTTCTTCAATTTTCATTCATACCATCAATTTGTCAACAATTGAAGTTACGAAATTTTATTAAATCAATTTATTGTTGTAGTAATTCTTTACCACCGAAAACTTATGAGTGTTATGCATCTTGTTTAAGTGATTTGCTTGAACCATTCTATGAAAAAATTTTGCAGGTTGAACAGTATGTGAAAGATCAACTTCCTGCTGCAATTACAACCATAATTCAAATTAGATATCAATTAAATCAAATTTTTAATTATTTAGAAAAAATATATAAAATTCATGAAAGTGTTATATTGGATTTCAATAAATATCCAGGTAATTTAAGATTCTTATATTAAGTACTAATGTCATATTAATATATAATTATTTTTTAGCACATATTTGTTCAACTTATTTGCTTTCATCGTTAATAAACTGTTTTCGAACTGCTAACAATGTAGAAAGTTCAAACATCGCAATTACTTTATTTATTTATAGTTCCAGAACCTTTTGCGATATAATGAATACACTTTGGACTGAGGGAATATTAGATGATTGGCGAAGTGAATTTGTCGTTGAAAAGTAATATAGTTTAAAATAT
The DNA here is from genome assembly GCA_963942445.1 of Argyra leucocephala. Classification (NCBI taxonomy): domain Eukaryota; kingdom Metazoa; phylum Arthropoda; class Insecta; order Diptera; family Dolichopodidae; genus Argyra; species Argyra leucocephala. The sequence continues at coordinate 51,417,550 of OZ012678.1, read as the reverse complement.
GAATGTATGTTTTTATTACATGATTTTATTTATAGGTATAACGATGAAACAGAAAATTTAAATGTCCGATTATTTGAAAAATCTAAAGAAAAATCGTTTTATGTCCCAACAAATATTTCAAATATTATTAATGAAAATATTTTTATTAAATTAATTATTAATCACGCTATAGAAGCTGGTTATACATTAAATTTTTTATATGAAATCGATAAAATTAGTTATTTAAGAAATGCTAGTAATTTTGAAGATAATTTGTTCGACCAATTTTTTAATGATTTTATGTCTTCTGTGAAGAATTTCAAAACAAAAGAAGATTTTCTATCATCAGAGAAACTTGATGTAACTGATAGTTTTCCAAATGAAAATACTCTGGAAAGTGAGATAAATTTAATAAACGATGTGGATAATGAAACATCGGTTAATAAAAGAAATGGTTTATCAAAAGAAACATGTGAAGCTTTGTATAAATATGAAATGGAAAAAAGTACAGAAAACCAATCAGAAAATATAGAATTTTTTGAAAAATTTTCTAATAAAGATTTTTTTGAAAAATGTGCTGCTACAAATGATGAATTTTTATTAATGGCATTTTCTTGTAATTTAAACCTAAATGAAGTTACTAGTAAAATAAATTCAAAAGAAGATTCTTCAAAGTCATCAAAAACTTATAAATTGTTTGAAAATCTAAATAATTCGTCGCAAATTACAATACCCTTAGAGGAAATCATTTTAAACTCCATTATGAAAATTCTTTCTTACCGAATATCATTCACTAACAGTTTTGTAATGAAAATGTATCGTGAAGATTTTCAAATTGGAAAACATTTACAAAACATCAGGAAAGTATTACTGTTAGAGGCTGGAGATTTAATGCAATTTTTTTATCAAAAAATTTTTGTTGATGTAAGATTTTTATTTGATAATCATTTTTGATTTGAATTATAATTTTGTATTTTAATTTTTTAAAATAGATTGAAAATGAAAAGCTTTGGGCTAATCCATTTGCGTTAACAGTTCAACTCGATGATATTCTAACTGCAAAATTTCCAAATATGTCATTACTGTTTAAAGTAGATATAGGTTCACAATTTAAATGTAGAACAATCAGAGTAAGTATTTAAATTAATTCATTGGAATTGTTAAACTGTAATGTTTTTTTAACTTTAAAGGTTGTTGATGCTGTTGATGAAATATTTATTACATATAATGTACCGAAAGAATTAAAAAATGTTATTACTGATGAAATTATGAAGAAATATAATGATGGTAAATTTCTAAAAAAATTCTAAATTACATGTTTTTTTTGCTCGAATAAAAATGTTTTGTTTTAATGTATTTGTTTTGAGAAATGTATCCAAAGTTCTGTCGTAAATTAAATGATTATTTATTATTTATATTTAATTTCTCTATTTTATCTAGTATTTCATTTTCTTCTGAAAATTAAATGGTCAATATGGACACTTGAAAATTTAAAGTTTGCTCGTTCTCATAAAAACCGTCTACCATATGCAAATTTCCTATTAATTGATTTGAATATGAGGCAGTTGGAACAATTACGCTTATGGATGATGTTTAGTTTACATTCTATACATTCTCATATAATGACTGCAGTTCTGCAGTCAATGGATAATCAATTAGATGAGAAAATTAATAATTGTAGTAATCTAGCTGAATTGAAATATATACATAAATCATATGTGAAAACAATATATGAACAATGCTTATTATCAACACAATTTGAAACAGTGAAAGCTGGTGTTGAACAATTATTTAATTTAACTTTTGTTATAAGAGAACAATGGAAAGTATGTGTTCAAAAAATTGATTATGATTACATTTCTGATGAACTTGATGGTAGTAGTTATGATAGATATACTGAAAAAAATGATATGATTGCTGATATAAAATCAATTGAAGGAACTTATGTAAAATGTCAAACATATTTGGCTAAGAGTTTAAATTATGAAGTTTATTGGAATCAAAAAGAATTTTGTAAGCTATTTTTATTTCTAAAATAATTTTAAATTAATAAGAAATTTTAATTAATTTATTTTATTTTAGTATCGCCCTTACTTGCCGCATTTCAAAGTAGCTTACCTTGTTGATCGAATTCAAAATATAAATTATAAACTAAATCGAACTTATAAACTAATTTTTTGCTTTTGCATCTTTATTAAAAACATTAACTTCAAAACTAAATTTAGCTATTTTTCACAAATTCATTGTTTTATTTTGTTTTTGTTAATAAATAATTAAGTTTGAAATTAATTTACATATTTGTATTATTTTTCTTGCTGATTTACTTAGATGAAACCATGAATTTCATGAGTCTCCTGCCGACTGGAGAAGTCTCTCTCCATTAATCTTTATATACGGCAGATGCTCTTAATATGCTCAAAAACGTTATAGTCACTTTCCTTAGTTTTACATGACGTTCTAACTTACGTATGCTGTATGCACCAGTGGGAATGGATTTAAAAGCCACTATTGTTGAGTTAGGATGTAACCTTTAGACTTACGTATCGTTTGGATGGGATAGAACAGGATAGGAAGAAAAAAGAAAGTTATTGAACAAATTGATTTGAATTCACAGAATGCAGTAATTGATGTTTTCATTGAATTTCTGTAAGTTATACACTACGGTGTTATTTGAATGTGGAAACACATTAGAAGGGATATGATTTCACATTCGCCATAGTCCAAGTCTGAACTATGAACGAATTTCCGTAACCTATTTTATGCCATATTTGTATTAGGCCTATACAATACCATGAATACATATTCATGAAGGCAGATGGAACAGCGAATAAAAAACTAAAACAAATAAAACGGGCAACCGGGGAAAGGGGAAAATTATTGATTCTGTAAGTCGGAAAACTGGATACTTAATTATAAGACTACATATTTTTTTTTATTTATTTATTTATTTCTCAAAAAGAGCTATTAGCTCATACAGAGTGTATTATAATATCATGAGATTACAGTTCATAAAGGGTTACAGGTTACCAACAACATCAAATATAAATTTTCTATTTTCTATTATTTTTTATTCCTATTGGTTTGATTTCGTAACGTAAAACTTTTTATTTGTTACTTTATGTCGTTCCTTTAAGTTTAGTTATTGGATATTAAAATTGCTTATTTTTTAATTGTTCGCTCAATGAAGCCGAGAAAATTTTGCAATTGCCTTTATAATAGGATTTTTTTATTGAGCGATGTGCTACAAAAGCTGCTTATAATAGCCTTCTTCGAATCGTTGATGTTGATATTACGGCTCCTCTTGCTCTGACAATGTCTGCTCACAGCTTTGTGAATGTTCTAAATCTATTGAGTTTGGAGCGAAGTACTGGACATTTATCTTCCACTACTGAAATATTTCGTAGTCAGTCAGATCCTTTACACCACTCTGTATTCCAAGTTCTTTTAAATTTTTTAATGAGATCGACAACAGATGACTCTATTCTCTGACCAATATCACGCGTTGGCAACCCTTCCTTCCGTAAAGCGATTTCAACGTTTTTTGTCACCATCACTTAATTTTAACATTATTTTAGGCTTTTTGGTTTTTATCTACACTTGTTGAATTATTTCACGAATCATCTATTATCATTATCACTAATGAACACTACTTTCCCCTAAAAACTAAGAAATTTATAGTTGCGTTATTACATGAGTTGCACAAAACAACTAAAATACTACCTGTAAGATAAGATTTTTCTTTGAAATTCAAACTGTCCGGAGTTTTTTTACACACTACTGTACAAAATGTGGTTAAGTGGCCTAATAAAATCTAATCAAATCTAATCTACTGTATAAGTGTGTACACAAATAAGTCCGATCAAAACAATGTTTTTGTTTATATTATTATATTCCATACATTTTTCTACACAGAAACAATTGCGAAAATATTTTTTTCCACAAATATTACAAAAGATTAACTTTTTTTTTTAATTTTTTCGAAAAATAGAAGGTAATCCCCGAAGGACATCAAGAGCTCCAGCCGCGTGTGCTTCTTGATAGTGTAGGAATCGAACCCACTAAAGCCCACCTAAGTTTGTTCCGTTATAACCAATCTACGTTAGATCGACTAATGACTTTTTTTTTTCGTAAATTTTTCGACCGCGTATTCAGGAAATTATTATAGTGATAGTTTCCGTGGAGGAGCGTTATCATCATAATAATTACCGTGTAGGAACTTTATCATTATGATATTTCTCGTGAAGGAGATAGCCACAGCAATTGTTCCGCGTGGGAAGATTATTTAAATTTTTTCACAAAGGAAACTATTATCGTAGAATTTTCCATTTTAGGTAGTGGCCAGCTCGTAGGATTTCGTTCTCTTGAGTCGACGGACACTGCTGTCGATATCAGGAACTACTGCCATTTCCAAGTTAACATGAGTTTGCAGTCTCCGCTCGTGTTTTACTGCATGTTTCTTGATCTCATCCGTGACTGGTTCAATATGCAAGTCACTCCTATAACTACACAGTACCATGGTGCATTTACTATACCACGAAGCAATTTTGAAATTTTTGCAACATTTCGATGTTGGTTTTCTTTGCACAGCCCTATAATTGGATACCATACGTCCAATAGATCAATATTTTGTTCTGTACTGATAATTCAGAATCACGCCCAAATAACCAGTAGCATATTGAGTCTAATGTTTAGCTCTTCTTTTTTCTTTCTTATATGTTCCTTCCATCTTAGCTTAGCATCGAGTGTCATTCCCAGATACTTTGCTGAATTGGCATATGGTAGTATTTTGTTATTGATTGAGATAGGAATGGTTGCAATCTTTTTATATGCAAAGTTTATATGAGTTGATTTGCTTTCATTAAGTTTTATGCGCCATCGTTGGGTCCATAATTTTATTTTATTCACTGCATTTTGAAGTTTTGCTGTGGATTTTTCAATATATACGTCAACTGCAAAAATCGCAGTGTCGTCTGCAAAGGTAGCCATAAAAATGTTTTCAATTTGGGGGATATCTCTGTACATAGCAGATAAAGTATTGGACCAAGAACACTTCCCTGTGGGAGTCCAGCAGATATTTCTTTTACTTCTGAATATTCTTTGGCATAACGTACACGAAAGCATCTATTGACCATATATGATTTTAGTATTTCATAAAATTGTCTTGGTAAATCACGATGTAGTTCAAATTCAAGGCCTTGGTGCCATCTTTGTCGAAAGCCTGAGCAACATCTTAGAAGATTGCTGAGCAGAATTTTTTTTCTTAAAAGATTAACTGATTTAATTAAATTGCAATTTTTTTTTTTTTTTTTAAATATAAATTATATTCATTTGAAAGTTATACACTGAAAAAAGAAATATGAATGGAATGGTTGTGGCTTTCTTATACAATTTGTCCTATTTTTTATAACAACAAGCGGTATAGAGGACATTTTTTATAATTATTCCTATATTTTTTTTGTAAATTGCCACCCGTTTTTAGAACAATAACTATATTTTTTTTTATAATAATTCCCAATTTTATAATAGTTTTTCCGATTTTTTAATAACATTTCATAAAAATATACGACTTTAATACAATACGACCTACAAATTGTTGAAAAATATTGAAAATATGTTAATAAAATAAAAGTTATTATTGTTTTAGTTGCAGAATGTTTCTTAAAAAGTTGCGAATATTTAAAAAAAAAAAATGAGAAAAACTGGGCATAAACATGAGAAACATTAACATAATTATAGCAATGTTTTTTGAAAAATAGGAATATTGACTGAAAAAAATAGGAAAAGTTCCTATAATTTCAGGAAGTTTTACTATACCATAAAAGCCATTATTGCTTTCATATTTATAGGAACTTTTCAATAAGAATGTACTAAATGAAAACTTCAAAACTATTATTATTATATAATTTTTTTAGTTATTTCATTTTTATTTATTTAAATATACTAATGAACTAATACAATAAATGATTCAATATCTTTATAATTATTTATAATTTTTTCTTTCTTTTTTTTTAATTATAATTCTTTTCATTTAGTCTAACCTGTTGATGTGACTTTAAAATATTTTTATTTAATTTTTTTTTACGTCTAAGTAATTTGTTAATATAGTTAAATATTATATTAAATAAACTTTTAATTATTTTATTACTTCAAATTATTATTTTAAATACTCGTTACAATCTTTTAATTTGCTGAATTAAGGCAATGACTTTGTGAAAATTTTTGTCAAATTTTGGTGGAAATTCATACGAGAAGAGAACTCATACATCACAGCATTTATGACCATGTAAGCTTTTAAAATTTTTTTTAAACATTTCAATTATACACTTTATAGTTGGGTTGGTGAGTAAATCCACAAAAAACAAAATCCATAATGACTTTTGCCACAACAAAAAAATTCATAAAGAACGATCGCAAAACACAAAAAACGACGAAATAAGGAGGAGAAGGTTACCAGCATGAAAAAAAATTATATTGCCCTTTTCCAGAATATTAATAAATAATAACGGAATTAATTTATTTCAATTTTTATATTTATTTCTAGAAAAGGGCAATATATTTCTTTTAATACAGTTTGGTAATCCTGTCTGAGTTAAATAATATTTTTGTTGTGGATTTTTTTTTGATAACTTATATAACGAAAATTTTGTGTGACAAAAATATCAGATGTGGTTGAGAGTTTTTTTGTCATTAAAATTTCCTTATGGGTTCTTCTACAAGATAGTCATCCTATAATTATCCAAATTATAAAATTACATTTTTTAAGCAACTATAGTTTATTTATACTTACATTAATAAATATAAAAAATAATTGTTGAACTTCGGTTTTTCTTAATTTATAACGTTTTCTATTCGTAGGTACTTTCTGGTTTTTCTTGTATACAGTTTTGTATACCGATGAAGCTAATAAAAATAGAAGAACAGTAAAACCCGTAAGTGTCCTTCATGTACTTCTCATAGAGAGTCTAATTCAGTTTTGTGTTTACTTTGGAAATAGTTACAAATTTATTATTTATGTCTACCCAGCAAAAGAGAAGCTGGTTAATTTTTTCTGGGTAGCGAACATCAAAATCTGCAAGCAAAAGTTCAATCAATTCTTTTTGTAAAAAATAATCTTGTATGATGAAATCAAATTGCGATTTAATCTAAAAAAAAGACAACAAAATATTGTTATTGTCTTTGATCCGAATAAAATGTTTCAACCTAAAGAATATTTAAATGGATAAAATTTGAAATAAAATTAAAAAACTTTTTGAAATAAAATTTTTTTATAAACCTTTGTTAATATTGCAGAATTTCACGGATTAAAATTTTTAAACCTCTGAATATAATTTTTTTTTAATTACTTACCTTGAAAATCTTCCACAAGTTCGTTCATATTCCAGTCCATTAATTTTTGTGTAACAAATTCATCCATTTTTATATTTATTAAACAACACAAAATTGAATTTAATATAATTTTAACTGCACTTTCTGTTTATTAAACAAAGTATATCGAATTATTGAATGTTGTTATAACTTTTATATTTTTATTTTATATTTAAAAAAAAAAATCACTTAAGTAAAGACAAACCAATAAAATGCAATTTACAAATAAAACGACGTCCAGCCCATAAGGCTACGTGAAACTAAGTTTTCGGCAACAAATTTCTAATTTGTTATATTTTTGACATTTTTTGTCCAAAATGTAAGACTTTATAATACATTTATTAGAAATTTTACTATTGAGAGCAAAATGTCCAAAATAATTTCTCTCTTCATCACACACTATTAAACTTTTGCTTGAACAAACAGAGAAACTTCACTATTTTTATAGTTAAATCAAGACAAGATATATTTAAAAAGATGGCGGGTAAAATTCTACAATTATTAATTAGTGCGATGTAAATTTATATAAATTTGCGAGTTAACATACAGACCAAATAATTGTAAAAATTTATACAAAAAACAAAAAAAAAAAAAAATGATATAAAAGATTGGTTCCAAATACATATTATGAAAAATATAAGCTACTTCTAACAAAAAAAGCATAAACAACTGATTTTATTTACATTTTGGTTTCGAAATTACACCATACACGTTTAAACAATTTCAGAAACTTATGACTCCGTGGTCCGTCCATTAAAAATCAAAAAATTTTGATTTTATAAACTGTTTAAGAAATTGTTTCGAAACAGCCCCACACACGTTTAAATTTCACAAATTTCGAAATTGTGGGGCCTATTATATGATAAATAACTTCTCTTAATATTTTGAGAAAAAATATCAGTTATACAAATAGTTTGTAGTAGATTTTCTTACATACAATATAATATCTATTATAATATATTGTTTTTACATTTTCATAAAAAAGTATGAGAGATGGCTATTTATTTTGTAAAAATTCCTGTAATTTATTAGGAATTTATCTCACATATTTGTATTTTATATTTTGAAAATATCTCAATAAAATAATAAGTTATATAAATTAAATTGGATATATAACAATAAAAAAACGTAAACAATTCTATCTAAATAACCTCTACTATTTTTTTTTATAACAAAATTATTGTAAATTTTCCTATTAATTTGGTATTATTTTTTTCTGTAAAATTTATTTAAACAGGAATTAGTACAATAAACAATAACAAAATTTGTTATTTTTCTAGTTAAATACCCAACAGATATAAGGAAAATTACAAAGCGATTAAATTGTTAATGACTTTGTAAACCTTGCAAAAAGAATAGACAATTAGCTAAAAATTGTAAAATTTACAAAAAAAGTGGTTCTTATAAAAATAGGAAAATTTATTAATATTTTTTTTTCAGTATAGAAATGAATTTAACTACAAATAAATTTTTGAATGAAAAATTTTATCTTTAAAATTTCATTTTAAAAAATTGGTTAATCTAGTATCAATAATATTGTAATAGATAATTTTAATATTAAAACATTTTAAAAATTTAAGAAAAATTGACTTCATTTTGAAAATATTTTTAATGCGCTCCTCCCATACTGTTTTTGTATGATATTATACTTCTAAGGACCAATGAGTGGGAATAGAAAATTATGTTTTAATCTATATGTAATGTAATGTGCATATGTGTATTATAATATGCATAAACATAATCAACTTTTGTTTTTATTTTACAACACATACTCTTTTACTAAATCCGATCAATTCTATTTTTAGAAAATTTAAGATTTTTTAAAATTTAAAATACAAATTAGAAAAAATTTTCTTTATTCCTACCAGTTGCTTAAGTTTACTTAAATCGTATTGGCGGTATCTATCTAGTGCTCAAAACGCAATTCACAATTATAATTATTCATTTAGTAAAAACGAATATAATTAAAAATAATTTTTTTGATTAGTGTTAAATTAAAATTTTATATGAACATTTTATATAAAAAAATAATTTATATGAAAAATTTATGTGTATGAATTGTGTATTACAATATTTTATTAAAAGTTAATAATTTAAAATAGATAAGATTTTAAACATAGATAAAAATTTTATAAATATATAATATCTTATAAAGGTAAATTATCTTGTGAAAATTAAATGTTGTATTTAGTTATGATGGTAATTTTGTCTATATTTTGACGAATCAAATGCTATAATTAAGAATTGTAATATTTCAATAAGTTGGACAACGAAAAAGGTCTCCTTCCCTTGGTTCATCAAAATTTATTTTTTATTTCGGTTGATTAATTTGTTTGCACACGCATTCACGGTTATTAATTATTATATATCTTAAAATTAGCTTGAAATGTTTTCCGCTAGCATAAATATTAATTTAATAATTCCATTGAAAATTTCAAAATTTTTTTGTTAACCCTTTACCTCATATACAGTCAATATATGACATTTTGAAATAATGATCAAGTTTTGTTATGTAATTATAACATGTATCATAAATTATTATCTCATTCAAAAATTCATATATGGCTTTGTAGCGTTAAGGTTATTGCTACAATTAGGATTTGTTGCTACAATTCTCTGGGAATTGAATATTTATCACACTTAATATCCATTTGTTAATGCGTAGTTCTAGTTTTCCCATTTCCTTCTATTTTTCTTTTAAATTGTAGAGTACTTGTAGAGTACAGTTTAGAATAATTTTGTTAAATATTAATTACTTTTCTTTTATTTTTTTTATTTTTTTTTAGTTTAAGACCTAATTGTAATCTGTTTAATCTAAACAAGAAATAAATAAATAAGTAACTTTAAAGTGTTATTGATTTACATTCGGCTAATCGTAATTTACCTTCGATCTTCGATTAAATTTGAATTATAATTTCATTTGATACAAATTTTTTGATCGGTTTTAGTCAAATAGGTATATTTAATTATTTTTAAGTTGAATTTCATTTCACTAACAATTTTATTTGATTGCAAATCTTAATATTTCGGAAACGATTTATTCGTTTTTCTAAAACCAACTAAAATTTGCATATAATTTATTTTCTGCTCAATTTACCTTTGAGTTAAGGTTAGTTTTATCTGGTAAATATTTTTAGTGTGAAAATATTTTGTTGGCTCTAAAGTGATTATAAAGTGGTTCTAAAGACTCTAAAAACATGAAATGACATTATTTTATATGAGAACTCAATAAATACCACCCATAATATATTTGAATAAGTTAGACATTTTGAATAAAAAAGCAATTAAAGCAAAGCAATACACGGTTTTCTGCTAAGATTTCCAACCAAACAACTCTACTTTCAAAGATATCTTAATTTTAAAAATATTTGTAAAAAAGGGATTAGCCATGAAATACCTAATGCCAAAATCCAAATTGACTAAATCCAAACGACAAAATCTAGAATTCCAAAATCCAAATAAACAAAATCCAAATACGACAAAATCCCTTTTTTCAAAATCTAAATTTCAGTAAAATAGCTAGGTTTTAGTAAAAAAAACTAAATTTATTTTTAAAGTCGGGTGTTGCCACCCCCAAAACCCTGCTACTTATATATTGAAACCCTGATTTCGTAGACGGCAGGTAAACGCAGACGACAAGCTTTTAAAGTATTAAGAAAAAAAAAACAAAATTTATTTTTAAAATTTATATTTGTAAATAATTAACTACCTATTTATTGAAACGCTGTTTTCGCATACGGCAAATAACGCACTTGGCAAGTTAAAACTTTCGAATTTAAAATTAAATTTTAAATTTTTATTAACAAATAAAAATTGTTTATTTTTAACTGATATTTATTTTATTGACTTACCTTGATGTACGAACTTTTTTAATATAATATATTTTAATAAAAATAAATAAATAAAATTAGATATATTAATTCAATATATAATTAACAAAACAAATGTTAATCAAAACAAAAGAAAATTATTAAATAAAATAATACTTCACTTTTTATATAAAAAAATAAAGAAATTTTAATAACAAAGAGAAAAATTGCGGGCAATTAACTTTAAATATTTTTCTAGTTTTCTAGTTCTCTTCTTATTTATTTTCCATTTTATTTGGACTTTTTGTTATATTTGGCAAAGTGAAGTTTGAATTTTGTCGCATATTTGGATTTTGATTTAGGGAACTTTAAAAAATGAGGGATTTGGTGGTATTACCGTAAAAAAGAACTTTTATTAACGACTTTTAAAATAGTAAACAATAAAATCAAACATAATTTCATTCATAATCGTGTATGTACGACATTCATAATCGCAATACTAGAAACAAATCGAATTTCTATTTAACTATTTTTTAAAACAGAACAGCAAAAGAAAAACTGTCTCTATAAATCCTAAAATCATTTAATGAATCGCCATCTGCCACTAAAATATAATTGATGATTTATGCCTCTTTAAAAGAGAAATCGTACGATATATCACATTTATACCAATAATTAGATAATTTGTATGAAATTGCGTACTCCCACACGAGTCAGGTTTCAGCTTGTGTTGAGGGTTGATTCGTCTGGAAGTACGTATTTAATTGAATTTGGAACTAGTTTCTCCTACGTTAGTTGTTTTTGTTTTTGTATTAATTTTATAATAATTTTATTTTAATTTATTTTAATTCTTCTCTTAATAATGTAAGATTTTAATAGACAAACTTAGTAAGATTTGAAACTTGGTTATGCAAAAAGAGAAAATATATAATAATAAAAAAGGTCAAGCCATAACTTTAAGTAAAATCATAAGGCCCAACAGCTTAAGCAAGGACCGTACAAATTTATATTATATTTACTTACAACAAAATTGTATTATCACAAAATTTGTATAAAATTATTTATTTTTATTTCAAACTCTAATTGAAATTTCGCTATTTTTGTAAATAATCTTTTGTTATAACTAACTATTTCTTTTTATATTTTTTTTTTTGTATAAATTTTAAATATTTATATTTTTTTTATTGAAATAAAGAAAACAAAAAAAAAATACGCCCGGAACAGAAAATATCAGTTACTGGGGATATTTGTCACTGATATTGGGATATTTTTCACACTAGTTTTGGATTAACCTATATCTTTAGGATTCAAATTTAAATTAAACTATTTATTTCATTATTTTAAGTACCATATATTTTGAAATATTGTAGGTAATTATCCAAAATTATCCATAGCTCCTATATATATTAAATTAATCTTCAATAAAGTTCTTGGATTTCAATACGATAATATATTTGTGCGTTCATCGATCTTCTTCAGGTATTTTTAACTTTATATCGCTACTTTTCGGATTCATTCTAAGCTTTGTCGGCAAATTTCAGAAGGATATTTCTTAACGTGTCCATCCATACTTAATTGTTATCCATTAATAGTGTTTATTTCACATGGTATATACTCAATACTGGTTGATAGTTACAATTTTAATATATATAGGTCAACGTTGCTTATTCCGATCGGCCGCCTTACTCTGAAGATACTTCTGAGGTATCTGTCGATAAAGCCATTAATTTTCTGAGTCGTGTTCTCTGTTACCAACCATGTTTTTAATTTATCATTGATTCAATTATTTTGATATATGAACATCTGACATATTATTTTAGACAATTTAATTATGCAGAAGTGTTATTTCTACGTTTTTGGTGATTTTGTCTGTGTATATCATGTGGGTTTATAGTATTTTTTATGTGAAAAAATTGTAGCTCTAATGACCAGTATAGAGTTGTTGTGCATGTATCTATAAATATTTTATCAGTTTCATTTCTTTGCTTGAAGTTATCTTTTTACAGAATCTCTCATCACAAATCTCTGATTTTATTTGCATACAAAATCTTGTGTACAATAACTTCAATCTTGTGCGCTATAACTATAAAGATGCTATTGCATTAAAAATGTAGAGAAGGAGACTGGGCATAATCCAGCATAACAATATTTATAGTAGTTGAGTATTACTTAAATGTGTATTTTTTTTACTAAATAATAAAAGCAGGAAAATGTAGATAAGACTTTAAAAAAAATAAAAGGGTTGTGTTAATATTCACATATGAAATTCGCATACTATGCGTATTTAAATTTTTTACGCGGTTAGGCCCCCTCTGATTTAAGATATTTACAAGGAGACTGCCACTCATAAACCCAAATTTATGAAACTTAATCAATTAATTGAAAACCCCCTTTTCGTTTCTGACAATTAAAATTTTTTATTTATACTGCCCGACAAAGTAATTTTTTTAGCAATGAGAAAGACAGAGTCTCGACGGCAAAAAGATTGAACTTACAAAAAAAAAAAAAAATTATAACACTAATGAAACTTAAAATAAAAAAAATTTAAAAATTTAAAAATGTTAATGCTAATGCTAATGTGAATTTGTAATGAAAAATTAAAAAAAAATTATCGGATATTTTATATAGTTACGATATTTTAAGATGCAAGTTATTTAAGAAGGGTGATACACTTGATGTTAGCAAATATAGGCCTATATCTCTCCTATCATCCATTTCGAAGATATTTGAAAAAGCTATCAATAATAGATTTTTATATTTTCTCAACAAATATAGCGTATATCATCAGCGTTATTTGTAGATATAACTATTAGGCTTTTGATATTGTTGATCAAGATATTCTTTCTTGTGAATATAATACTATGAGGGTTCTGTACTTGGACCTATCTTGTTCCTAATTTCTATAAACTCGCTTTTTTTACAACATTTTAAGGGGATGGTAACCGCAGATGACACTCCGCTTACATATACTCGTAAAAACAATTTTGCGGTAGTTGTATGATAGAGCTTGATTTAATTAGGTATTGGTTTAATGAACATAAGCTGACAATCAGCTGTAAAACGAAACATATGAATTTTGGTATCTATGATGGTCCTTCGTCTGGTGACATGGATATTTATTATCATGCTCCTAACTGTATCAAATTTCCAATAGACTTTAATATGTGTTATGATGGTGGTAATAACCAGTGTGATAATAACTGTTCTTTAATTGAATTTGTAAAATCGCTTAAATATCTTGGCTTATTTTGGTTGACCTCAGTTTGGAGTGGAATGAACATTTTTGCTATTTGAAAAAGTATCTTCGTAATGTTACACAAGACTACATCTATATCACCTCAAAAAAATTTATGTTCAGTACTATACTCTTTTTCATTCGAAAATTCAATATGGTATAACTTGTTGGGGTGGGAGCTTATTTTAATAAGATTAATCAATTATTTGTAACTCAAAAACATGCTATACGATTGATTTGTGGTAAAAGACGTAATTGTCAATTTTTTCCGTTGTTTTTGAAATTGAAAATACTTCCCATTAAAAATTTATTTTTCTATAAAACACTAAACATGTTTTGTTTTATGAAGTTTGGGTATTTAGATGTTAGATATACTAATTCGGTATAACTTAAGAATTAATTTCCGTAATTTGTTTCAAATTCCACGTTTTCGCAGAAGTTTTTTTTGTCATTTCTATATTGTAGCACCCAGGATTTTTAATAAACTACCCGAATACATCAGACAAAATAGAATTTTATCAAATTTTTTAAAATTATTAAAATCATGCCTTTTGGAAATGAACTTTGATTGAAGTGAGGAGTTATTAAGAGTGGTTGTTTAGTTGGGTAAGATGTTGAAGTTCTTATACAATTTGAATTTTTATGGTTTTGAATATTCAGGATTAGTTTAAAAAATCTTTCTTTTTACTTTTTGATATTTACTTTAATTTTGCAGTTTTTCATTTTATTATAATTTCTTTATTTTTAGTTTTGTATTTAAATATTTATTTCTTTTACGCATTTTTCCCCACTGCAAATATTTGTAATTTTTAAGAATTTATTTATTAAGGAGTAAGCAACATTCGATACTTGCTTTATGCAACAGAATGTTGGCTAACTATTTTTATTTTTCACTATTAGTTAATAATATATTGTTTTTTTATTATTTAGTTAATTAACTTTATATTATATAGTTAAATAGGCCTATAAAAGGTTAAAATGTTTTTTTGTTTCTGCCATGATGACTGTCAGTGTTGTTAATTGATAAGAAAAAATTATTTTCCTGTGATAATCAGATAGCTTTGTAAGTGTGTAAATGCTTTCCATAGGATGATGTTATTCCCTTTAGGCTTAAGTAATGTGTAGCTATTCCTTTCAGGATTTCCTATTTTCCAAGGATTTTATAATTTGGCTTGCTCAGAATTAAGTATATCGTATTCTTCAAATATTTTGTCTTCAATGAAATTTTTTTATTAGCTGGTTAATACCTGATTCATTTCATCTACATTCACTTAATCTCAATGTATATAGTTTATGACATTTTAGTTTCTTTTAAATGTTTTTAAAATATAATCTTAAGATGATATTTTATATCTGTATGTCGTCACTAACTGAGTTCTTATATTTATCTTCTCGGAAAATACCTCGGTAATTAAATTTATTAAAGGGAACAAATTTGATTTTTAAAAATTACATAAATACATTCATGCATACATTCAATATTTTTAAATTAATTTTAACATAAAACAAGATAAATTAGTATAATATTAATCAAGTATTTACATATATATTTTCAGCATTTCTTTTATATTTGCCATAATGTCAATAACATCATTATCTGATGAAGAATTTTCATCATGTACACCAGCATCATTACGATTACTATCATCATCTCAACTTAATAATCGATATTTATCATTAGACCGAAATTCTTCGTATCAATCAACTCCCATAAGTTCATCGATATATGATGGCAATATAAATCAAATAACATCGTCAACAACTCGAGAACGACGTTTACTTCGAACACCAAAATGTGCTAGATGTCGTAATCATGGTGTTATATCTTGCTTAAAAGGTCACAAAAAGTTGTGTAGATGGAGAGAATGTCAATGTCCTCAATGCCAGCTTGTTGTTGAAAGGCAAAGAGTAATGGCAGCTCAGGTTGCATTAAGGCGGCAACAATCAGCTGAAAATTGTTTGAATAAAAATGGAAAGGTTGAGGGAAATGATTCTACATCAAAAATAAATAAAGAAACTTTAACAACATTTATTGAACAAAAAAAAATTTATCAAAAACATTTGAAAAACTTACAACAATCAAATGTGAATAAAACGAATAGAGAAGGTACGTAATTATTTATATACATTAAATTTTTAATTATTCTAAATGCAGTACATTATAAAAAAGTTACGTCTATAGGATATTTTCTTCAGTTTTTGTATTATATTTTTTTTTAAATTTATATTATATAGAAATGAGGTATATGGTTGCTCTACTGTAATTAAAATTTCTCATTTAAACGAGTAAAAAAATCGGGAAGAATACCTACGTAAAGATTTTTGGGAAAATATTTTTTTTTTTAGATAAATAATAAAAAGGATAATAAAGAAAAAAAAACATACCGATTGGTATTATTTGTTAAATTTTATTCCAATAATTGTCATTCGAAATTATCAAAATTTAATGGTTGAATGGATCGGTTATTATTTGAAATAGTTCAAGCCGCTTGTATGTTACACTACAAATGAATAATCTATACATTAGGGATTTTTAAAATATTTTCTTGTCGTCTTCCGTTCAATGAAATTTGAGTATGCAGTTGTAACTCTCGGTTTTACTTGAAAAATTGTACAAATTTATCTATGACATCATAAAGGACATCTGCAAATTCAGAATATTCGGTGGGAAAATATAAATTTATATTCATTTGATAAATATTTCAATTTTATGGCAATTATCTACTAAACTGTCTACTAAAAAATATACTATCTACTAAAATACAATTAGGATTAGGTATTTGATATATGTAGTTGCATTTAATTCCCGCATCCCAGTTTTGTTAAAAATTTGTTCAAAAAACTTGGTAGAAATTTGTATTTGAAAATACAATATAAAAAACACCTGTGGAACGAATTTATATAAAACGCTGAACTTTTGAAAATTTAAAAAATGTATATGAAAATTAGCTCACATTCAAAAGATAATTATAGCATATTTATATACAACTGGTTGTTTGAATAATAAATAAATTAATAAAATTATATACATTGAAAAAACTGTATGTATATACATATATTTATAATGTTATAGACTTTATATAATATATATAATGTAAATAACTTCGAAGTAAAATAAAAAAATAAGGCTTACTTTTTGATGCTCTTTGTAACTAAACGAAACACTGTGCTCTCAATTTATGTACATTGGTTTGCTGTAAATTCAAATGTTTTTCTTTTAAGTTAAGATATTAATAATAAGTTTCAAAAGATGATTTAACTTTAGCAGTTATTATCATCTTAATTGAATTTATTGTTTTATCTCAAAAGAGCACCAAGGTTTATTTGTTAAAAAAATGTTTGTTCAAACAGAATAAAAATTGGGTTTGAAACTTTGTTCAATTTTAACAACTAATATGTAGGTTGGAGTAGAAGTGGCTGCCGAACGCCTATACACTTAGACCAGTAAGGTTCATTGTGATATAACTCATATATAAGTTGATTAAAACAAAAAAAATCATATGTGAGTTATAAAAACTAAATAAAACTTCACTTGTTATAACCTATATATATATATTTTAAAAATTAGAGTATAACACAATGGTTCTTAACCTTTTCGGAGAGCACATTTAAATACATGGAAATTTCCCGGAGCATCACACACAACTAATTAATATTGATTCAAGTAATTTGGATTATATATGTACAATACGAAAATATTTAAAGTTTTTCATTTATTCAAATTAAAATAATAATTATATACATAAAATAAAATTAACAAAAGTTATTTCAAAATACCAAGTATAAAAATAATATAAAAAAACTATATCAATGTGATATTTGAAAACGAGTTTTACATATTTTATCAATATCAGGCCTAATATGAGATATTGCCACTCACCCTCATTTCCTTTTCTAGATCTGTAAGTCTTTGTCGTTTTTGTTTTTTATATTTAATTAATAAAATTTAACTACACTAACTTAATAACGTATTCTATCAAAATACTCATAAACCAAGGTATATCATAGAATCAAAGACTATAGAAAGAATTATTTCTATAGTCTTTGATAGAATGCACCAGCCTCATTGACACAAATACAGATTACTTTTTAAAGACTGCTTTGTTACTTGTAGGCTAATATGGTATTTTTATATGAGTTATATGAAGATATTTATAATGAAGATATTTATATTCACTTAATAATAATGTTGTCAACGAAGTTGTACAATATGTGGACAACATTTTATAATTTCTTTGTCAAAAGAAAAATGAATATTTAAACCTATACAGACCTATACAGAATTTTTTCATAGAATTGGTTATCTGGGGAAAAGAAGCAATTTTAACATTGCTTTCAGGGGACCTGTATTTTCTATGTTATGTTTGATGATTTGTTTTTTATAAAAAAAATAGGTATTTTTCATACGATTAATATGCAAGTGAATCAAATTTAAAATCGCTTCCTTTGATTATGTAATATTTATATAACAGTTTTAGATTTAACATACATAATACAATTCCATGTACTATAAATTTTTTTCTATAACAAACGAAATGAAAATTGTATTGAAGTTTATCTGTTTTTTTATAAAATGAAATTTGTATTAAATAAAAAAAATTAGTAATGTAAAAAATAGATTAGATAGTTTTTAAGCATAGCCGCTGTTGGATACAGCGAGGATATATCTTTTTTCCAGAATTAATTTTCAACAATTTTATTGATTTTTTTTGTGGATTTCGGTTTGTGGACTTAGTCACTAACCGAAATTTCACAATTTGTTTCAAGAACGTGCACATTTGATTAATCAATCCTCTTATACGAGAGCTACAATAAAAGTTAAAATAATGTAATATTAATATTTATATACTATATAGGCAAATGTTTAATATTGGTTTTTAAAATCTATGAAGGTGCTTCAGTCACTAAGAAGTAGGTTAACATAGGATTAGAGATGGCTTTGATTTTTTTTATGAAAAAATTCAAATTTTAAATAAAATTTTTTCTTAATTTATAAAAATGCTAGGCATAATAGTCATAGATTAAGTAAACTCTCAATAAAATGTTCTTAGTTGTAATTATTCTAAAGTAGATATCACTAATCAATTAAATAGAAAATGTAAAATTAGAGTATTAGAAATAACTAACTACTACTACTACTACTTCTACTACTAATACTACTACTGCTGTCTACTAGTATTACTACTACTACAACTACTATGTACTACTATTATAGTATACTAATAATACTACTACTACTCGCTCTGCTAGTTCTACTACTATTACTACTGCTACTGAATTAAATATTCGATTTAAATTAAATTATATTTAGTTATTAAAGTCTTACATATTAGATGAGAAAAAAGTCACATATTATACATAAAGGCGAAACAAAATTAAGATGCATTTAAAATAATAAAATTTAGTGCTCAAAATATAAAAGAATCAAATTTAATTAAGTATATTTTAATTTTTATAATTGCTAGTTTGTCAAATTAAATAAATATAAATTTTTGTACGTATGTTTATGAGGAAGAAAACAAAAAAAAATCCAATAAGTGACAAGAGTTAAGTTATCAACTGCCAAATACTAGTACACATATTTTAATTTAAAAATGTCTTAAAAATAATGAAAATCCCTTAATTTAAATAGAACATATATACATACAAATTAAATGCTCTGAATTAATTTACTGGGCATTTATATAAAAAAATTATTGACTACTTGAAATAATATTCCTACTGAAAAAAAAAGAATATATCCTACCTGCAATCCTATAAAATAGTAAAAGAAAATTAAATCCAGCTGCAATAAAAAATTCAACTTGAACAAATAAATTTCTAGGCACAAATGTACATATATAATATACATATTACATAGATTTATACTAGCGTATATAAAGTAAAAGTTATTTTTTTTTTGTATGGTTTTTTCAAGTTTTAATTATAGTTATAATCCATGTAGGGAACAAAAATTACTTCTAATTTTATTTTCACTAAAATACAAAATATAATTTTCCATATTAAATTGATTTGAAAAAAAAAAAACAAAATAAAACGAAAATTAAGCGAAACCATAAATTTAGATTTGTTTTTCTTTGAACCGCAATTAAAATATGAAAAAGGAGACATTCTGTCTGCTCTCATTTTGTCATCCTTAAGTAAATTTCATTTCAGTACAATTTGTTTTTGGAAAATACATTTTATATTTTTTTTCTCCATGATATGTGTGAAAATAAAAAAATGAAGAAAGTAGAATAAATAATAAGAAAAAGTCTTAAAGTGGTTCTGGACATTTATGGGATACCTAATTTAATAAAATAACACTACGGAATATGTAATTAGTTTGTACTAGGATTAGCTAAGGTTATTCTTATGTTTTAATGTATATTATACGTTTATTTCTCTATTAAAACATAGTGACATAAAACTACATGAATTAAATCAGAATGAAAGAAAATCCAAAATGTAAAAAATTATATAAGACTAAAATAATTAAAATTTGCAGTTTTGAGACAGTTATTGTAATCAAATTTATTCATATCCTCGAATTTATCAAACATATCGCCAAATTGATCGCAGGATTTGCAGTTCAAATACGTATATATATATATATAAGGGAAACCGGGACAGTTTGATACACGGGGCTATATTAATAGATGCTAACAATATTTCGTTTTAAAGTTATTAAACGCTTAACATCCTCGAATCGATTCGATAAAAATTTCTTAATGACGAACTCGATCGAAAGACTTATTTTGTGCCTACTTTAAAATATGTAACGAAATAATAGTGTCAAATTAATCAACTGTTCAGATTTAAAAAATAAAACAATAAATTTTGGAAAACTCGTTTATAAAATCGTTCTGAAGAGAAAAATTTCCATTAAAAATATTCGGTTTTTCTTTAGATCTTGTTCTTCGCTTGCAAATTTACGAACGAGTACTCGATTTGTAATGAATCGAGTTCACCAGTACGGCCCAATATTTCTTAGATATTTTATTATGTTTTTTTATAAATCATACTAGACCTGTTCATTGATCTTTATTATTTAATTTTTAAATTAAATTAAGTTTTTATTCAAATTTTAACTACTCTATTATTGATTTAAATATTTAGTGCTGTACCATATTCTAGTATTTTGTATACCCATCAGTCCAGTAAATAAGTAATTCAATTATTGTAAACTAATTTTTTTTAAGTTCATAAAATTTTAATACCACTACTGTAATTTAAAAAAAAAAAAAATTTTTTTTTTGAAGTAAAAAAATTAAAAAAACAAAAAAAAAAATATTATAAGAGGTTTTCTTATCGAAGAAATTTGATTCCATTTAAAAATATTATTGAAAACTAATTTTAAAAATGTAACAAATGAATAAATAATAAATTTTTGTAATAGTAAAAATTGTCCTGTAAAGAAAAGAAAATATCCTTTTTCTATAGTTGATTGAAATTTAATACTAAGCACATGTTAATCAATGATACACAAAAATTACATATTATCCATACCCATACACACACAGCCATATTATGCATGAATAAATTATTTTGATTTTTTTTAATTTGAAAATAATTTTCTCTATAGCTACTTATTATCCACCTTCAATTTTAATACATGATTGTCACTTGCCCATATATGTATACTTACATATCTACATATGTAACACTTGAATGGAATTTAACGATTTGTACATCACGTTATTGGTGTGTATCCTTTTTTTTTTGTTATTCAGAAATGAGTTGTATGTTTTTCTTTAATGTTTTGTAAATCTCATTCAAAAATATCCTAGAGAGATTTAGGATTTTGTTTGTTTTTGCTATTCGACTTTTGTTTTTTTTTTGTTTATAGTTTTTAAGAAAGGAATTTATATGTTGTTTATTTTGTAGGTTTTTAGGTAAATATAACGTAAATAAAATGTTTTTGTTTTTTTTTTTTTGGAAGAAAGTATAGACGATTTTGGTGCCATACTGTCTACGAAAATATTTCGATTTTATTGTATTTTTTTCAGGTACATGTGTTTTTTTTACATTGGTCTTTTAAATATCGAATGTATATACGAGTGTGTGTATGTTATACATATTGTATGAGAAAACAATTTTTTAATATTCATGCAAAAATATTTAATATGTAAAATTGTTTAGCATTTTTTTTTTAATTTTTAAACCAAAAACTAAAAATTTATTATTATGCATTTTTTCGTTTTTGCTATGGAAATAGAAAACACGAATAATTTCTAGAGTGCTGCTCGTAACGTGCTGCTGCAATGTAATACATAATTATTATTTTCTTAATACACCATCACTATTTCATCAGAATTTCATGTTATCATTACTTTTTCGATTACTTGGCTCATTATTAGATTTTGTAGTTAGAACATTATTAGAAAATATCTACATTGAAAAACAATTTGTGGATTTTGTGAGTCCGTAAAGAAGACTGGACGAAAACTGATTCGGATATTTTTCGGATTTCTGGTACAATATAGGTTCGAATATTTTTATCTGTAGAAAAATTAATTTTAATCGATTAAAATTTGAATATTTTATGGTCAATGAAATTTTAGTTATAATTCAGTAATATTTAAATTATTATTTCGGTTAACCTTCGGGATAATCTAGATTCTAGATACGTTTTTGTTTTTCTTTATTTTTTTTCTATGTCACACAATTTTATTAATTCAAAAATAGTTACAAATTAATTCAATATAATAAATAAATTTAATAACAATTATAAAGTTGTAATTTTGGCACACATTGTACATAAGAATTTTATAACCGTAGCCGAAGCTGTCTGGTCTTGTAATTTTTTAATATTATAAAAATTCAATTGTTTGACAATAGTGTTTTTTTTCCTTTTGGTATAAAATAAATACAATCAGTTAGAAATTGATTAAAACTTTAAATTAATTCAAATATATTTAAAAATTGCACATTTAAACATTAAGAAGTTGGACGATTTTTTTTTTGTATACAGAAATTATCAATTGACTTAATATTATCAGGCAGATCATTAAATTTTTTTAAACAATTGGGGAGACAATTTGTCTTTTGACGGTTTGTTTTGAACAGTGATAGATAAAAATTGCATTTGTTTCGGGTGTTGTAATTATTCACATAGACATATCTTTGCAAAATGAAATAATGTTTAATTTGATTTTTTATAATTTTAAAGCCCAGAATGTACAATTCACGCTTACATATATTCTCGAAACTAAAATACTTATCAGAAGAAATCATACTCGTTGGGTGCAATATTGGGTAATTATGAATTATTTTAATAGATTTTTTCATTAGTATTAGTATTTCATTAGTATTTTTCATTAATTTATGGCGCTCCAATTCATATTGGGTTGACATAAACAACATTTGACAAAATATATGACGAGTATATAATAAAAAGCGTTTTTTTTATCGAAAATTTTTTTTAGTATGCGTAGAATAAAAACATAAGGAGAAATTTTTTTGCAGACAAGATCAATATGATCTTTTAATTTAATTTTGGAATCTATTATGAGGCCTAGATAGTTATGACTTTTCACTATATCAATACGTGAGTGGTTGTGTAGAAATGTTGAATCAGAAAATAATTTATTTTCAAATAACAGGATTTGGTTTTTTGATGTTTAATAGTAGTCTATTTTTAGAAAGAAAATGTTCGATTAATACCAGGTCTTCTAATATCGCAATCTTCAAATCACGTTCATTGCTTAAAGAGTACTTTATGACTGCATCATTTGCACCAAGCGAAGCAGAGCCATGGAGATTAAGCCGCAAAACATCGTCAATGTATATTTTAAAGAGGTCAGGATCTAGTATAGAGTCTTAAGCAATTAGCAATGCTGAGACATTATGATCTTTCTGTTAAATATGTTTTAAAAAAGTTAATTTGGTCGTTTGTAAACTTTAAGCAGGATAGTTTATGTAAAACGATATCATGATCAACGCAATCGAATGCTTTTAGCTAATCTATAAAAAAATACAACCAGTATATTTATATATTAATATTTTGGAAAATCAACACAACAACAATTTCTGATTTGAAATTTAAGATATATTTCCGAAATGTTTCTGAATGAATTTATTTTTATTTTTTTATTTATTTATTTTAACAGTTGATCCTACAGATAAATCTTTAGGCCAACTTTATGGGCCCTTTTCCCTTTCGAAATGTGGGCTTTTTTATTAAATCATATTAATTATTTGGTATATATTTTGTATATTATATATTTATATTATTTTTTTTCTTAGTTATATTATATCTTTATTAATTATTAAATTTTATTTGAACCGATGTGATTGTATTAAAAATTACATTTTCAATAATTTTCACCATTTGAAAAATTTTTCGGTTCTCACGGGGTTTGAACCCATGCTCCTTTTTTACTTTTTTTTTTTTAAGAATGAAATTTGTTGTTTTAATTTTAAAAGTAGTTAACTCTTATTTCATACATTATGTAAATATTAAGAAGTTTAATAATTGAATTATATTATTTTTGTAAACTGTTTGAAAAAAAGTAAATAAATGAATGTAAAGAAGCTGAAAAATTGCTGAAATGTCGGTGAAATATCGGTGAATTTGTAATAATAAATTTAAATTTCTTTAATTAATTTTTTTCTTTTTAACTTAATTCTATAATAATTATGTTGGTCATCCAACATACAAACGAAATGAGTATTAAAACAAAACTAATGTAATAATTATGGAGTTACGGGGAAATGTATATCAATTTGGAGAGGTAATATTTATATATGAAAGCTACTATGAGCCTATGGAATTCGTCGTAGTTGTTAAATTAAAAAGCTAAGAGCTTATAAGATATTTTACTTCCTAGTATTAGCTAAGAGCAGTATTAGGAAGGAATGCTGCAATTGATTGAATATCTTCGAATTCAAATTTTGATTGATTTTATTCTGCTAAATTCTTGCTTTTATATTCAAAAAATATTTTTATCCCTAATTTGCATGGTTTTAGTATATTTATTTGTATAAGTTTTTGGTAATATTTATATCCTTAGTAATATAGTAGATATGTATTTTGAAAATTGTACTTTAGTAATGGTTTTATTTATTTTGTTTTAATTTTAAGATTTATTTATTTTTACATAATTTTACTTATTTTTACATAATTTAAGTCTATTATCATGAATTATAAATATAATAAACAAAAGTATTATTAATACTTATTTTAGAATTTACTCCATTTAAAATTTACGTTATGTACCATTTTTTTCGAACAATTTTTTAACTCTGCAATTTCAGAGTGATTAAAGCGTTTTCAAACCATTCAAAAATGCGTTTTCTTTTTTCAACCTTGCAATGTGTATTTCTACCCATTTGTGCTATTCAGCCAATTGGTCAGCCAATTTTATCATTAATTTAAATAACCGTTAATATTTATATATGTAACTATCAATATAGGACACATTTCGTTGTTTTTGTAAATAATAAAGTAATATTTCAAGAAAACAAAAATGCATTAATTTATAATTTTGGATGCATTTCTGCAGAAATGACCCAAAAATAAATTTTTTTTTAATTGTATATATAAAAATCTGGCCATAGTTGTATATATATATATATATTTTTTTTTTTTTTTTAAAAGATTTTTAAAATTTATTTTTAAATTATTTGTTTGTACATTATGTACATAATAGCTAATTATTAATTTTTTATATACAATTTTTTTGTTTGTTATACGATTGTTACTCTGATAACTTCTTTTTTTCACTTTGTTAATGTGATATACATTATATTAGTTTTGTTATTATTACAATTAATATTATAATTAGTATAATTTCTATTTGATGCAGTAGTTGTTCTTCTTTTACTTGTGGTGTGGTAAATGCAGGTTGGTTATTTTGGTTTGGAATCCTTATTAGTATTACCCATAATGATTTGATACGGCCAGTTGTTTTTGTTTTTTTTTCTGTTTGGTAATGTTGTTTTTTTTCTTTTTTAGTTCTCTTATTTCTGCGAGTAAATTTTTTTTCTGGTTGTGTTCTAAGGTAATATTGGCTATATGATATAAGTCTTTTATGTTAGAATTCAAGTTTTTTATAAGTCCAGCTCTTTTAAAATAGTTTTTTTGTAATTTTTCCTGTGTAGTTGGTGCTGGTTGTGCTTTTTTTCTCCTTTGATATTCTTCTATGGTTATTGGCTTTTCTTGTATTTGATCCATTTGATCCTCTGTGGTATGTTGAATAATTTGTTGTTTAGGACTATCTTTTAGATTTTCCGCAAATTCAATTAATTTTTGAAAATTCGTTAAATATTCCTTCATCAATAAGTTAACTTCTTCTCGATTTATTCTTGCATTCATTAGGATTGTGGGTAAAATCGCCATATAATAAGTTTTCTAATAACTTTTGTGTTTTTACATATATTCAAAGATTCCTGTATTTAAACTCCTAAATTTGTAGGAATGAATACTATAGTGAAATACAGTAATCTGGAAAATTGATATTTATATATGAAAGCTATGAGCTTATAGGATAAATATTCGTAGTTGTTAAATTAAAAAACTAAGAGCTAATAATATATTTAACTTCCTAGTTATAGCTAAGAGCAGTATTAGAAAGAAATGTAATTGATTGAACCTACTATCTTCGAATTCAAATCTTAATTGATTTTATTCTAGCAAATTCTTTCCTTTATATACAAAAAATATTCTTAATTCTAAGTAAAATAACTGTTATAAATATTTACATTAATATAATTTTTAAACTATATACCTATAACTATGTCATATTTCTCAATCTCATTTTAGTACAATGTATACTGAGTTCATAAAATTTACCTACTCTGTACATTGTTTTATTAAAAAAATGATTTATTATTATTTACGTTAAAAATATTATTACACTAAAAAATGTGCATGCTTGCATTTCACTCTTTATGTTTTATTATTTATGTTTTGGGTTTTTAACCTTTCAAAAGAAAGTATGCAATTTTAAACAGATGTTACGTTAATGTGTAAATTTGGAAATTTGCATTTCAGAGAAATATGATTAATGCTAAGATTTATACAAAATCAAAATACTAAGACAATTATTTCGAAAAAAAAAAAAAATAAAAAAAAATACCTAATAATTTTATTACTAAAAACAGCAAGTAACTAATTTTTATATAACTATCATTTATATATTACAATTTCATATTAAAAGTTTTTTATGAGAGGTACAATCATCTCAAAATACAGTGCAGGCGACTCTATGTCTGGTCGGTTCTAGCAGGTTATAGAAGCGAAAGAAGAAAATCTTTCAAATAAAATAGATCCAATATAATTGCAAGCCCTTGAATACTTTTCAGAAAACCATTTTTTTTTCAGTTATTGTTTATGCATATTAAACACGTGCACAAATAACTTTTGAGCAATAATTTAAAGCAAAAATAATTTATGAGATTTTGTTTTTGCCTTTTTTTGCCGAATCTAACCGAACCTAACCGAATCATTTTTTTGTTTGTAAAATTTTGAGTTTTATAATAAAAAAATGCTTTGATAAATCAATTATCATTTGCCCAGAAGATTTTTAATTGATGATTTATTTTTTATGAATTTATTTTAATGGTTTTAATGTGAAATCATTAAGCTTTGTCAATATATACTTATTATAGCTCTGTCTAGATTAATAAAATAAATTAATTTAAATTAGTTATTATGTACATAAAATCTATTATTTCGAATTCATTAACTGGACTAATAAAATGTTTATTATTTTCTTTTTTAATTTATCGAAATTTTATTTGTGTGACAATTTAATTGTTGTCAGGCTTCCGTTCACTAATAATTATTTTAATATGTGATTGCAAATATCGATATTTCGGGAGTGACATACTTCCTTTATCAGTTAACTTTTTTTTTGTTTTGTTCTCTACATTTTTTATTGTATTTTATTATTTTTTTCACTCTCATTTTTGTTTTAAGTATTTTAGAATTTAGTTACTGTAATTTTTATTTTTTTAATAATTATTTGATTTAAAACATCGTAAATATAAATAATATAAATAAGTCTTGTAAATTTTTTTAATTTGTGTATTTTTGCTTTTTTTTTTTCTTTTTATTACGTTACTCTTTGTTTTGGAATTTAGAGTTTAGTCCACCAAGGGATATTTTGTTATATTTTTTTGTTAAAAATTTGTGAAATGACGAAATTTGCTGAGCATCGAATTAATTTTTAGAATTTGGCAATATTCTAGAGTTTTACTCTTTAGTCCAATAATTTTTTTTTTCCGATTTTTGTCCAATCAGTATACAGGCTTGGAAATAAGATACCGAGAAGAAATTTTTTTAAAATTTAATATTAAATGTTATAGGGAAGCTGTCGCGGTTGAGTAGATTGTTCCATATGTCGATTATTTGGATTGTTGACCATATGGTATAGATTTGAAGTATGTTCGATCCATTTGGTAGGTTTCATATAGTTGCAACGTTGGAATATACTCATGGCTGATTTCGAATATACATGGTCAGCCACTATCTTAGTGAACTATACCCACACAGCTTTAGTTCTGTATACCCAGACCATTTTATTTTCTTATCTAATAATAATTAATTTTACTTTTTGAATCAATGAGAACTATTAATTAATACGAATCTCACAATAGATATCATACGCAATTCGAATGGCAAAATCTTTGAATGCAGTTTTGTAGATTTCAAAAATAAAGTGTAGATTTATTTCAAAAATTTTAAATTTTGAAGGAAAATTTTTCCTAAACCTTGGAAATAGTACAAGTACAATTCTAGCTATTGTATTTAACGATTGTAGCGATTTCGAATTTAGAATTCGGCTTATTATAAAAAATAGAATCTATCACAATTTTAACAATTCGCATACGACGAATGTCTCCAACACTACCTAAAGTGTTGATAAAGAATTTCTATATAGGATTCAATTATTTTATTCTTTTTTTGTTCTATAGATATTCGATTCTAAGCATTTTTATTTATTTTATTTTAGTCAATAATAATTGCTTTCAACTAAATAAACAGCAGATGTTTTTAAATTGTTTAAAAAAAAAAAATTCAAAGTAAATCCGTTTATCTTATTTGTAAGAAGTATTACAGACAATATTATATACATATATGTGTGGATATAAAATCTTGTAATGTTAAATTAAAATCACTTTCATTCATTTGGAAAAATAACAAAATATGAAAATATGTACATATATACAAAAACAAAAATACAAAATAATGATAAAAGAAAATAAAACTCTTTCACATTATACTCATGCATCCATGAGTGTTGATATTCATATTTTAGAAATGTTACTTTGAAGGAGATTTTAAGTAGTGAAGAATATGATGTCAAAATATAGAATGAAAACCAAATGCAACAAGATGGTGATGTAATTGAAACGGAAGTATACTAATATTCCAACCCTTCAGACACCCATACATTGTGGAAGAAAACATTAATTAGTTGTGATTTGATGTAGGTTTAGGTTTAATGAATTTAGCTCGTATACTAATACTAAGAGTCAATTGTGGTTAGTTTATAGTGCGTGACCTTAGGTGATTCCCAGTGATCTTTTGTAAAACTAAATAATATGACTTTTAAAATATTCGTGTTTTTATTTTGTAGAAAAAACTTGACTATTAGATGACACAACGTTTTATTCTGTTGTTGTGCTATCTATGGTGCATTTCTAATTATTCAATATAAAGTCTATTCCATAATACAGGTGCACACACATCGTATTCATACTAGATATCATAAAAATGTAGTTTTTTTTTTAGATGTAAAAAAATTAGTATTTTATATTCATTTTTTAGGCTTCACCAGTTCGATTTGAAGAAAAAATACAGCACCATAGATACATAGAATAGCAACAGAAATCAAACATGCATATGGAGAAAAAAAATACTGCTTATTTAATTCTTAAGCATAGCTCAAGCTTTCCACAAAGTTTGGCACAATGGCCTAATATATAACATTAAAATTCAATTACCTCCTGAAGCTCACAAATTATTAAAAAGTCATCTGCCTCATAAATCATTTAAAATCAAACATAAATCAATTATAACTATAAATAACATCAAATTAAAGCTGGTGTACCACATGACTCGGGCGAATGCTGTACTTAGTATTTACCTCTGATTTCTCAGAAAACATTCAAGTGTTCCTATCTACTTTTGCAGGTGACACGGCGATATTGAACTCTGACAAATGTCCAAAAACCGCTACAGTTCCATCTAGGAAGGATCGAAAACTGGGTCGAGAAATGAAAAATCAAAGTAAATGAAAATAAGAGTCTTCACATCACATTCACATTGAACAAAGAAACATATCCACCTGTATTTCTTAATGGTGTAGAAATACCTCAATCCAATGTAGTGAAATACTTAGGAATTCATCTTGATAGAAGGTTGACCTGGAAAAAGCACATATAGACAAAAAAAAAACGCAGCCTAAATTAAAAATTATCTTTCTGCAATGGCTAAATGGTAGAAAATCATCGTTGAGCCTGGAATTGATCTACAAAATGACCATAAAGTAAAAATATGGTCTAATGGGATGCTAAATCTGGAAAAACATGTCCAAAAGTAATCTGGAGATAATCCAAAGATTCCAGTCGAAAACAATGAGAATGATTACTAATGCGCCATGTACATTAAAATTCCGAACTTTATAAGAACCTAAATTTACCTATGATAGAAGAAATTACGCCAAAAGAATATACAACCTAACCTCAATTTAGTTAAATCAATAAAGTGTTCTGCCCACCGAAACAGACTCAATTTACTTCTAGCATAATCTTTAAAATTGCAAAAAGAAAGTTCATGTAAAATTATTGTTATTTTCCTTTGAAAAATTCAAAAAATCAAATTAAGCCTAAAAAAAATTGTATCTACATATTAAATACTTCTTACCTAATATAACCCTTATTTCAATATTTGATAAAGCCGTAATTCTGCCGTAGTTCACCTAGCACAACTGGAACTCATCATCAGTATAGGTATTGTAGTGTTATACTACCTATATAACTCTTGATTTTGAACTGTATGTAATTGCTTCTAGGAATTTGTATTAAGATGTTATCTGTGACTTATAAGAAACATCTGTGAATTATAAGAATCAGAAAAAAAAATGAGAACAATTTTAATACCTGGTCGAAATAATAAAAATCTTTACCTCTGTCGTGCTGATCATATCTGTTAATTTATTCAGTTTAATATATTTTCAAGATACATATTTTTTATTATTTAATTTAAAATTTTGTTAATATTTAGAATCGTGTTTTCGTATAAAAAGAATTGTTTCACATTTTTTTTATCTAGCTTTGAAGTAAAATATATAATTATAGTTAAATTCCAACACTGGTACAATATAGGAGAGAAGCTAAATAAATACATAAAAATATTTCATGTTCTATTTTATTTTACTTGTAGTTACTTTCCTAAACAACTAAATGATTCATGAAACTCAAATCCTCTGATACTCTATTTATTTATTCTATTTTTCAATTCTCATATAATTGTATGTATATGTATTTTACTATTCTTTTTATATACAAGTAATAGATTTCTCATTTATTGAGCTCTTCTCATATAATCAAATATTCGTTGTGAAAATAAGATTTCATTTAATTTTCACATTAAATTTATAGTATGCAATTTATTATAGCACATTTATACAGGTGTCTTGGGGAAACTTTAATTCTCTAAGTTTCACAGCATAAAATTATCTCTATTTAAGTGATATAAATTTCTTGAATTAATGATTGGAAATCTTTGAAATGAGTTTTATGATATTTTCAAAAGTAAAAGAAAAAAAATTCATATAAACTTTTATGTTGCAGATTTTTGTTTTGTATTTCAGTATTAATTAAGATTTTAATGGGAATAAGGAAAATATTAACTAGGAATAGAAAATAATTAGCATATTCAAAAACATTGTTTTTATATTTCAATTTTGTTCATCTAAAAAATGAGAATATTATTTTGTTACTTTGTTCTTAACTTGAAATGATAAATACTTTTTTTTTTGTTCAAATTAGTTGTAGTGGTGTTCGGTGGATTTAATTGGGTTTTCAGTATGATATTGAATCAAGTACAATTTCACCTAATTTAGTTGTTCAAAGCATACAAAATGAAAATGAAAATTGGCATAAAAACTCATGACATAAAAAATGGTATAAAATAGACACATATCTTATGTAGAGAGCAATACAAAAGCTTAAGCGAAAAATTGGGATAAAGAAATATCAAATCAGAATTGAGTAAAATTGTTACAATTATAAAAGGAGTTTATTAAAATTTACTTCACATTGATATCGTTTATCATATAAAATTAGTTATTTGAAGATTTTTCAATTTCAGTATCATCATCATCTATTGGTTCTACAGCTCGGGATGAGGCTTAACTTACTTTTCAATTTTCCTCCATTCTGCTTTATAAATATATTTTCTCAGTAATCTTCTTTCGAATATTTTTAATTTATTTCCGTCATTTAATGCGATTGTCCAGGCTTCGCAGCTGTATGTTAAGACTTGTTGTATTATGGTCTTATACATTCTTAATTATTTTTTTATAATTCAAGGATATTTTTCAACTTGGACAAAATTAATATTTCACACATTTATAATTTATTAATAGAAATTTTATTTTTTAATTAAAAATTTAATGTTGTGCGACATTTCCTTAAAAGTTATGGACCATAGAACAATTATTTTGAGAAATGGTTATGATGAGAAATATCTTATATATAATACACAAAATGAACGACGTGATGGAGAGTAAAAAAGCAAGAATAGTTGATTAGTAAATTACATCACAAAAATATTTAAATTTTAGCAAGTTATTAAGACAAAAATAAAAATATGCAAAACGTTAGTGAATACTTAAAATAGACATTTAACATTTAATGTAACACTAAATATTTAAAATAGTTACACATTTCACAAAAAACAAATAAAAAGTATACAAAACGGTGGCAAATACTGGAAAATTGAAAATTAAATATCAAAAACCCAAAAATAAAAAATAGAAATAATAATATTAATATACAATTGTATATTTTACTGCATTCAATCATGGGGTTGTCAAATATTTAAAAATTAATTAACGTTCTGTGATACATGGTTAATACAAAAATGCAAATAAATTTGCTCACTAAAGAAGTAAAAAAAAATGGGATAAGTAAAATTAAAAACAAGCACATTAAAATGATCAGATTGTTTATTTTTATAATTTCAAGACTGAAGGATTAACATCCTAACTGCTTCAACGGTTTGGTATTTACAATAATATCTACAAGAATAGACAATTCTAACTCAAGCCTTAAACTTTGCATTCAAGGATATTTATTATGCTTTGTTTATACCTCGAATTTAAGGACATTTTTTATTGCTTATATTTTGCCCGTACAAAACTAGCCGCTGATATTAGAAAAAGTTGTACTGAACGTGAATTCAGTGGTCTTGGAAATTGCTTAAGCAAAATTTTCAAAACAGATGGTATTGGCGATTTATACCGTGGTTTCGGTGTCTGAAGGCAATATATTATTTTTTTTATCGTGTTGCATATTTTGGTTTCTATGATACAGTCCGTGATATACTTCCTGATCCTAAAAACATACCAATTTATATCAGTTGAAGCATTGCTTAAGTCGTTACAATATTCGCTGGTAGTATATCATATCCATTCGATACAGTACGTCGTCGTATGATGATGCAATCTGATCGTAAAAAATTAGAAATTGTCTACAAGAGTACATTAAATGGCTGGGTCACCTATTTCCAAACAAGAGGGTACATCAGCCTTCTTCAAGGGTATAATAAAGTAAAATTAATTAAAATTAATTAAATGAGATTACATTCCCAGCAATAGTCTGAAACAGGAGTAATTATCATTAATTATAATAAGTATTATTATAAACAGCAAGTTGAAATTTCAGTATTAAAAACCTTCAGTTGGTTCAATTCAAAGGTAGAAAGAAGAGTAAATTTAAAAAAAATATTCTTTTCGAATACATTTTTAAAAGTTTATGTAGGATGTATTAGAAGACTTTATATGGAAATAAATAAGACAGTGACAGTGTAAATTGAATTTATCAAAAGAGATTTTTTTTTTCAAAACTATATATTTATACATTATTGCAAAAATCGAATTGTGTTCTAATGATCAGGATTGACAAAAAAATTTAGTATGAAATAAGTATTTTCATAGGTGATTTTGAACATACAGATTTGATCATTTAAAAGAAAATAAATTATACATATAGGTATAATTGATAAGAATTACACATATGTTTTTATAGTTTAAATTCAATTTATTAACATTAATCATCAGTTTAGTGTTATATAGTGGAATACAACTTATTTCAAAATTTGTTTGCAACTAATTTGTTTGCAACTTAATTATTCAATTGTATACAACTTAATTCAGATTTTATTATTCGACTTATCATCATCAACTTTAACCAACTTTACCATCTTCCTCCATATCAACGACTATATATCTTAAACTAATGCATATAATGACAGTTGTGTCAATAGATGTTGCAATATAGTAATGTAATAGATGTAGTAATGTAATAGGATGACCCTAATACTATGATACACCCTAACATAGTTCCTACATACATATATGTTCAATCTAGATTTTATGGTAAAGTTTGACAACATTTAATTTGCAACTTATTTTAATAATTATGACTAGCTTTAAAAAAAATACATAAATTGATATTTGTCTAACCTATATACTCTGAGCAGAAATTAAAATTTTGAATACTTCAGCAGACTTTTTATTTCGTAAATAATTTTAATTGGGTGATTTTTCTTGATCTCTAATAAAAATAGATACTATTCGGAAACATATTTGATCTAATTTTTATTAAAATGATATGCTTGCAGCTTGCAGCATTATCTATGAACAAATGAACAAATTTTAATCACTTTATTTTATTTTATGTAATTAATATTACGATTTAATATTATCTTCTATCTCTTTCTATTGAAAAATTCAAAATATTTGAATTCAATATTGTTTATATAAAGTCTTTTATTATAAAAATTTATTTAAAAACAAAACAGAAAAGAAATTTTATTTTATTATATACATATTTTTTTTCAAATGTTTCTAATAACAAAAATAAGAATAATTAATTTTTTATATCCGTCCATCTATCATATTCATCATTGTATCATTATTATCCATTCATAAAATAATTTCTGACTATAATTCTCTCACTTCTATTTCCGTATGAAAAAGTATTTAAAAATTTTAATCTAAAATTGAAAATTATTTTATGGAATTAAAAACAAATTAAATTTTATTAAATTTTCGTTATAGAAAATTGCAATTCAATAATTTTGATTGAAAATTATTATCAAGTTTGAAAATGCAATTATAAGATATAGTTTTTTCTGCAAGAGTCTTCAAAAATTTATAATATGAAATTAATCAGCATAACAAATATGATTAAATTTGCTAGTCAATGTAGTTTATGGTGTGAACATTTTTTTTATTAATTTTTATATATCCGATATATATATATTATAGATATATATCTGATCTCTAGGTAGCATCAGGACGGAATGATATCTAAAATACTTATAATTTGCGATTTATCAACTTGTAGTTCAAATGTGGAGATAAGACAAATTTAATTTATATTAAGATAATTAAGATAAATAAGGCACTCTCCTACAACATGTGTGGAGGTTTCTTCCTATTGCAGATAGTGTCTGCAGGTTGGGGCGTCACATAGTGCTAGTCTGCACATGTGTTTTTTCATGTGGTTATGGTATGGTAGTATACCCACCATCTACAGTCTGCTTTATTGAGAGTTAGCCGAAAGTTGGTAATTTTGGTGTTTATTTTTGGTGCATATGTGTATTTTGGAAACACTATGGCCTTCAATACGCTCACAAAAAATGTTTGTTTCCCTCTTCAGGGTGTTTGCTATCGATAGTTTAATTTTTCCAATAGATATACCAACTGCCGGTTTCGGTCCATAAATGTTGATCGCTGATGATCTGGCTAGTTCGCCAGCCGAATCGTTGCCACACTCGTCAAGCCCCTATGACCCGGTACCAGATCAGTTGTACCTTATTTCGGAGTACTATGAGGTTTAGGGTTTCCGAACATTCTTCCATCAATCTAGATTTGATGAGGTTACTTTCAAGAGCTTATAAGGCAGCCTATATGTTACTAAAGATTCTAATGACTTTGTTAAACCTAGATCATCTTTACTCTTTTATTATATTCACTGTTGAGTTTACAGCAAAGACTTTAGCCTGTAAGACTATGTAGTGTTTGCCAAGAAGAAGTTTTGCGTCTAGAGCCGTTAGGGACCCGTCAGTGAAAATTTCCGAGGTGTTTGAAGACCTAGCCTGCTCTTCTGAACCACTTCAAGTATCTCTTGTCGGGATCCCTACTCCTATTTGTTGACATTTGATAAAATTGCGTAACACAATATACATATTAGTTTATATTTATATTTTGAAGGGAAACAAATCCTTCTTAACTTCTGTTTTATTTTAAAAGTTCAATATTATAGACATGGTGTACCTAAATTAACTTTTTAGCTAACTGAGACTATTCCACTGATCCATATTTATATGCTTAAACGTTTAGTGTGCAAACATGTGTAGACAAGGTATGTACTACTCAAATTTTTACTCTAACTCTGGAAATATTGGTCCTAAAAAAAAATGTGCAACAACAACAGTACATTTTATTTTCAGAATATTCCATATCAATTGACTTGCATCGTTTTATGTTTTCCAAATGGCAAGATCGAATTAATTAAATTTAAAAATTATTATTTTAATACCTTTGTTTTAACATACTTGATTGACATTTCGATTGAAATAAAAATAATGCAAAATATTAACACTGATCTAATGAGAATAATAAAATCTAGTAAATTAAATTAAGAACTCCAATATTTTGAATATTGTACCTACAAATAAATATGTATGACTACAACGATCATTATAAACGTAGTATAAAACCTATCATATTATTTCAAATTATTTAATTTAAGTGTGAAAATTCATTATGTTGTGTTAAAATTTCCATGTTTATTATTGATGTTTAAAAAATATCAAATTACAAAAACAGATCGAATATTTTGAAAATGAAAAAAATATTTTTTTTATTTGTTTATTTATTTCTTTGTTAGAAAAATATAAATTTTGATGATTATTTGAATTTAAAAATAAATAAAAAAATCATTTAATTGCCAATATTAATTGAATTGGTAATTTTATGGAAATTCATTGTACATTATTATAATTAATCTTCGAATTTTGAATAGTTGAATGTCTTTGTTGAGAGGGTGATGGCAACTGATTTTTTTTCGTTTGTACATAACAGGAAATTTTCACTTAATATATATGATATGAAAATAAAGGGTTGATTTTTCTTTTACAGTTTTATAGTAAAATAAGTTTGAATCCAATTTTTTTTATTTAAATGATTATCTTACAAAATTTATTTTTTAAAAACTATTTCTGGCATATGATCACTAATCGTAGACCTCTAGATAAATCGCATTCGATTTGTTAAATTTTGTATCTCTTTTTGAAGCAATAGAGGCATTATTTATCTATCAATAAATTAATTATTTGGATCGCTGGGATGCACTATCTTCCATTTTACAACTCAATTGTTTTTTTATTAAGATAACCGCTTAACCAGAAATGAATTTCATTTTTGGACAACATTTTTCGCTAATAAATTTCAAAATTTTATTAATTTAATTCAATAAAGAAACGTTTAATATTTTTATTTCATTAAAAGAGTCTGTTTCTCTTCAGTTTTATATATATAAGCTTTATTTAAAAAAAATATTTATTTTATAATGTTTTTATATAAAAAAATTTATGTTGCGCCTTTTACAAACTAAAGTAATAAGTTGGTGTAACATTTACTTTAGAAGATTGTTACTTCGTAAAAGGCATATTCTTAGTTTTATATAGAAAAAAGTATAAAAAAAAGACTAATTTTTTTTTATTAAATGTCTAAACTATTAGATAAAGACATAAAGTATGAGTCATAGAGAAAAAGAAACCTTTCCAACAGTGTGGTAAAATTTTGAGATATTTGCTTTTAAAGAAAGATAATAAAGATTGTTTTTTTTTCGAAAATTTTCTACTTTGAACTAAAATATCTCCATAACGGCAGCACTAATCATCATCAAATAAATGTTAAAATATTCTCCAGACCGTTATCTTACTAGAATATATATATAAAAAATATATCTATCGTTATCTCACTAAATATATATATATATACATATATTTAATAGATGAAGAGATATAACGGTTTAATATATACAACAGCATCAAAACAACAATTAAGGATACTTTCAAATGTCCTTTTCGTCCTTAAAGGATAAAATGCGCCATTAAAGATATATATTTTTGGAAAGCTAGGAACACCAGGTACCCTTGGGGTATAGGTCCTCTATCATCATATATCATTAGGTCCTACACGTCCAACATCACCCTTAGAAGAGCCAAAAATTTATGTTTTATGTAGGCTTTTAGAAATTTTATAATTTGTAAGTGGGAAGAAGTACCTTAGGGAACGTAACATGTGAAATATGATTCAACATCAACATAATTTTATAACAAACAAGTTTGTTAAGTCAATTTGAAATTACTTGGGAACTTCCACTGTTTTGGATTGGCCACTTGATGCTTCTTTTGTATCTTAATCAAATTTTTGAAATGAACTAATAATAAAATTGAAAAATGTTTAAAATAGTGTTTTTTTTAATAGCACTTTACCTGAATATTAATATGCAGTCAAATATTCACGCTCTTTTCTCTTTCGAGATGGGGGCCTATTACTTTTTATTGTTATTTATTATAACCCCAATGCCATTTATTATATTCCAGTACTCTGTACCAGGTCGAAAAACCAATAAAGCATTTTGATTTGATCGGGAATCGAATCTGGAACCTTTCAGTTGAAAGTCAGGCTCTCTACCTACTGTGCCACCCAGCTTATTATTTAATTATATAGCAAAACCTCAAAGCACACCTTATCATGTATTGATTTTAATGTTTGTAACACAACTATACTGAAGACTCTCAACATTTCATGTTTTTTTTTTAAATTTCATTATAGTTGATAACACTGTCGTCAGCATTATTTTTGTCAACATTGTTTGTTTTTATTATTTTAATTACTTGTATTAACTTTTTCTTTTAAATTAGTCTAAAATTGAATTTTCTTACATATTTTAATAAATATCTATGTATGTTGTTTGAATGCGACATTGATTTGATTCACCCTATTAAGATACATACCCCAAAAATTATTTTCTTTTTAGGTATATATATATTATATACATATATGTATTCTAATTAAATTAAATTTAAAATAATTAATTTTGAAATATTTTAATTTTACAGGTTATAAATTTTATCCTTCAATTCAATCACCATTACTTGATCGTATTCGAAAACGAAAAGCATTTGCAGATCGTGAATTAGATAATCCAGAAATTGATGCTAAATATCTTTCAAGTCAACTAAATACACTTACAGCTCTAAATAAATTCTATGGTTTTTATAATAAAATCGATAATGAAATAAATTCTACAGAAATTCCAATTTCATCAAATTTTCAAAAATTCATTTATAATCATCAATATTCAACAACAACAACAAAAACTACTACATCTCAGAATCAATTAAATATTAATTCTGATGAAATTAAATATAAAATAATTTTGCCACAACTAACACCACATACAAAAGTTTCAACATCTACACCAACACCATCAGTTACTAATCAATTTCAAAATAAAAACAATTTAACCGAAAACATTGCTACCAACTGTAATTATATTTCAAATGATTATTTAATGATGACCAAACCACCAAAGGATATTTCAAAAAACTCATCAGTTTTCAATACAGTCTCGTATTTCTTAAAAAAATCTAATGATTTAAAATCACCAGCCGATGACAATACCATAAAAAATTCATCAAACAATATTGACAATAATGATAATAGTAGTAATGATAATGATGATGATGATGATGAT
Source organism: Argyra leucocephala (assembly GCA_963942445.1). Classification (NCBI taxonomy): domain Eukaryota; kingdom Metazoa; phylum Arthropoda; class Insecta; order Diptera; family Dolichopodidae; genus Argyra; species Argyra leucocephala. The sequence goes on along the minus strand of OZ012678.1, from coordinate 51,377,167 downwards.
GATGATGATGACAATGATATTGATGTTGATATTGATGATAATGATAATAATAAAATAAATCAGAGTTATATCATTCAAAATCATTATCATAGTAGTAGTAGTGAATTACAAGGATTTCAAAATCATGATAATGAAAATTTTCATTTAATAAATTTGAAAAGAAAATCATTTTCATTTATCAATGAAGATGATTATCATCATAATAATGATGAAATGATAAAAACAAAAGAAAAAAATTATATTAATATTAAGTCGTCAGCATCTGTTTATGACATTACTGAACATAGTCATCATAATAAATTAATTAGCAACAAAAATGATATGTCATCTAATATTTATGATTGGAATGATTTGAAGCACAACATAAGTAGCTGTTGTAGTAATAGTAATAACAATTCTCATAATGAAATTAATATTATTAGAAGTAGAAATAAAACAACACCAGGATCATCAGCACTCTTGATGTCTAATAAATGTATGAAAAATCCTAAAATTTCATTTTCAATAGAATCAATAATAGGAGTTCAGTAATTTTATTGTTATATTATCATTGTATAAATTTATGTAAATATTATGTATTTGAATTATTATTGTTTTCATAATAATATGTAAAATTAATATGTATTATGTATTGTTGATATTAAGTCCCATTAGAGAGTATAGTAGTTATAAGTAATTAATATAATATGTATCATAACAAGTTTCATAGTAAATAAATATTTTATTAAAGGATTTAAAAATAATTTTTTATTTGGAAATTTTTTTTTTAATTTTAGTTTATTTTTAAATTAGGTAAAATGCTTAATCAAAATTTTATTAGATTCGTCTTGAACTGGTTTGGTTTGTATCTACAATAATTAAAACAATTGACAGAAAATTGGCCAATGCTTTTATTTTAGCATTTTATTTTTAATTTATTAGGATAATTTTTATTTTATTTCGATATCAATATTATGAAACAAGTAAAATAAAAATGACGTTTTATGGTAAAGCTGTAAAAATTTAATTTCCTTTACACATTTGCTATTAAATATAATTCGTCACTCAATTTAATTATAAGTAGTTATATTTGTATAGAAAAATACTGGAAATATTTTCTTTAATTAAGAATAAATTTACCGCAAAACAAGAGCAACTAAAACTCAATACGAACAGCATTTATTATCTTATTAGGAAAAATTCTACACTAGATCTGGAATATAAAGTGCTGCTATACAAAGCAATCTAGTACTATATCGGTGCCAGTTATGGAGAACTGCTTTTAGTAGTAACATCGAAACAATTTGTAGTAAAAAAAACAAAGGATGCAGTCAAACATTTAACGTAGCATTAGATTAGATTAGGTTTTGAATTTCGGTAGGAATTCAGTCCCTATATCACTGCAGCCGCAAGTGGGCTTATTGTGATAGCCTGGTTTTGTTATTGAGTCTTTGAGTCTTTAAGGATACCTGATTTTGTGATCACACTCAGAATATTCTTCAATGGTATGGTGTATAACTCCCATTGTTCGGGGAGCTATGCTGTTCCCAAGTGGCGAAGTCTGCTAGAGTCTTTCTCTATTTCACATATTCTGCATAAGTTGTTTTCGGTTAGACCCATTTTATAAAAGTGTTTCTTTATTAGGCAGTGGCTTCATTAGGCAGTTATTATCCTTGCCAAGATACGTACCTGTTTCTTGTTGAAACTTAGAAGAGTTTCTTGAGCGAGCTTTGAGTTATGAGTATTTTGGCCTGACGATTTTATAGGAACGTTGGCCCGGAAATTCTCAGCTTTTTGCTCTACTCAAGCTTTTAATTGCATCTTAACTTTGCTCAGTGGAATCCCACAGAAAGGACTTGGCTGCAGATTATCTAGCTTTTCTAGCTAGATAAAATTTTAAATTTTAACTTTATTTTCTGTAATGCCGGAATACCCTGGTACCCATATTATTGTGACTTTATTTGTTTTACGTACCTATTATGATATCTTAGAAATGTTAATCTAGATATAAAGAATTGAATATACCCTTGATTACAGACTGGTCCAACACTCTAATCCTTTGGCGAGAGGTTTACAAAACATTACTGTAACCAGTAGGTTAAAAAGAAAGTCGCTATCATTTCATGTACGGCAGAACATTAAAATGAACGACAAATATGAGATGTCAAATCAATGAACTAGGCCTTCCAACTTTCTAGGTTGTAAGATTTGAATAAAAAAAAAATATTGTTATTTTCGTTTAAGAAGATTCAATAAATCCAGTTAAGCGAAAAAAGGTAAGAATAAGTAAGTGTTAGTTAATTAAATTAAAACTTTTCCACTTGGCAAATTTTAAAAACTAAGCTTGCCTATAGCTGCTACAAAAGCTTAATGAATCTAGCAGAAGAAAATAGAGTCGCTATTATGTGGACTGATGGACATCAAGGAATAAAAAGTAATAAAGATGCAGATATCTTTATAAAAACAAGTGCGATGAGTAAATTTTCATAATCAGAGCCTAGTATTGCACGCTCAAATGCCTTTTATTAATAATTGTTTCCAATATGGGAATTAAAGAAATTAACATTATGTGGGGTAGTTGGCAAAGGCTTTATGGTATTAGTTTTTGTAATTTCCATTTATTAATTTTTAAAAATGGTCAGTTAGTTAACAATTATTTATAAACGGCGAAATCGAAGGTGCATGTGGGATAGTTGTTAAAGCCTATTGCAGTGTAATCTAGGTAACATGTTAACGGAGGAATAGAAGCAGATGTGCGCAACATACTATGACAATAACAGTACTCAAATAACAAAGAAAAATTAAATCAGAATGTTGTTGTGTGTATGACAGCGAAACTATGATGACAACAAATACGATAAATCAAAAATTTCAAGTATTCGAGAACAAGTGCCAAAGAAGAATTTGCAAAAGATTTGGCCCATAATAATTTTATCATAAAGTAATAGGGAGCTATGGCAGCTAACAGCTGAGGAACTGGCAGTGAACTAATTAAAGCGTAGAAAATGAAAATTTAGAAGGAAATCAGATTACTGCACCAAACCGAGAACAGTGGAGAAGGCAAGTTGATGCCATATGCTTCCACGAGGTCTAACAGTGCAAAATTGAAATCCGATACCTTTTTCAAATTTAAAATGAAAAGGTTAAATCAGATAATCAGGAAATAGTATGTTATATTTTATTGTCACTACGCCCTGAATAGCATAAATTAAGGAGAAGAAGAAGTTATAGTTTATAAATTTTAATTTTTTGTTTATTAAAAGATTATTTTTTGTGTTGAAGGAATAAACCTAGATTTAATTTCATTAAGAAAATATTTTTAAAAAACGGATTTTAATTTAAAGATTTTGATTTTAGCTTGACTTGAAATTTGATAAAGAATTTAAAAATTTGACTAGAAATTTAGTTTTCAAAGAAAAAATAAGAATTAAAGGTTTTCTGTATGACCCAGATCATTACACCTATACAATATGTCTTATTACCTATTTCCCAAAAAATTATAATTAAATTATAATTGCAATATACTCCAACCATAAAAAAAATAAATTTAAATTCAGAATTGAAAGCAAAAATTTGGTCGTTGAAGTTTTTGATGTTATTGTTTAGTTATTTATATATTTTCCGAAATAATAAAAGAAATGTTTGTGATATTAGTAAATCATTTGATTTATTTAGATTATTAATTTTTTTTTGTTTTCAAATTCATTTTTAAATAACATAATAATTATATTTAATAATTTAATTGAAATTTTTTTAACAAATAATTAAATATATAAATATGTATATCAATATTTTTTTTTTCGGTAATTTGTATATAAATATATTGTATTTAAACATTTTTTTTTAATTTAAATTTAATAATAATTAATTTTATTTTATATATAATTACATAATATCAAATTAAATATTAATTTTATTTTATAAATAATAAAGATCTTAATACATAATTTAATTTAATAAATATTTTTAATTTGAATAAGAATATCTTAATTTATAACTCAATATATATTTTATTGTTTATTAGTATTTAAGTATATTACTTTCTATATAAATATAAGTATGGATGTATGTAGTTGGTTGAGTATAATTTCAATAAGATTTTTTTTTAATATTCTTTCACCAATGTTTCGATTTTATTTACGTTATGACCCCATCAAGATTAAAATTATAAAAAGTTACATTTAATTTGAAAAGTTATAAACTAATTAAACAATACATGTTTATTACATCAAAATCCATTATTACTAAATCTTAAACAAAACAAAAAATTTTATAATACAACAAAATTGTTCTTTACAATTAAAAATTTTACTACTATGTAGAGATAACACGTTAAGATAACTACACATGATAGAAGTACATATTTCATAACATAAGAGTGATATTTCTTATATGGAAAATACATGTAAATGCCCACAATCGACATATGCGACAATTAAGTTGAATCTTACAATTCGTTAAACACAGAATTCTTATGTAAAATTCCGTTCAAACCGAATTCAACATATTATATAATTTCTTTTTGTTGTTATTTTTTTAAGAAATATTTTCTTATGTTACTATATATCATTATGGGTCGATTTGACAAATATCTATGTCAGCTTCGTTAGGTAATTTGACATTCACATATGTAGTTCTATGTCATTATATAGTTAGCGCATTAAAGTGCTTTCAAACTATGTAAATGAATTACTGCAATTACTTACTGCAAGTAATATCTTTTTTTCTTCCTGTACAGTAACCAATACTCAATACCACCAGTCACCTGTAAAGCCTTTCTTCACTTAGAGCAAATGTTTTTTTTATTAAAAATATTGTGAATTCACACTATCTGAGTATGCTAAAATACTTGAATATTTTTGTTTGCACTCAGATGAGTAAAATGAAAAAGTATAAAAATTACTGAGGTAAATATAGGTATATAAAGAAAATATGTTATGAAATGAAGAAAAAAAAATGTAATCCAGATCTGTAAGTCATTGCTAGAGCGAAATATGTGTGTTTCAAGACTATAATTACAAATACACCGTAATTTTAAGAAAAAACATCTTGTTTTTCAATCAATTTTACAAAATTGACTAATTGAACCTATCACAGTTTAATCGCTGAACAAATACATAGGAATAACTGTAACTATCTGTATGATAAGCATATTTAGTATATATAATTAAAGGGAAATGGTTCGACTATTTTCAACAGTATGAATACCTAACCTAAGCTCATTCTGATAGGCTGTGAATACATATGACGAACTCGAATTTCCTTTTAGTTCACTTTGGTGTTCGTGATCGTCTAATAATAGTTATGAGCCATATTCATTTTTTAATTATTTTCTTTTGAATATTAAATAAATATTGTGATCAAAATCACGACGATATGCCATTGAAAAACGGACAAAAACTAGTATTGAAATACCTGTAATAAAAAGATTTGCGGGCTTACAGAAATATATAAGAAGGTTTGTAATTACTTGTGAAAAATGTTTGCTTAAAAAAAAACTATCATTTACATTGTCCAAATTAAATGTATTTGTGCAAGCGTTTTACACAAGTGAGTTTTTATAAATTATTGTACTTGTAGTAATTATAAACTTGCAAATACACATGTTAAAAATGAAATCGTTTTGTAGCAATTATTTACTTGCACAAATTATGCATCTTGATTATGTTTATATTTTTACTGTATTTTCATTTTTTTTTTATTTTTATTTACTTTTGATTTGTTATATTTTTTCACTTTTGACAAATTATTATTAAAAATTTGGATTGATATTTTTAATTGAATACAGTTAAATTCTTTAAATATTTTAAAATAATTATTATGACAATTTTTTTTATTTTATTTTTTTTAATATTATAAAATTTAGTAATTTGTAATTAATTTCAAAATTAACTTGTTTAATAAGTTTATAATTTTTCATATTAAATATAACTTATTAAAATGTTAGTGTTGTGGATTTAAATAAAATCGCAACGTTGACGACTATATTTATATAGAAAATAATATCTTAATTTATATAAATTTTCAATTTTTTTTAAAAATTTGTATTTATTACAATTAATAAATGTTTTAAAGCTAGTATAATTTTTATATTTCTGCCAAAAATTATAAAAGTGATTTAAGCTATAAAAATAATAACTTTAATTCACATAATGATGTAAATAAATTAACTTAATGTAACTTAAATTATTTTTATAATTTTTAGCATATTTTAAAGAAAAATTTATTTGAAATGCATTTCGTTGGATATATCTAAAAATAATTTAGTTTAATGCAGTATTTTTGAGGCACTATTAAGCAGACATAAATTTAGAAAATTGTAAGAAAACATTTTTTATTTTCTTTTAAAAATTTTAAACATTTGGAAAATTCTAATAGATATGGAGCGAGGTAAAAATTTTATTAAATTTGCAGTGACATGTAGCAGAACGATTTATCAAAATTTGGTCAAAAATTACATAAAAAATGTAAACACAGTGAAAATTCTTTTTCTGATTTTGCAAAAAATTAAACGCATTTTTAACATAACTAGGAAATTTTAACTATTAATGTGATTCTGATGGAGAATGTTTATTGATCAATTCAATTGCATTTAATTTGATCAAAAATAATCTAAATGATGTCCGTATTATTTCAATATATTATGACTATACACTTTGCGTTTAATAAAAATTTAACATTGCTAATAATATTCATAAATTAATTATTTATATTGAATTATTTATTTATAATACACATTATGTTTGTATGAATATATTTCAATATCAAATTTTGAATTGATATTACACTACTATGAAAGAATTTAATTGAAATATTAAAAATCTAATTGGATTATTTTCTTGGACAACTGATTTTGAATAGATTCAATAGCTCTGAAAGGTAATGAAAAAAATTAATTTAAAAATTAATTTTAAAAATTAGATACATATAAAGCATAATATTATAAAAAATAGTTTATTATTTTCCAAAATCATTTAAAATGAACTCAAATTCATAGATTTTGATTTTTTCCACATAATTTTCTTGCTGTCAAAATAAATAATTGATCGAACTGTAAAGTATTTGATTAATTTGAGTCAAGCTAACAGAAATACATAAAGCTTAAAATTAATTGATAGATGCATTTTGTTTTTTATTGAGTTAATTATAGAGGTTAATATTAATACTATAAAAGTAAGACTCACATAATTATGTTGTTGAAGTTTATTGTTTAAATTTTTACTACTGATTTATAGTATTGAAATTGTTTTTATTTATAGTTGTGGCTGCAAAGTTTCACCACATAAAGCTCTCGGGAATTTTTTTTAAACCTTGACTTTGAATCGATGAAAGCAACGTAGCCAATAACAGCATTACTTTGACCTTTATAGTGTAGTTCGTGATAGCCAAACGGCATTAGTATGCCGTGGTGAATCTAACGCTTAAAATGCTACACCAATCTATTTTTTTACAATAAAAAAAAAATTTTAAATTTGATTTGTTTTGCGTTTTCACAGTATAGTTATTAAATAATTTTTGGAAATTATTTTTGGCCTATTCTATCAACAAATGTAGCAACATTTAATTCTTACCTATACCAAAATTTAAAAGGAATGTTTGAAAGGTGAATTGTACTACCTGGTACTACTCTATTGCAAAAAAATAAGGCTCATACCTTATTTGTATTTTTTAAATCCATTTCAGTACAGGCATAATGATTTCTCGTTTTTTTCTCGTTTGTTCCCATAAAATCTCACTAGATGCGATATAAAATCTATTCATTTATAGATATTAAATTACCTACATAACACTTTTTATTGTGATAAGTTTATCGTTGAATCAACTTTATTTTAACAATAGAGTAGTACCTATTTGACAGCAAAGTTTTGTATTAATTGGAACAATTACAATATTGGCATACATGTCATTAGAAAATATTTTAGAAAGTAAGATAAAGATTTTGTCTTAGAATTTATTTAAAGTTTATTATTCCTATACAATTTTTACAATAAGTCAAATTAAACAAAAAATAAAAAAAATACATTTATTTCTTACCCTAAATACATAAATTCTATAAAATTCCAATTGTTTTACAAATATTAAAAAAATTAATTGTTTTATTTATTTTTGTAATTATTGTCTTAAATACATTTTACTTTAAGTATTAAAATTAAATTTTGTATATTTTTAGCATTTAATTACATTTTAAATATATGAATTTGATAAAATTGCTTAGTTTGATTATTATTTTATTAAAAATAAATAATTATAATATAAAATAACAAATTTTGAATTTATTTCTATCTACTATATAAGCATAATTTTTTCTTTTAAATATAAGATTGAAGAATTGTGAATTTTGACTGTTTTAGACAATATTTTTTAAATGCAAATTCCTAATGATTTTGTAATTTTCTACCAAATATAACTTATTTAAATCAATATATCCTTCTAAACAAAAATTTTTTTTATCACTTTGCATATGTTTGTATTAAACTAACTTCTATGAGTAGTTTAACATCCCATATTTTCTCTTGTGTACGAATGAGGAGTTTGTATTGGTTAGTAAATACTTCTCTCATTTGAAATTACTTCTTAAAGAAAGAAGTTCAAAATAAATAATTAAATTTGAAATGTATTAAAAATAAATAAAAAATATTTCTGATTTCGATAATTAAAATGATAAATAAATAATAAATACATTATATACTTATATTGCATACCTAGGTTCACTGAAAAATAAATGAATAAATAAATAAATACAAAATAATAATGTAGAATGAATATTTTTATGATTTGTTTTGCTTTGTAAGTATATCTAGGACTTTTAAAATGAAAACCTTTTAAATAAATAACATAGAAAAAGAAAAACTAAACTATATGCTATAAAAATTATGTTTACCTCAAAAATTTTTTAAAATACATTATTATGCGTTTATGTAGGAATAAATAATTATAAATTTATTTACATTCGTATTACAAGAAATATTTTTTTGCTATTTTTGGCCATATTAATTTTTACGAATGTCAAATTATTAGCAGATTACTATAAAATCAAGTGGCAGAAGAAATAATGCCACTTAAAAAGTGATGTGCAAAAATTTATTATGGTTGAACAATTTGGGGATTATGAGGAAGAATTAAAAAATTGATAAATGTTACGATTATAAATATATGTATATGAAAAAAATTGTAATTGTTAAAGTAAAAATAAATAAATGAACAATGTTTAAAATAGAATTTAAATTTAAAAAAAGAAAGTTAGAATTTTAAATTTTAGATAACAAAATCGTATACATATACCTAATACATTCAATCAGTTTTATCTTTGATTATAATTATATGGATATGATAAATATTAATTATTTTATTATAAATTTAAAATGAATTTAATAAATATTATATTTATATTTGTTAGTTTTATATTAGTTTTATAAATACATTTTTTTTTTGTTTTTATTTCTTTTTTTCTATATCTTAATGCCGAATAACTCAATGTTTTCCTTGAAATTACTTTGTAAGTATAATAAATCATTTTTTTTTAAATAAAATATGAACAATAAAATGAACAGTATTTTTAACAATATGTATTTTGTATAGACTCTAGTTGAAAATTATTGTAATTCACTTTCAGCTTTTTAAAATTTTGAAAATATACCTACATACATAATACAATACATACTTATATTGAATGTTATACAATTGTTATATAATTGTAATTATTATAGAATTGTTATACAACATGCTTTAAGCTGAATTTTTATTTTAAAATTTTACTGTTTTAATTCTGTGAAAATAATTCTTCAGGCAAAACTGTAAAAATTTTAACAAATCTTAATTTGACATTTAAATTGAATGATTTTAAAATTATCTGTAGTTTTTGAATGCAAGATATTAATGAAATGAAAATTCATATGAAATTGAAAAAAAATAAACAAATTATAAGGTTGCGGTAATAAAGTAAATATTAAAAAAACGAAAACAAAGTTTATGACACAAGCTTATAAAATAATCTTTAGAATAAGAACCAAATTTATTTTAATTTTATTTTGCAGCATTTTTAATACATACCGAATATATTCTGAAAAAAAATTCTGAAGGAGAAAATATCTGATTTGTTGAAATTTTGACCAATTCGTATTTATGAAATTCTGTAGAATATAATTTTAAAAATCCAGCTATTTTGTTTTAATGGCATGGTAATGCAAATTTTATTAGCGTAATTAATAACTCAATAATATCTTCGATTACATAATATATTTCTTTCAAGTACATATATTGTAAATTACAGCAACCGAGTAATTTGGTGATCATCTTTTATTAAAATTTTAGCTTTAATATATAAAATATAATACAAGTAAATCATACACTTTCATCAATATTACGAATATTTGAAACAGATTATGTAATTTGTAAATAAAATGGATGCGTAAGAAATAAAATAATTTTAAGATAAATTTGCGTCTAAATAATTATAAATATAATAAATTTTTAAATTAACATTTCCAGTTTGTTCGGCATTTATTATAGCAGACATTTATTATATAAATTGTTATTTATGTAATCATTTTTATTTTGGTTATGATATGACCATTCATTATAAATTTTAGTGTTTTTTTTTCTTTAATTAAATTATTTTAGAGAAAATTGTAGAAAAAGTTTTTTTATTTTAATAATTTTTGTATATTATAATTAATATTTCTAAATATAATATGTATTTGTGTACTTATGTATTATGTATAGTTTAATTTTATTTTACAGTAATATTATAAAAAAAATGTTTCAATTATAAATTGATGAAGTTAATTAAAACTTCGTTTTTGTTTCATTTTATAACTATAATTTTATATAACATTACCGAATTAAATACAGTTTTTGTTTTTAAGAATAAAATAAGGACAAATTAATATATGAATCAATTATTAATTTCAGCTAAATTAAACAGCTTAAACTAAATGAATATTAATAATTATAAGAGGAACATTATATTGTAGTACATTAGTCAACATAGCTTTCTATATAATATTCAGATTGATGTTTTAATTGTTTTCCTAACTAGATTGAAATAATTCATTTTTGAATTACTTGTCGGTTATACGAGACATATCTGGTAAGACAGTCCATAATTTTTTCTGATAAAATCATATTTTTTGAAATTATTTGTCTGGCTTTTCCACTGTATTGACTTTTTTCTAGCGAATCATATTCGACAGTAATTTGACATTTCGTTTAATTAGAAATGATGACAAATGAAAACAATATTGTAAAGTGTAAAGGAAAAAGCTTATTGCATTTTAAAAAAAAATATGTTTTTGTATAATAATAAGTTTGTTCAGTAAACTGTTCTAGAATGATCTAGAGTAAAAAAGAACAATTTTTTGTGTTCAGTAAATTGAACTTTTTTGCCCAAAAGTGTTCTGATCGGTGTTCATTAGATTGTGTAAAACACTATTTCTAAATTGATATTTCTTGTTCTGAATTTTTTGAGTTTTGGACAACTTCTTTTGTTTGTTGTTTTTTCTTTAAATTTTGACAGTTAAACAATGAATTGAGAGTGATGAGAGTAAGCAAAAGTTAGAACAAAAAAATTCAAAAAATTTCAAAAAAAGTATTCAGTAAATTTGTCTGTTTTAAATGGTTCTAAAGTGTTTGATAGTTAATTGTCATTGTGTAACACTGTTCTGTCCGATTCTGTTCTAGATGATCTACTGAACAAACTTGATATATGAATTTCTATTTCTATTTTGTGTACTCGAACAAGCAAAAACACAAATATCACATACATCATGTTGACAGTATTTTTTTGAATAGACATTTCGTATTATATAAACTGTCAAAAAAGTGACTGTCTCGTTTCGTGTGGCCGTTAAGTGAGTTAATTTTTAATTGATATTTTAAATATATGTTCCCCATTTGATCCAATATTCCAACATTTCTTTTAAAATTAGCAGGAGAACATTTTGAATATGTAATACGATCAATTATTATAGACATTGCTGTTTGAAAGAACACGTTTTTATTCAAAAAGCTAATGGATTTGGAGTAAAAATGTTAATACTGAGAGAGATTTATAATAAAACACGATATAGACGCTTTGAGAAAATATATGCGAAAATATATGAAAATGTAGCGAAAATGATATATTAATAAAATAATAATTTAATTTGTATTTAATTCGAAAATGTTATATTTTTTTTGGTATAATTATTAATATGTAGTATGTATATCTTCATAAATTAAATATAAATATTGAATATATGTATGACTATATTATGTATGTTATAAATATGAGTAAAAAATTTTTGTTTTTAATTTTAATTTCCTTAATAACATTATTTATTTTTTAGATTTTTGTTATGATAATAATTTTTTTTTATAATTAACAATATATTTGATTAGTTTTTGAACAACTTTAATTTAAAAATTACACAATTGCATATATGACATTTATTCTGATCGTTGTCAAAATGACAATAGATTGTTGTACCGTAAATATTACGATGCACTCTAAGTTTGAATATAACACTTCGGTGATTGTAATCGCTTTTTCCAGCCATTTAAAAGTACTAAATGTTTTTATTATTTTTTTAATTTATTTCAAATGAAAAAATTTAAATATTTAATATACCAATAAATTGAAAATATTCTAATATATAATATATAATATATATTAGAATATTTTTAATGATAATATAATGAATGACTATTTAAAATATTTATCTTTTTATATAAATTTTTTATTTTTTATTCTTTAAAAAATTTTTTTTATACTTTTATTTTGAATTTAAGAGAAAAAAATAGGCGACTCGCACTCATTCCGATTTTTTTATTTTAATTTTCTTTAATTTATTAGGACACCAAGAAAAACAACATATTCTTGTAAAAAAATTTCTAAAACACTGATCATAAGAAAAAAACGAAGATACTATTCAATTCTGGTCCAAAAATAGACACATTTTTATTTACTGAATCAAATAGAACGAATACGATTCGAACTAACAATAATCGATTACAATTGTCATACTCTTCTTGTAGCATCAAAATAACGATATCGACGAACAGAATAAGGGTTATATGTTTTGTATTATTATTAATACAATTTAAATGTTAATTTTTATTCATTTTAATATCACAAGTTTATAAAAATTTATAAAAGATTTTTTTTTATTTATCTGAAGAAATTTGTAAATAATTTCAGTGATAGTTTTGAGTTTTTAAATTGTCTTTGAAAAAAAAAAAATTGGTATTTTCTGGTTAAAAAATTGTTCTAGTGTATTTACTAGATTTCGTAGATAAACTAGAAATTCTGTAAATTTTTTTGGGATTTGTATTTCGCTTCGCTGTAACATTATATGTAAGACATTATAAGTAGAAACAAATCTATGAATTTCAAAATTAATGTCAAGAGTGATATTTGAAGTTCTGTAACTTGATTAGTGATATTCACACTTATTAATATGCTTTCAGATTAATTAATTAGACTGTAATAAATTATATTTAGAGGTTTTAAAATTATGTTTTGAATTGAAAGCTTGTAATATCTGTGCTGATATCTGGGGTAATAAATTGTTTAATATAATTTATCTATTTTGCTTTTAAGGGTAATTGATGACAATCATATTATTACAGAATTCGCGCTAATATCTTTCAAGAAATATTGTATAACACTTAAAATTTGCTTATAAATATAATATGCATATACTTATAATATATTGTAATAATTATATACTGTCATATATTGTCTATAATAAGTAATACTTGATCTGATAACATCAACAAGTGCTATGAGATCAAATATTGCGCAATATTGCGAATGTATTCTGACTTCAAAACCAGTGCATTAACTGGTACGAAAGTAAATTTTGAAGAATGACAAGAGAAGGGTAAATTTTGAAGGGTAACAAGATAAAAATTGAATACAGTATTGAAATTTATAGGGAAATTGAAGTTGGTGTAACATTCATATATACATATACAAAAACTGCAATTAGCTAGATTCTTCTTCAAAATTTTTTTGTTAAATAAGTTTCAGGGACTTAGATCGGTAGATCTATATTCATGATGAATTTTTGAATAATTGCGTTAAACATAGTGTCGAAACTTTGCACCTACGAAATAAATTTAGCAGATCTATTCACAACAATTAAGTATTGAGAACATTTTTTTAACGCCACCGACCGTCCTAGATTTACTTCAACTACATTATTCACTTTTTATTCCCCAAAGCTGTCCTTTTTTAGTAAAGCATTCAGCATCAACAGATTGTTTCGAAACAAACTTTTTTTGTTCACAATAATCTCCATTACTTTGGACGTGATTGTTAAAGATCTGTAATGTAAGGGATTATATCACCTTTTTAGAAAATATAGGGTACAATTTTTTATCGAGATTGATTCAATAAATGAAATATATTGCACAGTGGGTTGGAAATAGCAAAATGTATACGTCATAAAACTTCATCCTATAGAGACAAATCTTCTCTATTTAGTATGTTGTCACATTTTCAACTTCAGAAGTATCGATTTCGAATTTAATTCGAAATAAGTTTCGCAAATAAACTAGCTTTTGCAATATAATCTGATATAATTCCGTCGTTATCATTCAGCGGGTGGATTACACCAGTTAATTCTTTACTGTATATGTAGAATATATGTAGAAGATATAAATTCAATCCGAAAAAAAAAATTTAAAATAGTTTAACTTACTTGTCTTCCGGACTAATGCGACTAAAGAAAAATAGGAGTGAATTTTTGTTAGGGACATTTACCAGTTGACTACAAAGATTATCTGTGATGTTTTCAATTAATATGTATGAATAAATATTTTATATAATTATGTAATATATATTATATACTGTAGAAATAACCTATCTATTTATATAATACATTTGTATTTATGTATAGTATATATAATATCTTTTTATTATGTAATATTTTTTGTTATATTTACTAATGATTTTGGTTTAGTTTTTCTTAAAGGATGCCACATAGCTACAGGTTTTCGTAAAGATGATAACATTTGATTCCAATGTTTAACACCTTTACCAGTTGTACAATTACCAATAAAAATATGTCCAATAGTTTCACATTTTGGTTGTTGATATTCATACTGTTGTTGCTGTTGGTACTGTTGCTGTTGTTGTTGTTGTTGTTGTTGAATTAATACTTGTTGGTCTGATGATATGCTCATTACTGTAAAACGTACTTGTATTGAATTAAGAACAAATGGTGGTATACTAAATATCATTGATTCATTAAATATTGGACAACGATCCTTTCGTTTTAAAGTTGTTTTCTTTTTAGAAATTTTTTTATTGTCTTTTAATAAGTAAACCTATAAAAAGAAAATTTAATTATAAATTAACAGTAAAATATCATTTCATGTTCAAATCATTGTTAATTAAAAAAATAAAAAAAATTTACTATGTATAAAAAAGGCACCAGCTTTTAATTTTTTTGGTGTATAAAAAATAGTTTTTTTTTGTGCTGCATTATTTTTTTTTTTAATTAACTTTTGAAAAATACAATGGAGTTATATTTGAAGCATATGATGAGGCATTCTCTGACAATATTGGGTTTATTGTAGGAAGTAAAATTATTAGTGTATCCTCAATCGCATAGGTTGACTTTGGTACTGAGTTCTTTCGCCTGTAATTCTCAAAGTTTTTAATCAGAACAAATTGAGCAGTCGAGTCGTGGTGGAAAAGTCACTGCTATATGTCTACCTAAGTTTAAGCAAAAGGAGTGCACTTGGAACGGATACTCTGGCTAATCGTGGTTGTTAGAAATCAGTTAACTGATAACTAAAAGAAAATATAAGAAATGGAATCGTGTAACTGAAATTGCAGATATATACTTTTTTTTTATTTAGTTATAGGATGTTCTATGTAAGATTTTTTTTTTTTTTAATTATTAGCCAAAACTTATGTCAGAAAAACCTTTATACTTTCGTACCGTTAACTTTCGGAACAGAAAAGAAAAGGGATAGTTAGAGAGAAGAAAAGAAGAAAGAAATAGGAAAAGGGTTCGGCGGAGATCTATTGGACTTCTCCGTTTATTATTGAATTGTAGGTTTATGTCTTTGATGAACGCTATTATTGCTTTTATGTCAATTTCAGAATCAGTGTATGATTTTCTTGATTTGATGTGTATTCCTGGAAATATTTATGCCTTTTGCCTTCTGCAAACAAATAGAATATGAGAGGACGGTTCATCTTCTTCTAAGCAGAATCTATCAGACGAGCAATACATGGCTCTCGTCCTAAGAATGGACTGTTCGCACCTGTTTTTGCAAGAACCTCTGCTTCTTCATTGCCTTGATACACAGAAGTCTACGTAAGAGTAACTCTGTTTCCTTTCGCTACCTTTATTAAACTTCAGTAACAGCTATAGATAAGTTTTGATATAAAAATTGGGGAAGTTAGAGATTTTTTTGATATATACTCATAAATTTACGATTTTAAATTGAATTTTAAATTGAATTTCGCTTTCTAATTTTCATTAGTTTCCTATCTTTTTCTTTTGTCTTCGATAATTTTCTTTTATTTTCTTCGTCTTCGTCTTCGATAAATTCCAATCAATTTTTATTTTTTTTATTTTAATTATACTTACGTTTTTTTTTATAAATTTATTTTTACCACTTCAAAATTTTTAACTGTTACAGAATATGAAAAAGATCAGAAAATATGACAAATTTTAAGCTCAGAAATCGATCAGAAAATCGATCAGAAAATCGATCAAAAAATCGATCAGAAAAACTGATAGTTCTGACAACCACGATTGACCTGACTGTTTCCAATTATGCAATTGCATGTTTATGTAACATTGTTATCATCATTTTCTAAGAATTTTTTTTTTTCGATATTATTAGTCAAAACTTAGGTCAGAGAAACCTTTATACTTTGGTACCGTTGGCTTTTGAAAAAAAAAAAGAAAAAGGCTAGTTAGAGAGAAGAAAAGATAATTCGACGCGACGTTTCAAACTATGCTATTGATGTTCACTTTGAATTTTTGTAAGTTAAATAAATAAAACCTACCCCTTCTTGAGATGCTTGCAGTGGAATTCGATTCCACATTCTAGCAGTTCTGACTATAAAAGAATTTTCATAAGCAGTCTTGAACCATCTTGGCATTTCCACGTCGGAGGGGTTGGCATTTGCAGCTTCTCGTGTTTCTCGACAGCGTTGTTTAAGAGACGGAAGTAGTGATTTTAGTTCTTTTGAGCCTACTCCGACGGGATATCTATAAAATAGAGTAAGTGGGTAACATCTTGGGTAAGCAGATCTTTAGGTATGACAAGATATACCTTACTTGAACTGAGTTTTACTTTAGATCCTTAATTGTATGCTTCAACTGGTTGTTGGATAGTATTTGAAAATAATTAGACAATTTTCTTTTATCTTCAATGTGATCCTTTTGTTTGTTGACAAATGAATCCTATTGTTAAAGACATTATTTCATGAGTCAACATGGGATTAGTTTATCAAATCATAAGTTTTTAGTTTTCTTTTATTAAACATCCGATTTCCAAATTAGTTGTATTGGTATAGTGACAGAATATAAAAAATAAAAATAAAAAGTGTAACAACATAAAAACTTTACACCTTTTGAAAAAAAGTGTTTACATTCAAATTGTTCATACTATTGCCTAGAATCCTTTTAAATTCGTTCATTGAAAAATGAAATTATTTTTTTTTTATAGAGAAATATTAGATGAGAGCTCTGCTTTAATAAATTCAATTAGTTGAATAAATATAAAAAAAAAAATTTTTTATTCACTTATGAAGATGAAATAATTGAATAGAAGGCAATGAATTTAAGAAGAACCTTTCAACCAGATAATAAAATTGTGCAGTCATGTATTGAATAATTTTTTTTTATTTTTTATTACAATTTGGTTTCGTACTAAACTTATTGTATTGTAAATTAATTTAATTAAAAATAACAAAAAAAAAATTTAAATCAATTTCGAATTTAGAGAAACTTTAAATTAGTCCGGTGGTTGAATTGAATACTTTATATAGCTCTTATAATAAATATGCACTATTCAAATTGTGTATATGTATATATAATATATATATTTTAAAATGTCAATTAAAAATAAAAAACTAAAATTTTTTTTTGTTAAATTTAAAACAAAGTCGAATTGAAATTGAGATGAGATAAAGCTCTTAGAGTACTGGATTATTTAAAAAGAGTTAAACGAAAAATGATCTTGAATGCCATTGATAGATAAGTTGGGATAAAGATTTGTGCTTTAGTGTTTCGCATACTCTCCAGTCAGTCTAGATGTAGGTGTATTCTAAATTTAACTGTTATTATAATTTTTTATTGAAAAATAAAAAAAACCTAATTATGGATATTTTAACAACATATTTTAATTTAGTTTTAATATGTTAAAAATGCTTCTTGTAGTATGATTCAGTCTGAAGCAAAAAAATTAATCAAATTATGAATTTGGTTCGTAAAATGAAATCCTTTTATAATACCTATTGTGGATTTGCATCTACAAATTTGGAAAAACATTTGTAGCAGATATAGAAATGGCTATATAAGTGGAAAATGTAGGTCAATGAGAGTAAAAATGTACATGCAACTTTCTCGATAAATA
Organism: Argyra leucocephala; assembly: GCA_963942445.1. NCBI lineage: Eukaryota > Metazoa > Arthropoda > Insecta > Diptera > Dolichopodidae > Argyra > Argyra leucocephala. The sequence goes on along the minus strand of OZ012678.1, from coordinate 51,358,600 downwards.
AGGGATTATGCTCACCAGTTCATATAAATTGGATAAATATTCCGCAATCTAACGAGGTGAAATATCTGGGTGTATACCTATAAAAAAGGCTCACCTGGAAGAGGCACATCACCGCAAAAAAAGAGTAACTAAAACTCAAGACGAACAGCATTTATTGGCTTATTGGAAAAAATTCTACTTTAGATCTGAAACACAAAGTTTTGCTATATAAAACCATTCTGAAACCAATCTGGTCCTATGGTGGTCAGTTATTTAGAACTGCTTCTAATAATAACATCGAAACAATTCAAAGGATGCAATAAAAAATTTTACGTTCCATTAACCAGGCCTCTTGGTACTTTAAAAATATTAATCTACATAAAGATTTGAATATACCGAAGGTTACAGAATAACTGGAAGAAAATATAAAAACAGATATACAACCAGACTGATCCAACACCCTAACCCTTTGGCGAGAGATCTACAAAACATTTCAATAACCAGCAGGTTAAAAACAAAATCGCTAGCTTCATATAAGGCAGAAAAATGGAATGAACGAACAAAATATGAGGTGTCAAGTCAATGTGTAAAACCTTCCAACTTTTTAGATTGTAAGATTTGAATAAACCATAAAGGGCACTATTATTATAAATTGTTGTCATTTTCGTTTAGAAAAATTCAATAAATTCAGTTAAGAGTGAAAAAAAGAAACACTGAGGATTAATCAAGATGATTTGAAGAAAAGTACATATATGAGTCTCATTTACCGCTAAGATCCTGTGGTTTTTATATCTACTAGTGTATCTGAAAAAAGCATTTTTAAAACTTAAACTACACACTTTACTATCTGTGACTACTGAGTAATTTATTTCTTATTTCTTTATCACAATTTTTATTATTATACTCTGCGTTGGCTACTCCAAATTTAATATAGGTTTGCTACAATCCTATTGACTTTGTGGAATGCATGGTTTTATAAGTTGAATATTAATTTTTTCATTCAATGAGAGAATATATCCAACAGATATCATTAAATGGAAAAAAGGAGTGAATTTAAATACTTAATGTATTTAAGTATATGTTTTGATCAAAGACTCACTTAGAAGACGTAAAAGGAGTAAAAAGAGGTCAATTAAGACTTCAGGTGAACATTTTTTTTATATGATTATAGGGTTATTAACTTGTAATAAAGTTGCGAGCTTTCAACTTACTTGCACAGTAATTATACACTCTTTGGAGTATCATAGATAGAGATGAGCAAAAAAGTGATTTTGCAATTACTGCTACTAACTGGGATTGCTACTTTCAAATCACAGTGAAAAATCACAGTGAAAAATCACAGTGATTCAAATCACACTGATTTTTTAAAATTTTTTGTATGTTAATATGATTCACAATTAGAGATGAAAAAAAGAGTGATTTTCTAGCAAACTGCGATTGCTACTTTTAAGTTTTTAAATTACGGAACAAAATCGCAGTGATAATATGATTTAAATAATTTTCGTTTAAGAAAATGATTTTTAGAGAGTAAATGATTTTAATGATTTTTTAATTTTTATTTATTAAAATAAAATTTTTATTTATTAAAAAAATTAAAAACATTAGGATTAAAGTAGATTATAAATGTAGAATTATAAAAAAGTTGATTTGAATCATAGCAAGATTTTGAAAAAGTTGAAAAAAAAAAATTATTCAATAGTATAGAAAATTTATTTGAAGTGCGAATCATATTAAAACACAAATATTTTGAACAAATCACTGTGATTTGAATCATTGTGAGTTTTTCCCATAAGTTAAAAAATTAAAAGTAGCAATCGCAGTTTGCTAGAAAATCACTATTTTTTTCAGCTCTAATTGTGAGTCGATTTATTACAACACAAATAAATAAAATGCAAAAATTGTATGAATTTTTTAGTGTATGGTACTGAGATATAAAAGAGTTATTGAAATTATTTTGAGTTTTATTTAAAATTAAAAATATTAAAATAGAAAGTAGCAATCACTGTGATTTTTGATATTGAGTAGCAGTCTGTGATTGCTACTTTTGAATCACAGTGAAAAAATCACTATGATTCAAATATTACCCCATCCCTAATCATAGATAATTTCAGAACAATAAGCAATATTTTGAACCAAATATAACCTACACATATATATTTGACATCGGTAATTAAAATAATTAATTAAATAATTATTATTGTTCATAGAATGTTTATTGTCACTTCGATCATCTTCAAACTTTAGCAATTTAGTCTTTTGAGTTCAATTTTTTTTTTAATTTTTCTTCGATATTTTAGATAGCAGTGGAATGGTTAAATACATTTAACAAACTCAATTTAAAAAGTACTTAAATTCAGTTAAAGTGGTTGTTGTTTTTGTTTTTTTTTTTTTCATAACTATAAAATTAATATTTGAAAACTTATTTGTGGGAATGAATTTCACTTGATTCTTGCCATTGAGGAAATACATTTTACATACTTGAATATGTTATAAAGAAAAAATCATCATGGAAAAGACATCCCACACATCTACATTTACATTTAATAAAAACAAAAACATTGTTTATTTTTTTTTTAAATTTGTAAAAATTCTGTATTCATAAATCAGAGAAATTAATTTGTGCGAAGCTTATATATATATACATATATATATATATGTATATATATATATTTATATCAAGGACGACTTACTCTCTTTGTAAATATATAGGATACAAAATTATTTTATGAATATACAGAGTGCTTAAAGAATAACATCAAGGGTGATAACGGAGATTGTAATGAAACATACAAAATTGTATATAGAGAGAGGGCAATTTCAATCATTTAGAAGTCATGCGGTTTTGAAGATATGTTATCTATCTATTTTTGTGTACCTTACCTATTCAATCACAGTTCAATAATGTAAAATAAAACGACCTATGATCAATGGAAGCTGTCGTCTTCAAGCTGTCTACTGTTACCTTATTAACCATTTTTCTAGCTCTTTTCGATCGTTAAATCAAGATAGGTACTATATATATTAGTTAGTTAGTTACTGTATATGGGCAATGTCATAGCTTGTTACGATTTTTTTGGATATCCTAAAAAGGAACCGTTCAGAGGTTTAATATAATAACCATCCAAATATATACCTTTTTAATCACCTGAATCTAGTTTTCGCCAGACTCGCGCAGTTTCTGAGAATAAGCTTGAAGTCTTCCTAAGTTTTAAACCTGTGAATATTCTACGATTATCAGTACTTGCAAGTTTTCAGACGCATTGCGTGTTTATCATCTCCTAGACAATCTATACTCTCGTTGTAAGCTTTCTTCTTTTATGCTGAAGTAATTTTGCTAGCTTTCCATTTATTAATTTTTGGCCATAATTCCCTGGAAGTATAGATTACAGGGCAAAGCCTCATGCGAGCTCTCTTATCTTCTGGTAACCATGTAACTATTGCAGTTAACCGGTGAGATCGAAATCAATCCCTCTTAGGCATTCTATCCGTCATTTACCTGTGTGTTAGAATTATTTTCGGGATGTAACGTAATTTTTGTTTTGTTCATTTGGAACGTTTTAGAACAGAAATGAGAGAAAACGATTGATTTACTTTGTATGAGTTTAATTTGAATACATATATTGTTTTTATCGCTTAGAAAAAGTTATTTATGGTCTTTAAAGTGAAACAAATTTTGATTAATTGAACCACTTACCAAAGGTATTCGATGGTAAATATAAATTTTTAATAGAATTAACACATAAAAATGAAAAAAAAAAATTATCACCCTGTAGAAATATTTATCAATAATATCTATCTATCTATGTATATATATCTGTATACATATCGATGAGTGTACATTTGGGATTTTATTAAATTGCATAAATATATGAGATTTTCAGTTGTCATCAGTTATTTCGCATATGAAATTGCAATTGACATTGAAAATTTTCTATTTTAAAAATTTTTATTTTGAGTATAAATTTAAAATATTTTTAAATTTTTTTTTTGTAAATTTTAAAAAACGTTTTTAAAGAAAAGAAAAACCTTTAAAATAATCGTTTTAATTTAAAGATAATAATTGTTATTTTTATTTTAATAAATTCTTACCTTTACAAAAATATTTTGTGTTTCCAATTCATTGGCATTTTGTTCAAATTGAAAATTTCGTCCTTTAACAACAACCACAGTTAAACGTTCTGCTGTTGGTAAATAACTAAGCGAAAACATTAATTCACCCCATTTTGGATTTAAATTACGTGTATCAGATAATGACAACCATGTTGTAAATGGTCGTGCTGTTGAAACATCAGCAATTTGTAATTCAGTTTCTCCTGCAAATAAATGATAAGTAATTTTTGTTATCAGATTCTCAATTTTAGAATGTAATATTTAAGAAATTAAAATTTTAAGTCCCACAGGTTGCAATTAATTTTTTAAAGAATAGTAATTTGAATTTCTTTATCTATGAGTAGACCACATATGATCACTATGTATTATTTTTGTATGACTATTTGTACTACGAGCTGAGATTGTGAGGTCAATGAAAGCGGACGTAATTGTAGCAGAATTCAAATTAAAAACTATACCAATAAATTTAATATGAAGAATTAAAAAATAAAACTTTGATTAATTTTCTTCAAAATCTAATTTTATACAATGTTTGTTATTCGCTCAATATCCCCAATGATGTAGAATGTAGAATGTAGAATTGTAGAACAATGATGATAAAATTTTTATCGATAATTTTTTCAACTTGTTATTTAGTTGGAAAAAAAAATTGATTTTGACATTCATTGAATTTTGTATGAAATATATCATAAAGTCAAAGTTAATAATATTTCATGTATAATTAAATATTTTGCAGAAACATTTCAAGTTAACAGTTTTTCTACGCAAAACTAACAAAAATAAAATTCCATAAAATTTATTCACAAAACTTAAATATCACTCTTTGCCTTTCACTAGAATAATTTTTTGAGCTTCTGGAAACATTATTATAAAATAATTCAAATAAGGGACAGACGAATAGACTTAGCTTAGAAACTGAACACCTAATAAATAACACCTAGTAAATATTATTATTAAGAAAAAAATTATTTATTACAAAAAAAAAATGTACATTAAAATTTCTCAAAAATTTACTAAGAATCATAAATTGAAATTGTTTTTGTTTTTAATTCAAAATGACTTAATGGCATTATGTCCTTGTGAATGTGATTATTCATTATCAATTCTGAAACCATTCTATTGAGTTGAAATTTAAATGAAATATATGTATATATATATATATATATATTATGTATATGTATTAACGTCAATTACCTATTAAGGTATGAGAATTTCCACTATGATATAAATGAAACCATAAAGAACGACGTTCTTTATTTTTATCCAAACAAAAGCTAAATATTTCATTGTAGCACGGTGCTGTTGAATTTTTGAATAGCTGAAAAGAAACAAAAAATAATAATATAAGTATAAACATATATAAAAATCTTAATGGACTTAAAATATTTTTTTAATTTAATTGTTTCTTTTTTTTTGTTTTTTTGTATCTATTAATTATTAATAAATATTTTTAATTAAGAGTGTTTTTATTAATAATTAAGTCGCATTTTGTAATATACATACATAATATTTTAAGATTAATTTTAAATTTTTTTTTGTTATAAAAGACATGAAATTCACATTTAGATAAAATTAAAAATATCTAAATTGTATATAGAAAAAAAATATTTACCATATATACATAAAGACAAATTCTATATGAAAGTTTTTAACTGCATGCGGTGAGTGAAATAATAAAACAAAGAACAATACAAGTACGTCTATAAAAAAATTTAAAAAAATGTTACAGATGAATTTTTAAGAAGTTCAGTTAGTGCGACGAATGGAAGTAAACGTTGTGATTTTTACTGTTAGGCGATCCTCGGAACTTTTATTAAGATTGATGTTTATAAAGGAAAATGACTCTAAAAATTATGTTGATCATGAAACCATTCTATAACACGGTCATATAACATCAACTCAGCTTATGAGTTTTTCTATTTATTTATTTATTTATAAGCTTAATCTAAGCAGGTTACAATAATTTATTGTTAATTAATTAAAAGCTAAAATTAAGCTTTCCAAAAATAATAAAGAAAAAAAAATTTATAATAAATCTAACAAAAATTAAAAATTTATATTATAAAATTAAAATATTTTATATTTAATCATTTTCATTTTTTGGATTTATCTGTAGTTAAAAGCTGTATCTGTAGTTAAAATCTGTAGTTTCGATTTATCTGTAGATTAATCTGTAAAAACATAAACTTAAATAAATAAATATAATTTACAATAAAAATGAAAATAGCTTCAACTAAGAAGACAGATAAAAAAAGAGCTATCACAAATATCAGTTACACAAATACAGATTATTTTTTTATAATTGTTTAGTTAGGGAAAAGTTAATGTGTAGTTTAGATGTAATACAGAGAGACAACATTCTACTAACTGTTTAAAATTTACAATAATTAGTTCGATGAAACTGCAAATTAAAACATATTAGTGGATCTTAGCGGATTAGTGGATGACCGAAACACATGCAATATCAATATTGTAATATTGCTGATATGTGATATTCCTATATGTGTATCACCTAATATCATGATATTATTGCAATATAAACGTAGTATTGATATTACCAAACGAAGGTATAATATTCATATAATCAACGCGGCAATGATGTACATTGTACATTAGCGTAGTCTATCGTCGAATAAATAATTAAATTATTACTAAAAAATTGTTGATTTGACACATTTTCAAAATAAAACAGTTTTTCATTGTCAAGTCTAGAATGTGAACAAAAATTAAGTTAAGCAAACAGTAGAGGAGAACAAATGTTGCCTTTACTTAATTAAATTAGGAATACAATACCAGCAATTTTAGAACGTTCTTCAAGTGTATTAAGATGTAGTAAGTTTATTCTATGTTCATTACAGAGGTAACTTCAAAGGGTCATCCGAAGGAAGAAGACGTAAATCGAAGCTAAGAATTTTTTTGAACCGATTCAATTATATCCATTTAAGCACGTATAAAGATTGAGCACATCGAGCACGAGTAAAAAGAGTATTCACAAATACTTGACTGGCATATTCCAAATTAGGTCTGATGAAGCATGTATTTGGGAACAAGCGATAATTCTACAAACAACATCAATTTGAAAGCTAATACTGTTTCAGTTTGTCAGAACATTTATGTGTGTAAAAATATATATTGGTTTAAAGCGCAAAAGACGGAATAAAAATGTATAAAACGCTTATAACACTGGTTCTGACTTATACGGAACAGAACTATGAACCAAAGACAAAAATAGGAATTAATTAGTGTTTTTCAGGAAAAAATTCTTAATATGTGATTTTAAAAATGACAATGGGGTAATGATAATAACGTCGAACTTTATTAGTTGTATATAATGAAATTGACACAGTCACGAAAATCAAGTGCGGAAATCTGGAGTGAGATAGAAGAAAATGCTGGGTCAAAAAAATCTTCGTTGGAGAAACGAAATATCGTATTTTCAATTGGACAGAAGCCACTCATGAGAAACATAAGATCAGACTTGGGACCTATTTGGTCTGTAAGCCATCAAAGTAAATCATACAATCAAATTTATGCTGGTTAAATGGTTGGTAAGAGTCTTATTACTAAGCTTATTACAATTAATCGTAGTAAATAAAAAATAAATATTTCTGCAAGTATTCGACATAGGTTTGGGTTTGAAGTAAAACGAAAAGTGTATTAAACGAAAGAGAGAAAAGTAGTATCATTTTTTTTTTGTAAATGAGTCTGTCAAATGTAGCCTATATAAGAGTCTATAAATAACAAAAATTTATTTCTACACATTTCAAATATTTTTTATATATGAACGAAATGTCAAAATTATGTCTAAATTATAGAATTTTACAACATTATAGAATTATACAATTTATGATAACGACGGCCATAGTCATAATTGGCAGTGAAACTGAATTTCATTTGAAAGTTCAATATTAGAAGTTTTTTAGGTGGTGTTAATTTTTATACAGTTTTTGGATTTTAAATACCTAAACAAATAAATTTCTATCTTATAAAATTATCACAATTTATTTTGCAAAAACTTTATTAATCAAAAATTAAATTTAAGTTAAATTTTCAAAAACATTACTTAAATTAAAATTCAGAAAATATATATACGAGTACATACATATATATGTATATTCGTTTTATTTAATTTCCCTTTTTAATATAAAGTTCTATTTTTTCATAGATTTTTTTTTTCGTTTTGTTGTTTTTCTGTTATCAAGGAAATAAAGTCGTCTTTATTAAAATGAACATTTTGTCCCCTCAGGACTTATTCTTATATTTTCTATACCTTTTTATAAAAAAAAAAATATTTTATCATTTTAAAAAAAGGATAAAAGAAAAAATTCTATGTTTTTATATTTTGTTGCTGTTATTGTTCTTTTTATTTTTCACAAAAAAAAAATTTTTTTTCTTATGTTTAATTTCGATACAAGTTTACTTTTTTAAGGTACAGCTGTTTTTGTGTCCCATTTTATTTTAATTTTATGTCAAGAATTGTCTTCTTATTCATTGAAATAAAATTTTCATTATTTTACAAAAAAGAAAAAGAAATTTCCTTACCAATAGGAATTTTTTTTTTGGAGGTCATGCCTATATTATTTTAAATGTTATTTAACTGGAGTATAACTTTTATTAGGGGCACCTGTTGGCTAAATTATATCAATATTTTAAGATTTTTAGAATATTAATATGGATTGTTAAGACCTAGTGATAAAAACTGACTATATAAAATAGCTGTCAGAATTTTATTTAATGTAGGAGAAGGTTCTTGCTGGCTATAGTTAATGGGTAAAATTACATCAATATTGAATATTTTTGTAGTTAACTTCTAGTATAAAATATTTTTAAAAAAAATCTAGTTAAGCTTATATTTATTAGTCTTCACCACCTATAATCTTAGACCTATCTTAGAAAATACTTTAACTAAGAGAACTTTCGGATCCAAATCCGAATCCAAGTTTTCTTGCATGAAGTGTCTGTTCTGGTTTTGTATATTTTTTAAATTTTTATTTAGTTTTTTTTATAGTATTTAAGCTAATACTGTTATGTAGTTTTCTCTTAGTTTACTTGAAATTTGTTTTTTTTTTTATTATTGTATAAAGCTTTAAGTATTTTATAAAATTATAAAAACTAATGTAGAACTCTATTATATAAGTGTCATTGTGCTTATCAATTAAATATTATTTGAATAACTGCGGAAAATAAATATATAAAAAAAATCTATGTTTCACAAAAATTGTAGTTCATAATGGTATTTTTTTTAATGATATCAATACTATGAAATGAGCACAACTGCTTTTACGTAAAAATTTGTCCTGCACAATAACGTATAGAAGTTTTGGGTTTGAATTTTTTCTATGTCGGTTAATTTAAATGTTGAAAACTATATCTAGTACAGTAGAGTAACTTTGCCTTTAAAATATCATAATTTTATTTTATTTTAAGTGATAACCAAATTGATTTTCCACATTATACCAGCATGCACTGAGTCAGATTCGAATTTTGGCCCTGATTAGTACTCGGATAACCCAACAACTGTACCGTGTCGGTTGGCCAAGTAAAAATTTATACTGAAAATTAAATTTATATTCAACATTTAGGTTTTAAATGGTTTTTTTTTATGTTTGACCAGTTTGTATATATCTGCTGGAAAACTTCCACAGTAAACTAATTTTGGTCCAATACTTTACGTGCTATAAGAGAGTGATATTCTTTAAATTGACAACACTTTGATGGCCATTTTTGCAGATGACACTGCATTCGTTGTAGTTTACGAATATATAGAAAAATATAATAAGTAAAACTTCAAAGTTGCCATTTCCATTTTAGGTAGGTAGGTAGGTGTCTGCATAATAGGTGCTCTTAGAACAACTCCTTTGCACCACTGGATACATTTTTTCATCTTTTACCAATAGATATCTATGGCAAAAAGATGAGAGCTGCAATCAATAAACCACAATTTAATGGCTGCTCTTCTATTATGGAATACAAAGAATTTATATTCCAGAAAACCTAGATCTGATTGTTACGGGGTATTTCTTTGAGAGGTTGTATCATACCGATATTTCGTCCAGGGAAAGCTGGAAGAATAACACGGTTCTGACTAAAGAGCATGTACACTTCTACACTGATGATTCAAAACTGAATGACAGAGTGGTAAGTCTATCCTTTAGTCTACCAAAACATTGCAGTGTGTTTCAGGCGGAGGTAACTTGAACAAAGCCTCAAACTGGCTGAGATTCAGCGTAGTATCTGTTAGTAATATATGAATACGCATAAAATAAAGCAGTAGAATCGCCTGTTGGCCTGCCGCAGCTCGCTAGATAAACTTGCGAATTGGCTTCAACATTGGCTACGATGTGTGCCAGGTCACAGTGAGATTCCGGGTAACTGCAATGCAGAACAACTTGCTAGAGAGGATACTATCTTAGAAATCATCTCGAAAAGAGCAATCTGGGTGCACCTCTAGCTTCCTGCAATATATTGCTTCGCAAAGTATAAAAGCTTCAAATTCATTCAGATGGTCAGTTAGAACATACTGCAAAATCACCAAGTAAATTAGGCCTGTGCTGAGCCTGAAGCGCTCCTTTAACCTACTATCTTTGCGAAGATGTGACATCAGCACTATGGTAGGGGTCACTACGAGTTGTTGTCTTATTGAATTTTTTCTTCTAATTCTTTAAATTTTTTCATTTTTTTGAAACAAGTTGAAAGAAAATCAGGTTTAAAAAATTATATTGCATTAATGAACTCTTATTAGATAATGTTTTCACTTCCTGTTCCACATTATTGTAATTTTTACAATTTGCAACAGATACACGAATGCATGTTTATAGGTAAATCAAATATATAATTTTATATGGCCTTTATTTTTACAAATAAGTGAATTCTGTTCTTTAAATTTATTTCTATTAAAAATATTTTGTTGAGTCATATTATCACCTTTTATTTATTCAAAAATAAATCAAATTGATGAAATTCATGTTTATTTATTTAAATTATGTTGTTCCCAAAATTTTGTATAGCATCATAATTAAAATGTTGCTAAACAAGTTTCATAAGTGTTTAAAGAGTTTTCACTATTCTTTTAATCACATGGAATTAAATCAAGTTTTAAATTAGTCTGAATTCAAAATTAAATTGAATGACTAATGATGATCATATCCATTTTTAAATAATAAGAATAAATTTTAGTTCAGTGCTCGGTACTAAATAAGTATCATCGTAAAATTTTAATAAAATAAAAAGAATAAAACAAAAACAAAAAAAATTTTTTTTAAGAGCATAATAAAAAAAGTTTATAAAAATTTGTTTCAAATTATTTGAAAATATTATTTTGGATTAAAAAAATGGTCGATAAAACTTCAGAGGTATGTAAAAAAAAAAAATTAAACAATTTGGAAATGATTTTAGAGATGTTCTTATTATTAAAATTATTTTCATATCACGTTTTTGTATTTTGTTTTCCGTAATTGATGATAATGATTGTAAAAATAAAAAAATTGTTTTTTGTATGAATATTTTACATCTAATACACATTTACATGTAAAATAAAGTAAATAAAAAAAAAAATAAAATTTGTTTATTGAGAGATAAACTTAAATATTGATATTCAAGTTAGAAGAAAATTTTATCAATTCTGAAGTTTATAAGTGTGAATTTGTATTAAGTTTGATGTAGAAGCTAGATATGACTTTTTAACTAGAACTCTGTGAGTAAAAATTCTGCTTACAATTTAATCTTCGAATTTGACGAAGGCACCTAATTTAAGATTATATAGTGTATGTAATAACAATGCTACGCCATAATGATAAGAGCAGGACTACTTTAAGATTGTACTGTACATATTATAGAAATATTTAATTTATATGTACTAAAAATTACAATATATGATTAAAAAAAAAATCTTATTCCAATGTACATGACAAATGTATTTCTTGTATCTTAAATGGTGATTAATAAATTAATCGTCTAATTTTAAATTTGCAATGGAATTAACAAAACATATATTTAATGTTCTTCTAATTTTCAAATTAGCCAATCCAAATAAATTATAACATTAAGTACAAAATTTAAAATCGTATATGAGCTTACAAATAAGGTAATAAAAGACCAAAACTATTATTAAATATCTAAGTTTATATTATTAAAGATAAACTTGAAAATATATCACAAGAGTTTGTTTGGGATGCAACAGAGTATAAAAGTTACAGTACAATTCATCTCATAAAAGTGATATTATATCATCTTAATATCATTTTATCATTTTAAATAATGAAAATATTTTTTTTCAAATAATTAATGCCAATAAAAAGTAAAACAAAATCTGATGACTTTGCCTTTGTTATTTTGTGAGCTTTGTAATTTTATGCAATTACAGCAAGAAATTCAATTCCAAATAATAAAAATCCAATGAAATCTTATGTCCAATGAAATATTTAAACAAAAAAAGCATAAAGCATAACGTGTTGACGTGAAAAACATAATCGTAATATATATATAGTGATTATTTGTGATTCTTCCTATTACATATATAAATAATAAATCAGCTTCTTATATCCACTTCTACACTCACGGACAAAATTTAATGTACATACAATTACTTTCAAAATAAAAATCCCCACCACAAATAAAGTCTTTGTAATTAAAAAAATCTACGATTAAATCTGAATCTGATGAAAGTCTGAAATGTAAACGCAGTCTGACATCAGACTTTATTTGACTGAAAAAATAGAAAAGCATTCGAATTTTATCGGTTTTTTAAAATTTAATATGGTGATAATTGAATTTTTAGAACTTTTTACTGCCATTTTGGTATTTTTATATTTTATTCGATCAAATTATAGTAGCCATTTACTGTTTACAGATTGTGTTGAGTAGTTTTAAACTTAATTTGTTTTGAAATATTGTGTAGTTTGAAAAAGTAAGTATTTTTTTTTATTTTTAATGTTAATTTCATTTATAATATAAGAAATAAAAAATTATATTTTGATATGTTAAAACACGGAAAATTCAAATAACAATAAAAAAGTAGGAGTTATACTATTTGAATTTATAGAAATGTACGAGGAAAAAAATGCCTCTGGAATATACACTATAAAATTTTTAAAAATAATTTTTTAAAGAACAAGGCATTATAATCAAATAGCACTAAAATTTACAATTACGCTACAGGAACTGAAAATGAATCAATAATTTTTGGTCATAATACTTCAAGTCTGTATAATTATGTTTTATATTACTGTGACAAATTTTATAAAAATATATTTTAAAGTGTATTTTCAAAAATATTATTGCAGATTTTTGATTTCATACCTTTCAGTTTTTCAATTAATATATTTAAATTTTCAGTTCTGTATTTTTTTGATTAATTTTGATTATTACGAAAATTAGTTTATAGTTCGTACCTCAAATTAAATCAACATTAAACATAAAATTTGCAGAAATTTAAGGAAAATGTTATTATATTTATTTTTCAACTTCCTACTAATCTACTTTATACCTTTTTTCCTATCTTATCTTATCCTCTTCTCTTCGCTCCCAAACGAGCGGTATGCAAGTGCTAATGGTAACATCCTAACTGTTGTTCCACTTTGACTGTTCATAAAAAAATGGATTTTTTCTTATATAAATAAAGTTTAAGTTTACTTGAGAAAATCGTGCTTTTATTTGAGATTTTCTTCATAAATACAGGCCCAAGTATTTTTAAATGAACAAAACGAAATGAATCGAATGTGAAAGTTTTCAAGAAGATTTTAAGAACCTGTAAAAGCCTGTTAATACAATTTGATAAAGCGTAAAAATTTTATTTCCAAAATAAACCTGTAACTTGAACTCTTACATATGACTCTTAATTGTTCTTTATAATTAACGGAAGATTTATTTTTAGTATTGTTTTAAATTCCATTAGTGTTTACATTTTGCGTTCAAAGTGATTTTGAATGATTTTTCTTTCTTTTTATAAAATTTTTAATTCCAAATGCACACTAACTTTTGATAGTGAGTGTAGTTATAAACGTAGCAGTGTCGTTTATTAATTTTCCTGTGCTAATTTTGTACAACACATAACACAGGTTATACTTCACTTTCCCAAAAAAAAAAAATATATATACATTAAAACAGAAAATATAATTAACTTCCGTTCAACAATATCATACACATACTATTGTTATATAGTATAACCGTAGCATGTTATAATAACTTTGTATAGTTATTTTATTACTACATTAATTAAACTACAAAACTACAAATAAATTTATTTATTATTTTTAATTCAATATTAGTTAATAAAGCTTTTTCAGTTTGTTTTGAGTTGTTTGGTCGATTGTTTCACTCATTTAAAGTACAGTTGTACTATTAGCAACCATTCGTTACTAACATTAATTGCCAAAACTTATTATTATGGTTTTTTTTTAAAATGGAAATGATAATAAAAGAAATGGAATAAAATAACTGTGTACCAAATAATTATGACAAATTTTAATTAAAAATTAAATTATTAATTTTAATTTAAAAATTAAACAAAAAAAGAAAACATAAGACGTTAATAAAATTTGAATATTTTTAATCAATTTTAATTTTAATACAATGGCTGCAGTTTTGAATGGAATAAATCAAATGGTGGGAAGTGAAACTGAGGTATTTCATTTTTTTTTAATATTTAAAAAATTCATTTCAATCCAAATTAGTTCGATTTTATTGAATTTAATTTAATTATTATTCTTTTAATTAAAAAATAATATTGTATATGTACATATATTTTAAAAATATATTATATTTTACATACATATTTAATTATGAGAACAATAACATATTGAATTGAAAAATTTGGTTGACTGATTTCAATTGATGGAAATTCTACGCCAGTAGGATTCTTATAGTAAAATTCAGTGGTTACTTTATAATGAATACAGTTTGGTACGCAAATTTTATAACTGAATGGAATATGATAATGGGTGTTTGTTTTTTAGTTCCTTATACAAAGTACATATTTTTATTTTTAAATCAAAATATATTTGAATGTTTTTTTAGAATTAGTGTACGTATATAGAGTATAAAACAGTCAATTAATGAATATGCCGGTATCTCATTAATAATATCTGATGAGTGTACGGATGTTTTTTTCAAAATTAAACCAACATCAAGATAACATATTAATAAACCATTTCCGTGTACTCCCTCGTCACTCACAATAGATACAAAATAAAATAATACCGGTCATTTAGGAACCAAAAATCGCCCGGTAACGATGCTATGGTAAATGAATTACTAAAATATAATGGAAATGTGTTTAAATATGTATTTGCATTTGACATAATTGACTAAGAATATCTTGCCAAATCTTTTGTTTCAAAATGGAAAACGAGTATCATCTATTCTTGTCAGTAACTTAGAATTACGAAAAATACATTAAGTACGGTATTGCAATCTTTATTACATAAAATGAGAACGTGTAATTTTTTAAAGTATTTATTTATCAAATTACTGGCTTTTTAACTGATTAAATGTGGCTTATCAACTCAATACTATTGTCAGGAACTAAGGAACTATTTTAGTTGTTACCAAAATCAATATTTTTACTTGTCATTTATTTTATCCTAATGACAAAGGATAGTGAACCAGGTCAAAAAATCCATAAAACATTTTTTGCTTTCATCGGAAAATGATTAATGTTATGTAAATATCATATTTTTCAATGAAATTGAATTTAAAAACTAATGGAGTTCAACAAATCACAATACATGTGCTATGTGGATCTGTACCAGTCATTTTATAAGATACGACAATGCTTAAAATTTTACAATAGAAAGAAGTTCAGAACTCTTTGAGAGAAATGATACTATATTTATATTCCAATAAATAACAATGAAAAAGTTAAATCAAAAAATGTATAGAAATATAACAAGTTCAACTGGGATAGGTATCTTGGTAGTCCTAACGTTTTTCAGCTTATTAATGAGCATACCGAATCGTATAAAATAAGATTAACATTATAAGTCATGTAGACAATGCTGTGTTATTAGCAGAAAACGGAGATGATCTACAAATATTAGTGTGTTACAAAAAATATTAAATGTTTAATGAAAAACACTTTCTGTGATAGTATACAAAATAACATGATATCGTTAATTTAGTAAGTTTCGACAAAATTATTAAATTCGGACCTTCAACAAACAATTGTTTTTAAAGCTAATAAATTTATTTTTCTTCTAATAAATCTGTGGAATTTTTTTTTTAAGTTAAGCCAAACTTAAAAAAACATTTTTTTTTAAGTTAAACCAAGGCTTCAAACAATACCTTTATACACGAATACACAGCTTTGACTAATTGAGAATTGGAGAAAGAAAAATGTCCCTTTGTTCAGTAGGGTTATTTTGAATAAATTTGTTAATATTACTCTTTAACTTTTGTAGAAATTTTAAAATTGAAATTGTTGAATTTTTGTTGTTAATATTACTCTTGAACTTACGTAGTTATATTTTTCCATTGTGGCAACACGTTCGTTGGAATCTGGTTGTACATTCGAGACAATTTGATTAGAAATAAATTTCCATAGCCAGTTTTGAGCCACCGAAATACAATTAATTTTGAAATAACTTTCAAAGTTATAACCATTGATGTGAATAATTTACAAGAATTAATATTATCAAATTTTTATTTTATGACCATAACTGAGTTCGTTCATCAATATATCTATACCACAACCTATTTGCTTCCAAATAATTTTAAAAATATTATCAAATAAATGCACATTTTAATTTATCATGATGTATTCCTTTAAGTATGAAAGTTAATTTCAAAAATTAAATAAAACTTTGTATCGAATAAAATATTCTATGAGTTTATACCGTTTTTTTGTTGTTGTTTTTGTTGTATGTATAAGGATATTATATTTTTATCGATCTAAAGTCATTCAATTTTTATATATGTGTCATATTTCGTCATTAATGTAAATATAAAAAAAGAAGAATTGCTAATGAATTAACGTTGTATTGTGTGTAGGGACAGTACTCAAGAAGGAGGTGCAAGGAGTCAACTACAACTATAAACAAAGAGGTGTAGGGATTCAAAATTTTCCACGAAAATTAAATTATCATATGTGATTAATGTAATCGGATAACAAATTTCCATATTTCTCCTATGTTGAATTATGAAAGTAAATTGTGGTGAAATTTTTTAAAAGTAAATATTTTTTTGCAGAATAGTACAAGGACTAAATTTTGTTAGGATATTGGTTGAAGTGAGAGTATTTTGCTTAATCATCAAAATTCAAAATAAAACATTATTTAATATGGAATTGATTTTGTTGTATTAAAAAAAAACAACAAAATATTGGGGGTATATCTTATCTTATATCCTTTTTTCCCCTTTGGATATTCAAAATGTAAATATGGTTGAGGTTGACGAAACTCAAAAGAAGAAGCATGCTTTCAGGAAGTTCACATACAGAGGTGTTGACTTGGATCAACTCCTTGATATGCCAAATAACCAACAGTAGAGTTTAGAAAGGATTTTAGACGTTTTTCCCGTGGTCTTAAACGCAAACCAATGGCTTTGACCAATAAATTAAAAAAAGCTAAAAAGGACGCACTACCATCATCAGAAAAACCGGCAATCATCAAAACTTATTTAAGAAATATGATTGTTGTACCAGAAATGGTTGGTTCAATTATTGGTATTTACAACGGTAAAACTTTCAATCAGGTTGAAATTAAGCAAGAAATGATTGGTTATTAGTTAGGCGAATTTTCATTGTCATACAAACATGTTAAGCACGGTAGGCCCGGTGGCCACCCACAGTTCAATCACTATTCCACTTAAGTAAACGCCAAAAATGGTTTTAATAAATTAACTTCATTGTTGAAGCTTTTACATAAATTGAAAAGAAAGCGGTCCGAATGGGTCTCAACATAAATTAACAAAAAATATATATACCTCTCAACATCATATTGGTGAAAACATTACTCTCGGCACATATAATTTCGAGGTAATTTAAGAGTTTAACTAGCGTGAATCCTACAAACGATATCAATGTGAAATATAATGAAGAACAAACCCTGCAAATCGTTTCCTTGTTAAAACATTTCGAGTCAAAGCTCTTACCTCGCAATTTCAAAGGTCGAATTTACAAAATCTTATAATCTCGAATCTGCTCTATGGATCAAAATCATGGATATCTTCGAGAAATAAATGCTTTATCACATATATTGTTCTGAAAACAACGATGGAGTCTGGAGGAGATGATATAATAACGAACACTATGAACTGGATAATGAAGTGGACATAGTCACGAAAATTAAAATCAAGAGACTATCAGTGGTATGGAAATCTAGAGCTGATGAATGAAAACTTCAAATGCAGATCCAAAGGTCACTCTGGAGTCAAGCACTAGGTAGAGCATCAAAATATGCTTTATGCGGTTTTTCGACCTGATTCAGTACGCTTTGTCATTAGGATAAAAGTTTACTCTTCGATGAGTGTTAACGATCTTTCTAAACTTAATATTATTTTTAATGCATGTACTAGGTATGTCACAAATCGTCGCAGATATGGGATCTCTGATATCTCTATAAGTGTATTCTAGACTATCCATTTAATAGTTCTTTAAATTTGAAATATTTCTGTTTTTTGTTTAATGCAATGTCTATTGGGCTTGGGCCCGAAATTTCTCTCAAATAATATCCCTCACGTCTTTTTTTGTTGAGATAATAATCTTGGCGAATATTCACTTCCCATTGCTATAAGTTGTGCTCAAACGTATAAATCATTTATTATAGATTATGTTTCGAATACTTTAAGAGTTAGTATATATTCGTTGGAGAAATGAAATATTGGCGGACATGAAACAATTTCGTATCTTCAACTGGAGAGAAACCGCATGTTAACGCAATAAATGGAGAGTAATGATGAGTCAAGCCCAGGACCTAAAGTTCGGAGTCTGACTGTACCTAATGCTGGAAACTGCATAGGAAGTGTTTAAGAGTTTCTATCTCATTTCAATATTTGCAGCTGCGACAATAGGGAATACTTAGCTTGGCAGCATAGTTTCATATTGGTCAGTGATCTGTATGGCCACTATTCTTGGCTAAGAGTGGTTTGGTTTTGTTGATGTTATACGAGGAATATGTTTTCCTACAGATAGCACAGGTATTTAGTTTATATCATCTTTCATTCGCTCTGGGCAGGAAGTATGAATGGATGCACTCCTTGACGACTTCCGTTGGAAAGTGAACATCATGCTAAAGCGGCCTGTCAAGATTGTAATTTTGCTTGGTCAATATATCGGCTCTCTCATTTGCATTTATGTTACTGTGACCAGACTAGAGTAGACAGATCGAAAAACGGCCAGCTACGCTTTTAATTTCGTTTCGGCATTCATATATAAATTGCAATTATCTTCCTATATCCTCTATATAGGTCAAGAGAATGTTTTAAAAGATGCATGATTAATATAATATACATGCCTAACATTAATGCAGTTATTTAGAATGAAAATATCATACTATGATGTAGATTCTCCTCTTTGAAAATGAATAAAAACCAAAAAAATAAAACAATAAAAAATTCTATAGGAGCTAAAGAGTTCTTTAGTTTTTACCACATTGCTTTCTTCTATCCTCAGATTGATCAAAATAAATTGAAAATGCTAGATAGAAGAATCAAAATAGAATTCACTTCAAATCAGGAATGAATTTTAAAATCATTTAGAAGGAAATAAAATCTCAAATTTTTGTCAGTGAAAAACAAAAATAAACAAAATGGTAAATTTATTTTGTAAAAAGAAAATTAAATAGTTAATTGAGGTGAGAAAAAGAAGGAATAAAAAAAATGTGTTGTTTTTATTATTAACATAACATTTATGTTAACAGTAGGAATGGTAAGTTTTTTCCTTTCTTTTAAACACAATCGTTTCTTCGCCTACGGTGTTGAAATGTGGAGAAGGAGGTGAATTTACATATATGTAGTATATATTACTATATAGTAAGCTATGTTATTTGAATATATACAGTAAATGCTTTAAAGTTAAGAAAGTTCAACAAAGTGGAAAATTGTTTGCATAATATGTATGTGGAAGGAAAGGAATCGAGAGAAAAGGAAACAACATAAAATAATAATTTGCAAAAAACAAAAGTTTTTTTTTACTACCCTTACTCCCATAACAACTAACGATGAATAAGGCCTATTACTACCTATATACATTACATATTTTATATACAATATGATTTTTAAAATGTGTTACAGTTGGATTTTAAAAAAGGTGTTAAAGAGAACAGTAATGTTACTGTGTAATAATGATTTTTTTAAAAGTTGTATGTGTGTGTGTGAGCTTGTTTTTGAAAAATTCATAAAGTAAATTACAAGTGTTAATGAATAACCACTAAACGGCAATTATGGTAATGAGATTTCAAACTGTTATAAATTGATCATAAAATGTTGAGTGTGTTTAATAGTATCTGTATGTGTATTTGTAATATAAAGTATATTGAAAGGATATATTACACACATATGGAATGCATTTTTTGGCATAATTCTTTATTTTTGGTTAAGAACAAAATTTTTAAGTTAATTAAAGGCATAGCTTTTTTCAATCAAATTTTTTATAAATTTAATTACAGCTTTCAATAAATATTTAGGGTAATTTTCATCCTAGTTAACAAAGTTTTGTATTTCCATTGCAGCGGCTTGAATTTTCTAACGATAAAAGATCGTTTTTATTTAAATATACTCAGTTTAGTTTCTAATACAATTCCTAGTGAGATGAAAGATATTAATAGTTTAAAAAAATTCAAAAGAGAAATAAATGTATATTATCTTTCCAAAATCTAGTATATAATAGAATTATTAAATTGAATATGTTTAAGTAGTTAGTAAGTATGTACAGTAGGTTTAGTTATAGTGATATATTTTTGTTTTATTAATGTTTAATATTGAATTATTTTATATAAGTGAATCTTGCTGATACTGTTATTGTTTTGTTTTTCTATTATCCTACACTATTTACATTGAATTATATTAGTATTTTGTATATTTTGAATTTTAGTTTATACTGATCTATTTTATCTGATCTATTTCTATTACACTCTGTACGAGCAATTGGGCTCATTTGAGAATTCTTAAATAAATAAATAAATAAATTATAAATAAAGAAATAATCTTTTTTTTTATGGATATAGGGTGAAATGAAAAAAAACATTGCGGGAGTATTTAAGAGCTCAGCTTATATTTAGAATATCGTCAGTTTAGTTCATATTTCGAACAAGCGCCAACGACCAAAATGTTGGGAAAACGAGTTGAAAGTTTAAAGATTAATTACTCAAAAACTGCTCCATAGATTTTAATAAAATTTTCAATATTAAATTAAAGTATAAGAGCATGATTTTTTACCATTAGCTAAATACCATGACCTAGAAATTTTTTTAAATGCGTTTATGGAGTTGTCCTTTTTGGAATTGTCCTAAACAAGAAATAAATTAAGGTCAATCATTTTAAATGTTTAATTAGAAATTAATATGCATTTATTTAATAAATTGAATTTATTTCACTTTTTTTATCTGTCGAAATTCTTTTCAGCTCTGCAATTATTTATTTTCTTATATGGGTTATTATGTTTGACTTGGTCCTCTGGGGTTGGAGCTAGGTTACTTTGGAACAAACAGCAATTATCCCATGTAGTTATCTTTCTTCGGCTTGTGGAAAGATATATTGTATTTGTGATGACATATTTTTCTGTACATAGAAATCTTAACCGGATTTCACGCTGTTCTAAGTATAATTGAAACATTTTCGATAAAGTATGGTTTATCCATGCTTACAATTAGCTAATATGTGAAAGTATATGCAATTGTTTGAAATAAGCATTTATATGGTTTTTTATTTGTTCGAATATATTAAATAGGTTTAGCCCAATATATTGTCATTTAATAAATTGATTAAGCCTAAATAAGTAGCAAAATAATATCTATATAAAAGAATGTCTTATTCTCATTGTGTGATCGTTTTGGCTAAGACAGTAAAATTAACAAAAATAGTATTTTTTTCAAAGTCTAAGTCAAAACCAATCTGAAAGTATGAATATTTTAAGATATGTATATGTCTATGTTGATTTATTTTTCTGATGCAAAAATTTGGAAAAAAAAGTGTTTTATTTGAACGAAAGAAATTATTTGTGTATTGCAGTAGTCAGATTCAAATTTCGGCTTATATTAAACTGTAACTGTAAGATGCGATTTTTACAACCTCCTCAAAATTATTTTTTATACTATTATGCTATAACGTATTTTGTAATGTATTCTTAATACATTATGCATTTTTTTGCATACTATAATATAAGTAACATTGGAAATTATTATACGATAGTAATTTTTTGTAAAAGTTATAACAAATTAGTCATAAGTTCGTAAAAATAATTTTCATTGTACTTTTTTGTTGTTGTTTTTGTATCTTTTGAATACTTTTATAGTATACAAATAAGTTATAAGTAGTTCAGAAATGTTCGAACGAGAGAGGAAACCTTAAATGATATTTTTGATAAGCTTTAGATATAATTTTGATAAGAAATCGTTGATTATTTTTTTACATTTTGATTGATTGGGGTTTTTGTTTGTCATTTAAATTTTTTTAAATATAGTTAAAACAAAATAATATTCGTCATATGCATTCGTCCATTATTTGATTGTTTCAACCAGTCAATAATGTATCAGTTTTATTTTTGGTATTATCATCAGTAAATTAAATTAGGGTGATTAATTTTTTAACAGTAGTAAGAAACTGATTTAATATGAAGAGAAACTGAATTAACAGTATTAAGAAACTAGTATAATAATGAAATTACTTCAAACTATTACGGAGTTCGATTTTAATTTCATGGATAAGTCTTTAAATTCATAATGATTTTTGCCACAAAAAAAAAATCCACAAAAAACAATCATTGTTATTGCTTTTATTCATTTCACTTTATTATTTACTACGGCCCAGGAAGCTTTTATTACATATTTTTACAACAATGTTTTTTTTCAAGTAAGTTATTTTATCAAATTTTTGTCTTATCAACGAGAGCGTATGGAAAGCTCGTTGATTAAAATCCTAACGCGGTTTTGGAAACGGTAACCTCCATAATTTTTAATGCTTTAGGTAAAATACAAATATGTATAGGTATTCATTTTATATATTTAGGTAAAATATTTTTCCATAATATTTACCTAAATCATTTTTATGCGTACCCACTGTTGTATACAAAAAAGAGGATATATAACCTTTTTCGACGATTAATCTTGCAACAATTTTGTGGATATTGAATTTATGAATTTTTTTTGTGGATTTTGGTTTTTGAATTTATTTTTTGTGGAAAATGGTCACCAAACCTAGTTTGATATATTTTACGCGAAAATCACAATTACTAGATTCGGTTATCAGTTATTTGTAGTTAATTGCAATTCGTTGACATTATATTTAATATAATATCTTATATCTTATCTATAACAAGATTA
The DNA here is from genome assembly GCA_963942445.1 of Argyra leucocephala. NCBI lineage: Eukaryota > Metazoa > Arthropoda > Insecta > Diptera > Dolichopodidae > Argyra > Argyra leucocephala. Next base: position 51,335,042 of record OZ012678.1, on the reverse strand, counting down.
TAATATAGTGTCTATAACCTATTGACAAAATTGTTTTCTAATAATTATTTAGAAGGTTGGTGAGCAAATCCACAAACAGAAATTCAGAAATAAAAATCCACAAAAAAAAAAATTCATAAAATTGTGGCAAAATTAGTACTGGAAAAAGGAGATATCTTCTTTTTTGTATCCAACAGCGACTACACATATATTCTGGTAAAAATGAAAGCAATACCTAAATATTTATATTTGACCTAAAGTATTTAAAAGGATGAAAACCCACTGGGGTTCTAACTAATGAGATTTCGATACACTCCCATTGATGAACCAGAAATTTGATAAATTATATTACTAGGAAATAAACATTGTAGTAAAAAATTGTAGTACCGTAGGCAATAAAGTGAAATTAATAAAAACAATAACAAGGACCATTTTGTTGGTTTTTTTTCATGTGTTTTTTATTTGTGGTAAAAGTCATTATGAGTTTTGTTTTTTAGTGAATTTGGAGACTAACCCTTATTTCGAATTAAAAATATTAAACTTCGAATTAACAAAAGATTACTTGTTAAGATTCTAAATAATTTAAAATTTCTATTAAAAATGAAAACATAAACAAAAACAAAAAACATTTTCTTTATCTACAATATTAGTACCCCGTAATTATCTATTAATATTATCTATAAATTTCTTTAATTTAAATTTTATTAAATCAAAAAAAAATTTAGTTAGTTAGTGAACGTCTTATAAATTAGATTTTTAATATTATTCCAATAATTAAAAAAAAAAAAAAACAAAATAATTTGAACGAAATGACAAAAGAGAAAAACAAGAAAAACGATGTTCTTGACCAGGGTACGGTTATGGGTGAGGGAGGCGATGTATCAGGTGGTCAAAATGACAACAAAGATAATGAAGGGGTTAGTTTTATAGATAATTTTCATTTATATAAATTAATGCAATTTAAAATCTATGGTTATATTATCATTGTTATCCATAATTAAGTGAATTGATTTTGTTAAGGCATTTTATTAAAAATAGTTGTGAAAAAATGTTTGGACTTTTATTATGGGTAATAATTTTCAATTGAATTTATATAATTAAAAAATTTTTGTTTTCGTTTTTTCAAAAATTGGTTTTCCAATTCGAAACATATTTTTTAAAATTATTTTAAATAAAAAAAAGCCGATAGCCATGGTAGCTAGTGCTTGTAAATTAATATTGTATATAATTTAAATTCAATCCAATAAAAAAAAAAATAATAATAATAATAATAAATTATTTTAGATGAAAACAATAGATGCAAATCGATATGCAACCAAAAAAACAATCGCTCAGGGCATGCTAGATATTGCCTTGTTAACAGCAAATGCATCACAATTAAAATATATTTTACAAGTTGGTGAACGTCATGAATTTTATAAATTAATGTTGGGTATGATTGGAGCTTCAATTGTATTACAGGTGAGTTATAATTTTTTTTTTAATAATATTCTAATCAATAATTTTAGTTAAATACTTAATATTATTTCAATATTTAATATTAAATAGAATTTGAAAAAAAAAAAAATAATTGAGGCTGTCCATAAATAAAATCGAAAGCGGAATAATAAAAATAGAATCGAAGCTTCTGTTATTATTAAAAAATTCTAATGTAATTAAAAATTGGGAATAGTAAAATGTTCTAATATTATTCGAATATAAAAATAATTATTTGTATGTAGTTTTAAATTAATGTTAACTGGTTTTTTTTATATACACTATCTATACACAAATTGATTTTTCGATTAAAATATTAATAACATTTCTATTGTATTTAGAAGTTCATAATTTCTGTTTCAATTACACTTCAATTAAAACTATCTATATTTTGATATTTGTTTTCTCTTTTAGAGATATTCTGATAAAATTCTGCAGAATTAAATATGTTTGTTAGAAGAATACAATACTTTACTCTAATAGATGTGCGTTTTGCAAAATTGTTGGACAACTTGTTAGAAAACTTAACTTTCACCTAAATTTTAATTTATATCTAATAATATTATTTTGATTCTAATCAATAAATATTTTTATAAACCTGAGTAATCTAAAAACAAAATGTTAATGTTTGAAGTATAGTATGTAGATGCTGTTATTGTGAAATTTCACTGAAAAAAAAAACAAAAATGTTGAATTTTTTTATGTAAATGAAAAAAAAATTATAATGTAAACATTATTTTACTAATGAAATCCAATTTACGTTTTGGCTCATTTGCCGAATTATTTTTACTAGAAATCTAATTGCAATATTACCAAATATATTTTCGGATTCCATATAATTTTTTTTTGATTTAAGGTTTACTTTTAATTTTTTTTTTGTTTCTGACTTTAGACGTTTTTATATTTGAATATTTAAATTTGAATAGCAATTTACTGTATTACTGTATTAAAATATTTTTTTTATAGGTTACCATCGGTGATACATATATAAAGTTTTTTTTTGTATTTTAGATTCATTTTCATTTCATACATAAAAATGAACATAACTCTTTTTGACTACAATGTACTTATGATAGGTCGTGAAAAGTTTACAGCAATAGTATTATTTGGTGTTTCTGTATAAAATAAATATCCTTGAACTATAGTTATAAAACATTGGCCAATAATTCAAAGAGTAAGTTAAAGTTATTGAAGCAAACTATTGTATCATTCAAAAAGTGAAAGAGAAGAGCATGTATTACTAAAAGTGTTTTTTAACTTAATTAAACTACTTTCTAAAAATATGTATATATTAGTTTGTAACTTAAATACATTTTGTAACAAATTATTTTAACTACTTCAAGTTCTTTGTCCAAATACAAAAACACTTAACAGCTGTTTATATATATTTATACACTTGAATACACTTACTTACATCTAAAACAAGCATTGTTTACAATTAGATACAATATACCTAGGTTTTTGTTAGTTTCGAATATGATGTCAAGTACTAAATATACCGTTACTATTATTAAATTATATTATATCTTATCTTTTAAGTTCAATATCAATTGTGTTAGATTTATATTTTTTTTTATTATTTATTACTTTACTTGTTTCAAATATTTAAAATTGTGAAATTTATTTATAGGGTAGAGAATAAAGTAAAAAAAAATATTAATATAGAATTTGAGATTAGAAATTGCGAAAAATATAGAGAACGTCAGATTCAAACAAAAAAGACGTACTTATTCCATTGACATAAAATTTCATTTCGAATCTATTTATTTGAAGTTCTTTGTTATATTTTTTGTTTATATCAAGTTTATAGATTAAAAATGGTTTTAATGTGAAAGAATGGCTAACAAAAAATGAAATTAACAAATTTTGTTTTTGTTTATAATTCTTTTTAATCAAGTATTTAAATTTTGATTAGTGCTTAATTTATTTCTTATAATTGAAGATAAAATATACCTTGAAATTGTATATTGAGGTGACAATATTTAATAAAATTTAATTTTAATAAATAATATACCTCCAACAACCATTTTAGGTGACATTTTTGTTAGATATAACGAGTGGGTAATCTGAAAACTAAATTTAATAATTTTTTTAATAAAATTCTAAGAAAACAACTGGATCTATAATACCTAATATCTGGTAAAAAATTCAAGTACAACATCAAAATTAAAAAATGATAAAGTTTAAATTTCATCCTTTATAAGTTAGGAAGGAAGAAAAGTGTTTTACATTTTAAAAATGTATGAAAATGCAGTAAATTACTGGGTCGACACATTTTTGAAATTTTATGAAGTGAACATGAACAAAAATTTCTACACAATAATACATATTAAATAAAATTTTTGATATAAAAAATTTAAAATGTATTCAATTTTTAAAATACAAAAAAGTTATTATATATATTTATTAACATTGCACAAAATTATACATTACAAATTTTTTATTGTGGGTTTGTTGGCGTTAAAAATGCTTACGAAATACATTTTTGAAATTGATTTTTAGTTTTGAATCTAAATTGTATTTGTAAATTAAAAAATATAATTTTAATATTAAAATGTAGATGACAATTATTATAGTGCAGTAAATTATGACTGAAACAATTTTTTTATGTATTGAAAAATAAAAACAATACTAATTTTAATTGGCCTATGAACAAATTCAATTGTTTAAAAATGTTCAACAAATTTAATTGCAAAATAACTGAAATTTTAATTTATTTGGACAGCTTCAATTCTTTTTTTTTGTTATGTTTTTTTTTTGTATTAATTTGTGGAATTTGTGATTATTATTATTTATTTTATTTTTTGTTTTATTAATATCTAAAATATATTAGAATATAAATTCAACTCATACCAACATAATATAGAAATGTAAATTATATTTTATTTCATGTCATAACATCAGATTTTGTCTGGAGTATTAAATTTATCATGTACATTAATGAGAGATTGTCGACTTCATATAGAAAAATATCGAATTTCAGCAGAATTTTGGAATAATATTAGAACAGCAATGGCATTTTTTACAACCGCTTTAAATATTTTTATATCCACTTTCGATTCAACTAAAAGTCCTGATTATTAATTTTTTTTTAATATAATTTTTTTTTATCATATATGTATTTGTATATATGTATACAAGGTGTTCAAAGAGTATCAAGTCAAAAACAAACAACTGATTGGAAAAGTTGAAACTTGGAAAGGATGGCCTGCTCCCAAGCCATGAGTTATGGAAGATTAAATATTTTGTACCAAAATTCATTGTTTAAGAATTTTGATATTGATCTATAGTTATAGATAAAATGAGATAAAACTAACTAAAATTTTTGGTAAAGATGATGCAAGTTCGTTTCTTATCAATATTATTAATCATTAGTCTAATCGTTTTTGATCCGGAATAATAAAGTCAATTAGTATTAGTAAATTTTATTAGGCAAAATATCATTTAGACTATTTAGAGCTAGCTTATTAAATAAATAACATTGATAACGATTGTTTTTTTTTACTTACTCTCTACTTTGAGTTACTCCAAGTCCAGGTTATTCAATAGAATAACCAAATAACAATAAAAAATCAAAAAACAATGTTAATTTAAAAATTATGTGATTTGTAAACCAAAACGTTGATATTAACTTTGTTTGTTCATAATTTGTTTTTGAATTTGAATTTAGAACAATAACATATAAATGCAACAACAACAACAATCTAAATCCAATTTTGAATTTGGATTTATTTTTGTAATTTCATTTAATTATAAAAAGGCGCTTATAGTGTTAGTAATGTAAAATATAAGATTTCTCTCAAATCATAACAGTTCTATTTGAAAGTTGAATTCATAAATTCTGTTTGAAATCCAAACTCAAATCCGATTTGTGAAAAAAAACGACTTAAAATATAGGCAAATAAAACATTAATAATTTATAATAAAAAAAACATATAAATAGCGTTATTTAAACAATTTTTTGCTTACAAAATTTTTAATAATTTTCGACAAGAAACTGGAATATGTATGAAATTAGCGTAAATGTTAGTTACTTTTATTTTATTTAGTTAGGTAATGTAAAGGACTTAACCAATGTATATAACGATGGCAAACCAAATGTTTAAGGCATCATAACTTCTAAAGCTTTGAGAATAAAACTATATAGTTTTTTTAACTCCCCAATCTCTTCTACTCTACGATGCGATACTCTCTTCAAACACCCTGTATATGAATAATGTAAAAGAATCTCAACAATAAGAATCTCTTGTATAATAATATTAATTTTTGACACTAATAACATAATATTATATGTAATTTATTTTATTTGTTTTTTTATATATTTTGTTTTTTTTCTAATTCTTTGAATCTTAAAGTTATTAGTCGGAGTTCTATTTGTAATCATTGGAAGTTTAAATTTGAATCGAAAAGCGGAACAAGCAGCATCAATTATATTAAATGATGTTATTCTAATATTTGTTTTTGTAATATCTGTTGTTAATGTTATCGTTTCTGCATTTGGAATTGAACATGCATCTCATCCATTGGTTTTCGTAAATAAACCGGATCTTTAAAAAACAATGTTTTATAACTTTATTGTATTAGTCTTAAATTGTTTCTTACATTAAATGTTTGTGTATTATTAATAAATTTTTTTTAGAATAAAAATAAAATATAGCTTAATTTAATATTTTGTAATAAATTATAAATGAATGTAGAAAAAATGTTTACGATATGAATTAGATTTTTAAAAGTCAGGATTATGTAATAGCATTTAATATTTGCAAAATTATCCGCGTTAGAATTATAGTTCAAATATATTTGGATGTAATACATTAGGTAATTTAAAGAACGAGTAGGTAAATTTACATAATCTTCGAATTTGTATGCAGTTGAATGTTTAAAGTAAGTTTTAATTGTAAATTTCAAAGTGGAACTATAAAGCTGGGTTTTTAATTAAAAGTCTGCAGGATTAAATTGGAAGTTGTTAAAACTTCAACCAGTCAGTTTTTGTTCTATAGTATCTTGCTGAAATTGATTTTTAATTAATTTATATTTAATGCTATTATTTTACTATTGTCTTATTTTTATATAAAAATTAATTTTTAAGTTTTACAATTTAGTTGATCAATCTCATAATACGTTTTCATTTAAATTTTTTTCTGCGTTAAAAAACACAGAAACTTTTGAAAATTAACTAATTAAAAGATTCAGAAGAATTCTGTGAAATTTTTTATTTTGATTTGATTTTTTTATTTTTTTGCATTTAGTCATGGTTTGGCCTAGACAATAACAATTTTTAGGCATGAAGTGGCACTGTGAATAACAATAACAATTTCGGTACTCAATACATACATATATCGACATTGTTACTATTGTTAGCTTAAGTTGTACTTAACTATTTCAAGTTTAAACTGAATCTAACTGTAATTACATTATTGTTTGTGTATGGTGGCTGCTATTAATAATGCAATTATGAGATTTGAAATTTATAAAATAATAAATTTATAAAAATAATTTATTTTAAATAATGAATTTTGACTTTTAAATTTCTTTAAATATATTATATTTTATTGCTTGTTGAATTTATCATTATGTACCTACATATATTACAAATAATGCTATTAGTAATTTTAGTAAATTTTTATTTTGTACGTTTCTTGTTTTTTTTTAAATTAATTACACTTAAAAAAAATAAAGGTTCTTAAAATAACTTTAGATTATTACTGGAATTTTATTATTGATACAAGGCGGCATCAAAGGAACAGAACCGATTCAGAAAAAAGTTGCTGAAATTTTGAATCATGTTACATTAGGTCTGATATTTTTAACATCTTTTATTGAAGTAATTAAAAGTGGTTTTGGATTTGAACCTGCAGTTCGAGAAGGCAGATAATTGATCTATTAAAGAATTAATTTTAATTTTAAACATATTTCGTAATTTATATTAATAAAAAAAAAAACAAAAAAAAACAGTTTAATCCTTTTATTTTTATTAATTTCAGTAACAATAAATCTAAAATTTGTCAAAGAGAAAACTGTACATGGCGAAATGTACAAAATAATTCATGTAGACAAATAATAACTGTTTATAGAATAATAATTCTAAATATATATAGCATGTAATAATTTTAAAAATTAGTTAGTATTGATTTGAAAGTCGAATAATAACGACCGTAAATTTTTGATTAAAGTTGTAATTATTAATAGTATATTTGAAGGTTCCGGCTTCAAATTTAGTGCAGGGTATGGATGTTGTTAAAAGTTTTTTTTTCATTATTCCAATTAATTGAAAATAAAATTTGACTTTAATTGAAAATAAACTTTGACTGCAACTATACAAACCCAACGTATTGTGATTGAAAAACTTCATTCAATATTTTGCTGCAGTGAAAATAAAGTGGTAAAATATTATTAAGTGAAAATAAAGTGGTACTATTTGATTTATTCAACAGAATAATAAAACATTTTCTAGGTATACTACAAAAATGAGAAGAAGTTCTGCTACAGAATATTTTCTAAGGTAGTCACGGTTTACATAACTAGTCCTTGTTCTACCGTCTAATTGTTCAAAATTAATTTCTCTTGAAAACCGTGAAAAAATTAGTAAAAGAACACATTCGAGATCATAGGTAGTAATATTTAAGCCTGTAATATCAATAATAATAACAGTCTGCTAAACCTAATGGAAAAGAATTAAAAACCTACTATTGAGAAAGGGAAAAGTTTTGAGTGTCGTCAAATCGATTAAAAACATGCTCACTATCAGAAATAGTGTTTTTATTTAGGAAAAAGAAATCCTAGTTGTCAAAGCTGCTGAATCATATCTTAAGGGCGGTATTATAGTCTATACTTCTTTATAGTAGACGACCTGCTACGCAAACTAATATAGAAGGTATAGAATCACAATGTTATGTAGACGTTAGAGTATTCCTTATGTCAGAGATAATTATGAAATCAGGAAATGAAAAATCCTCGAATCTATACAGTTAATTTTCACTTTCTTTCTAGTTGAAACTAAGAATTAACTTAAGAAAAAACAATTAAGCTTTTCTGTTTAGAAATATCATAAACAAGTTAAGTTGCAGCATTCAGACAAAATGTTTTTTGATATTTCAAAATGAATTTACTACCCCTGGTTTGTAAATATTCAATATCCCGGTGCCTACATACAAACTTTCCTCTAGAAGATTTCATCATTCAGCAAAAGAATAACCAAGTTGAAAACAATGACAATGACAACAACAAACAATTTCAAGGAAGGTGACAATAACTGTAAATTTAATTATCAAAGAAGGATTATTGCACATTTAGACACTGTTGATAAAACAGTGACGTCAAACAACTTTGGAAGAACTTTCAAATAAAAGCTTTTAGCGACAGTATAATTGACAGAAAAGAGTCATTCAACTACTTAGGTATTGTTTTGAATCAACATTTAAATAACAGAAAAGGGGACAAAAACATTTATGGCGTTCAAAAAACTTTTTTCTACAATAAAATTATCAATGAAAGAGAAATTTTTTTAGAATATCAAACTCTCATTAGACCGATTATTTTATATGCTGGATCCATTTCGTTCAACATAAGGGGTCTGATGAAGGAAAAAAGAAAATTTGAACGAAAATGCTTAAAAGACTATGTAAATGTAGACAGGAATAAAACCCGAAACGGAATAAGTTACTGTCAAGAGTGTAAAAGCATTTTTATTCCAATAAGTGCTTGTACCAAAAAGCTAATAAATATAGTAAGATTCGATAATTTTTTTATAAAAACGATGCTAAGAGTATATTTAAAACCACAAGCATGTTCCTCTATTATATTACTATAATAAACGGGCTACATGTATTAAGTCTATAGAATATAACCCCCAAATTGTAGAGGTAAGTTCACTCAAATATAATATCCCTATCTCAGAAAAAGATTAAAAAATAATAAACACTTTCATCTTTGGTGGTTAATCCAATAACATAAAAAGCTTATATATAACTTTAGAACAGGCAAAATGTAAAAACTTTCGCTGAACCAATTCATCTCGATTAATGTTAGTCAATAAATGGTAGGACCACACTTGACTGGCATATTCAAGGGTAGGCCTTACATATGTAACATAAAGATGTTTCGTGAGGTAGGGATCAGAAAATTCTTTAGACCATATTCTTTAATGAAACCTAAAGAAGAATTGGATTTGCTTACTATTTTTTCAGAATGTAGCTTAAAACTCAGTTTAGGGTCAAGTGGTCAATTCGAGATCTATAATAGAATTTACTCTTGAAAGTGAACTGCCATTTAGTTGGTATTCGAACCAAACTGTCCGAGCAGAATTTCACCTGGAAAAGGTAATGAATGACTTTCCTTTGGAATTTCGAAGTGTTCAATTCAAGTCCATTTTTTGAACACCATGAAGCGAAATTATTAATATTATTTTGTAAGTTTACGCAATCGCATTAGGAAGATCTTATATAGGACTTATGAAGTGGGTTTAAAATAAGAGTTTCTTATACAGTTATTACAAAATTATATTTGTTTTTTGTTTTTTTATTTACCAAGTTGAACAATAGTTAATCATCTGAATCGTAAAAACATAATTTTAATCGTTTTGTATCAATTAATTTGCAAGCTAAATAGCAGACCTGTATCATTTGGCAATTCATTTTGTTTTGTTTAGAATTGAATATATGAAAATAATGAAAATAAATGAACAAAACTTAAAAAAAGAAAAAGAAATTAGATACGTCTGCTCTACAAATATACTATACTTATTTAGATACATATATCAAAAAAATCTTCTTTCAAATATAAATTTTGGCATAAAAAAATGGTAATTCCTTTTTATATTTAAAAATCTGTAAGAGTGTTCTTGGGTAAATATGATAAGAAGATAAAATATATATCAACACACGTCATATAAAGTCTTGTTTTCAATTCATTTATACCTCGATTCATACTTTTTTTTGTAAAACTATTAAGAAAGAGAAGAGCTTAAATAATACTTTGGAATAAAATTAAAAAACATAATTAGAAAGGTTCAAAGAAGTTTATTGTGTCAGATTAATTGATTAAATCTTTTTTCATATTAATTTAGAAAATCACTTTTTTATACGCAATCGATTCCAAAAATATTTTCACATCCTATATAATATTTTTTTTTTCGTTTTTACTCATGAGCAAAGCAAAAAATTGATATTTTATGCTGGTTGACGAAGCGAGGGGTAATTAAGAATAGGGGACAGACAGTAGTGGAAATTAAGAAGGAAAGAAGGCGAATGGATGTCAACAATCGCACAATATGAAGTAAAATTTATAATTATAAACTTTATTTCAATAGTTTTTATCTAATTTATACTCAAATACATATTCCACTTGTAATATTCTGAAAATGAAATTGAAAAAAAGACACAAAATGATGAATGAATTTTTTTCGCATTGAAAATTTAAAGAAATTGACAGTTCTCACGTATTTGATGTTTTAGCAATAAATGCATTATTGTTTGGGCTATTAGTTCACTCTTTACATTCCTCTCCAATATTAATCAAACTATCAAAAAGAGGGCAAAGGTTATTATTGTAAAATACTACGCCCGCCTTACATTAGATTTTCGTACAAATAAAAGAATATGTGAGAATGTCGCTATTATTCTAACCATTAAGAAACAAAATAGTTGGATTTGCAGGGTATGCTAGACATTTAATTGGTCGTTTTAAGCATTCGCAAGTTCGTGGTATTTCAATCAAATTGCGAAAAGAGGAACGTGAACATCGCGATAAGAGTCAGACTTGGAACAATATATTATTAAAGTTGATCCAGACAGTAAAGAGATGTTGAATTGTTAAATTTCAACAAAATTAGAGGTCTTCCACTTACACAACCTGCTACAAAAAATTTCAATAAAAGAAACTATTTTTTAATATACTATATCAGAATATTTATTGTCCAGCATATCACATTATGTTCCATATCCCATCCCATCACTTCGCTGTTCACTAAAACTTAATATATCAATTAGTATCATCGTTAAAGCAGACACAGGTGGACGAAAGTATATTAGCTTTAAGGTTTATTTCAAAACTTTTTAGATGATCTGTAATCAAAGAAACGAAGTTAGATGCTGACCATAATCCAAACATTATTACTAGACCAAAGTTTAATTGTCCTTTCGTGTCATCATCTTGTAAATTGATGTTCATTTACCTCTTCATACGAATGCTGGTCGATTCATCCAATGTGATACTGAATCGTTTATTTTGTTTTGGATCATGATGATGATTTTAATCCAAAGTTTATTTTGAAGCTGGATCATGATTTTTTTTTTCTTCTTAAAATTACTTTGGACAAGCATCATCATACTGGATTCATTCTTAGATAAAGTATAGTCACATTTAAGAATTGATTCCCGAATAAATTTGGATCTAGTGATGGCTTTGATTGATATCCCATCAGAAGCTGTTAGTACAGACATGATATCTTCTAACGATCTCATTCTTGTTGTAGTGTAATTTAACATTGATGTTTTTTTTTATTTGAGATTTATCTGCAGTTTCTTCATTTATTACGGTAATTCTATTCATTGATGATGTAGAGTGATCCGTATATAACAAAATAGTACTGCATTTACTACATTTCGCTTTTGCTTGTTTTGAAGTGCTAGTTGTTGGTTCCACGGCAAAATTTGTAAAATATTTCTTTTATAAGCCGATTATTCCCATTTTTTGTTTTTTAAGAAGTTGACATTGAATGGGTAAGTAGTATTTGAATGGGTGTTTTATCTGTGCTCTAAGGCAAAGGTTGAACCTGTAACTGGCTGTACCAATAGCTGTACAAAATAGTATCTTATGAATATACTGGCTGTACAAAATAGTATCTTATGAATAATTGTTTTTATACTGAGATCAAAAATTAACTTGTTGTTCCATTTTCTATATGTTATTGTTGGTTAGTGTTATACTTTACAAATACTTATATGGTAATTTGTATTGCCAACGATTTGAGGTATCAAAAAATAAATTGATATTGTAGAAAAATAGTTCCTAACTGGAATTTACTAATATGTTATGGAACTTTGAAATACTAGTGTTTTGTTTCATATTTCAAAAACAAACTAAAATCAGTTACTTTGTTTTTTTCATGTAACCCCAGTCATGTGATAATGATCATAATTATAAAGAAGTCGTGAAAATTATTTTGGCACCAACTATAAAATAATTTTATTTTTTTTTTTGTATATTATATTATCCTTAGATTAGTTTTCATAAACTGCTTAAGGATGTTAAAATTAAGTGGAAGAAAACACAAAAATAAAAAAGTGTTTAGCACAAGAAAACGGTGAGAATTGACCGTAACGTTAAAACATGAAAATTCGTTTACTTATTTAGTTTTTTTTCTGTTCAGAATTTTAAGTGAATTTTGTCCTGAAGGATCACAGAAACAAAATAAAGAAAAAGAAACAAAATAAAGAAAGATAATTTTAATGTAGGTAATAATTATTGCAACACTTGAAATACACACTTAGCTACACATACATGTATATAGTTTTTAAAGGTCCAGATGTGAAATTTATTTAAGAACAAAAGTGAAAAGGAAATAAAACTACACAGCAAGGAATTTTAACAAATAAAGAACTTAAAAAATATTTAGTAAAATAGACCTAAAAGTAAAGAGAAACAAAAATCTTAAAGGGTAAAGTAAAATGCTGGAATTGATTTGGATATAATTTTTTTTGTATAATCTCTTTAAAAAGTGTTTTTTTTTTTTTTCTTGTTTGTTTGTTTTATTTGTGTTTCGTTATTTAATAATTATAAAAACACCAATTAAATTTGAAGTTTAGTATTTAAAAAAAAATAAATAAAAATGTTTACTTACTTTAGTTTGTCTAGCACCAGTTTCATCAGGAACTAAATACATTCTAACAAATGTATCGAATGATTCACAGTTTACAGGACCAATTAATTCTTTAGCTTCCATTACATTAACATTTAATTCAATATTATTATCGTCATCCTCGGTAGGACTTCTGTAAAATAAAAGGAATAATAAGTATTGATTTTTTATAGATCTATAAGAAAAATTTTCAAATCATTTCAATAGATATAGGTAGTAAAATCGATTGATTATAAACTGAAAAAAGTTACAATTGACAAAAAGTAAATATATTTGAATTGCAGCTTCATTGAAACCGGAACGTTTGGAATTGAAATATAGACATTAAAAATTAACAAACAAATCAATTTAATTTCAATTCGCACGTAACATTTTATAAAACAACAAAATTAGTGCTATAAGACTCCTATATGACTCCCGATAAACACTAAAGGTGTTATAATGATGTTTTTATGGGAATAATGTGATTACTATTGCTATAAGAATTATCTTATATCAATTGCGGAATTTATTATAATGGGATTTTCAGCAAGTGCTACATCAATGTTGTTAAAATGTCTAAAAAAGCGTAATCCTATAAGAAGAGTTAAAGTGATCAGAATTAATCGGGATACAAATATTGTATTTGAATTCATTTTATTAATGCAGGAATTAGTAATATGAATTCTAAGAAATCAATAATTTGGCAAATCAATTATAAAAGAATAAAAATAAAATAAGGAAGAAAAATGTATACATATATGTATTCAATGTATCACAAATGTTATATTTGTGTATGAATTATTAAATAAAATATTACCTAGCTTTATTTTCAAGTTAACTTTGTTTTATGAAATGTTTTATTTTAATATAAAATAATCTTACATAATACAATATATTTACTTAGATCTAATGCCATAACTGTATTATGGCAAGATTGTACATATTTTAGATGTGTAAGTAACCGGTGCTCTCTATATTGTAGTTATTTTAATATATCATCGGCCAGCAATGGTATGTTGTAAACTGATCAATGCGTTGCGCGAGTACCTATATAAGCATCATAAAATATCGACGAACCTACTTATCTGTTTTTTAAAAAATAGGAAATGTTAAAGTAAGTCGGACACAAATAATCTATTCTTTGAAATATTTTTTCTAATCCTAAACCAGCCGAATCCCATAATCAATTCAGATTTAAGAATGTCTTCTATTACTATAAAAAAAAAATCTACAAAAACAAAATAATTGGAAAAAAATAGTATAGAATATACCTAGTCCAAATTATGTTAAAATCAAAAGATACAAAAATCAAACAAACAATTTATGTTTAACTGTGTATGAATGTATATGAATACATATATATTGATATTTAATCAAGTATACATACTGAAATCGGTTTACTAATTTAATGGTCACTTATGGAGACTTATTGCTAAAACTTATTGAATTGAACTTATTCAAACATTTCAAAATATGTGTAGAGAATATCTTTAATGCCATAAGTGTAAGAGCGACTGAAATAAAATGACTGGTATAAGATTAGATCCTATAAAACTTTCAGATAGTTATGACTGGAAGTTGACGAACAAGATTAAGGAAATTGCTTCAGCTTAATAGAACGAAGATTAGATTTATAATGTGTATATTGACAGGTAACTGTTTTCTTAACGAGCACGAAATGTGATAGAAACTTGTCAATAATCATAACTGTCGAATCTGCCTGGGTTTCTTTTCACTGAGGAGAATATCAAGCATATTCTGTGCAATTTTCAAGCTTAGTAATGACAATTACACGCTGAATGGTCCAGTAGGTAGAGCGCCTACCAGCCGAAAGACAACAGATCCGATTCCCGATGAAGGCAAGAAAATGCTTTATTGGTTTTTTGACATCGTTCAGTGTACACTTTGGGATAAAATAAATCACAATCCCATATCTTCACTGGGATAAAATAAATGACAAAAAATAATTGTATAAGTATAAACTCCTGGCACTTTAAATAAAATAAAACAACGTTATTTAAGAAGGTTTGGTTCCTGATAATAGCAATAGTTTTTTAAATATAATGAATTATATGCCAGAAATTTTGATAAATCGATACTAGGAAAATATTAGTATATAACCATGTAGTATAAATTGCAATACCATACTTATGTACGCAAAAGATAATTCTATATAAGTTACTGTTAAGATAAACAAAAAACAAAACATTGTTATCACAATCAACAATGAACCCATTGAACGCGTATCTAGTTTTGAGTATCTGGGTTGTTATCTCAATGAAAGCTGGACGTCAGAAAAGTAGAATCGAAATGGCCTTTGCTTAACATCCATTAGTGGATTAGCAATATAAGAAAAATAATTTACACGCTGGGTGGCGTTGGGAGGTTTTAGGTTCGATTCCCGATGAAGCAAAAAAAAATGCTTTATGAGTTTTTCGACTTGGTCCATCACCCTTTGTCATTGGGATAATATAAACGATATAAAATAATTGAAAGTATAATCTGGTAACAAACTAAATAAAATGAAGTTATTCTATTTAAGAAGCCTTAGTACCTGACAATAGCAGTAATTTTCCACATTTAATAAGCCAGTAATTTAATAAATAAATGGTCGAAATATTGTAGATATTATAGTATAAACTTGCAGTACCGTACTAAATTAAGCACGAAAAGGTGATTCTACCTAAGTTACTGTCGAGAGCATAAGTAAATAAAAAAAATCTTTACTTAGTTCAAACTGTGAAAATAACTAAATCCTGCGATTGGCCTATGTGCATAAAATTTTCATCTACTTTCGAATAATCTAACAGAATTCACTAATTTATTAATTAATTATGTTAAATATATAGAATCTAATAATGGTAATTGAAATGTGTTCATAAATATTGTGAGAACAGATGCCCTCGGTTATTTTACAACCATGAAAAATTAATTCAATTAGGTTTATTAATTTTAATATTTATTTTAATGGATTTGAGACCTGTAGAATTATTAAAATTTTTCCAAGAAATTTTTTTATTTTTATTTTTTAAGAGATTCAACAATTTTTAAGCATATTTATAACAAAATGAAAGTAAATGATCCCAAAAATATTTAATTCAAAAAAAAGGGCTTATTGACCCATCAAATCCCCAAATTAATTATATGAAACTCTTTTTATTTTGTTTTAGTTAATTAAGTAATCCTGAAAACCTCAAGGATGATTTCCTGTTTGAGAAAACAACTTTTACGAAAAAGTGAAATACAAATCTAAATGGGGTATGAATGGGCATATTAAGTTTCGATTTTATTGCAAAAAAAACTTAGGTTATGAACTTTTGAGTACTTGCGGTACCGTTGACTATTTGAAAAAGGATAGTCAAAGGAAAATGAAAGAAAAAGGAAAAAGAAAAGTTTCGTGGAAAAGAGCTAGCAATCTTGTTAATATTCGTCTTAAACCTCTGTAAATCATAAATAAAAATCTTTTTCTCATTGGGAATACCGATTGGGACGCGATTTTACAATCGAGATGTTTTCTAATTATGAAAAAATTTCCACAACCGGATTTAAGCAATCTGGGAAATTCCACTGTGAAAAGGTGGGCAGTTGAGGCCTTTCGTGTTATGCGATGGAATTGTTTGACAGCAGCAAAAGTGATTTTAATTCCTCGGAACAACTGCCAACACGAAGTAGATATCTAGAAAATAGAGTAATAGAGTAAGTAATCCAACAGTACAACGATGGCCAAGTGGTATAAAGGATAAGGTCACATTAATGTCGCCTTTAAGAGGAATGGCGCAGTTTTGAACTTTGCCTTATAGATTTTAAGGAGGTCTCGAGATGAAAAATAAGCTTTGCAGCGACTCAAAAAGTCCAAACATTTGGCGGCGTTTTTCGTAATTTCGCAAATATGCTGATTTCAGTCCATATTTTTATTCACTCGTATTGAGAGAATGTATCGAAAAGAATGAAAAAGAACCGTCAGTTGAAACTATGGTAGAGCGATTTAACAGAAAACTTCCAATCCGCTATTAGAGCGGAATGCCAGACTCAATCAAAAGCCTTATATATATCCAGATCTACAAGAGCAGCTTCAGATTGATACAGGCTGGTGTTGAGCTTTTCGCAGAGACATGTCACCGGTGGAATGTTGGGGTCGATAGCCGTGTTGACTATCATGAAATATACCTCTACTCTCAAAATATTTCTTCAAGTTTTGATTGTTTAAGATTTCCATCGATTATGAAATAATGGAAGTAAAAGTTATGGGTCTATATAGTTCGAAGTATTTCTTTTAGATGAAAAACAAATCTAAAGGGAGGTATTTATAATTATTAATATTAAAGAGTTCTTTTGCAAAAACAATATACACAATTCGAAAAGAAACCTGATTCGGGAGTCGAGGTATTAGGACAGCAGCCTTTGATAACTTTTTTTTTTTTAATTTTACCTTTGTACATTGTCTTGTGTATATTAAAAATTTAGTGCTTGATTATCTTTTAAATTAAATTTTCAACATTATTTCTAATAGTTCTATAGATTTAATCAACTCCAAGATTATGGGTTGAACACCCTACCAGATTTTACGCAGAGACTTGGTATACAATAGCTTGTATTAAATTTATCACTTAGCGATCTAGTTGCCTGAAGGGCAGGTGTATAACCCTTAGAATTTGTTTTAAATATACTTATTACTTATTCTATTTACTAAGTTAAAATCTGGTCAAATCAAAGTTTTGCCATTTTCGATTTTTTTTAATGTGGGTTTCTCATTATTTTTTCTTTCTAGTTTTCCTTCTTAAATTAACATTAAAAAATTATTAAATTTTTTCAAATTTAAAATAACACGTGCGAGTCTTTTTAAAATTGTTTACATATGTAGCTAAATACAACAATAAATAACAATTGAAAGGTATAATACTTAAGAGTCCTTAAAATATTTAATCGGATCCTATTGTTTTTATTTCACATGAATGAATTTCTTGAGAAAATTTTAATTTTATTTCGATTGATTGGATTAGAACTAAAATTTAACTAGGGATTTTGTTTTAAATTGATTTAAAATAAAAATTTTCTTCAGAAATTGACAATTGGTCAATCATTGGGTTTTTTTTACCGTTTGAAATAGAATTAATGAAATGTTTCGTAATACATGAGTTTCACAGTGATGGATGATAAGCTAAAAAATGCATGGTCTATTTTAGTTGGTTGTTGTTTTTATTAAGATTGATTATAATATGTTATTCTATTTACACCACCCATTGTGTAGGTAGGTAGAGCACTTGCTTTTCAACCAAGAGGTCCAAGGTTCGATTTCAAACGAAGGAAAAAAATGCTCTATGAATTTTTGATCTGTTCCAATACCCTCTTTGTCATTCGAATAAAATTTAAGTGAAAATCAATAAAAATAAAGTGGAACTATGCTATTATAAAGGTGAACGTACTTTACAATAGATATAGTTTTCCACATTTAAATTAGTAGATAATATCATAAAAATTATTAAGAAAGAAACAATTGTCTGTATGCCAAATCTTTGTGCAAAAGCAGTTAGGCTGTTCGTCAAATACACTTATATCTATATTTATAAAAATGGACCTATGTCATGAGACAGTTTCTTTATTACTCAACCGATTTTGATGATATTTTCGGAATATGTTACTGAAATCTAGGAACTAATAACCAACTATATTAGCTCTAGCGCTATTTCGAATTACGCGGTAACAAGAAACATACCAGGCTGCTGTATGTATATTAATTTTTTTTTATTATAACAAAACAAAACACATTGAAAATTTTATTTGCATTTTTTTTCTTCATTATTGAATCAAATCTATATGCTTATTAGTATGCATAATAAAATGCAATACAAAATACAATAAAGAATGTATATTTATCTCAAAAGTTTATTGAGATAATTACACATACATCTACTTTGTTCGTTTTTTCGGGTAAATCAAAAACTATACATAAAGGCTGAAGGTGGTTTTCCTCTTGATGGATGAACGTCCGGACAATTTTTTTTTTACACTATAATTGAAACACAAATACAATCAAAGAAAATTTTATGATTTCCTCTCAATGCGCGAAGGACTGACATTTGTTATGTATAGTCAAAAAAGGTTGACGTCTGAAAACATGTTTACATGCGTTGATATTACTTTTATTTAAAAATATTAAAAATTTTGTTAAGAGTAATAATGGATAATAACATTGTGATATCGACAAAAATAAAATATAGCGCTTTGCTTATATCTTCAAATATAAATAATTTGTTAGAAACAAAATAATCTTATATTAAAAAGCAAAAAACAAAAAAATTACACTCCATATCTTTTTCTTAAAAAACATTTGAAATTCTACATGTGAATGCGTTCATTCATAAATCGAGATAGCAATAAAAATTTATCAAATAATTATATATCTATCCTTTTCTTTTTCTTCGTCCTTCAGCCAAAAGTTAAAAATATTTTTACTAAGAAATTGGATGAAGAAAATGCCCGGAGAGGATTTTTTGTGTATGTGTTGGTAAAATAAAAATTTTTGATTGGTTAAAAGATTTGTCCGGACGTTCGTACATTAAGAGGAAAACCACCATGAGGCATTTCAATTAGAACAAAAATACTTTTTGTTAATTTTCACATTGGAATATTGAGATTTCGGATTCACATTCCCACCACACACATAACAATACAAATTACGAAGTGTTATTTACGTAAAAGCAAAAAATATACATAGAGAATTCACAAAGATAAAAAAAGATAATCCGAAGAGAGTTAAAATGAGAACTGAGAAAAAATTAATACATAAAGTTTTTTCCTTACCGCCCTGTTAAACTCGACATTCACGACGCTTTAGCTGAACCTCACAACGGTTCACAATGTAAAAAAAAGTCAAACTATATTTAGAAATATATTGAATTGATTATACTCGACGTTGATGTAATGCTCACGACGCTTGCCACGCTTTGAAATTGATTCAACTTGAACTTTTTTAGTTTTGAAATGTCATTAACATTTTGAAATGTCAAAAGTTGTGGTAATTTTTTCAATTCTAACTACAGCTACTTACGAGCTAAAACAAACAGAAATTTATTCAATTTTTATTTTCATATGGAGTACTTTCAACATCTAGTCAATTTAGTTATCAATGGATATAGTAAAGCCAAATACTAAGAACCAATGAAGGAATTACATATACGAGATCCCACGATTTACGAACAGGATACGTTCTTTGAAAGTGTACGTATATCGGATATTCGCAAAGCGAGCTCTCGTCTAACGGAAAAACGAGATCCATGTTAGTATAAGTTTGTATTAAAAATACATAGATGCGTACCCAAAATGTTCTTTGTATGAAATCCTATTTTTAGGAACATTTAGAACAGTGTGATTAGAAAATAAAAGAAAAATTATTTTATTCATCATTTCAAAAAAAAAAATTTGATATTACATATTAAGAAAAAAATATTAATTATAAATGTTATATTTAATCTGATCTGTCGTATGAGGTCTCGTCTAAGCCAGTAGATGATAGTTCATCTGATAGATTCTATATGTTCTTGAATATTAGGAGCTACAACACATTTTTTTTTTAGAAAAATAAGAAACTAATGAAGTTTGCTTTACAGATAGTTGTGCTTATCTGAATATTTCGTTGGGATTTATAGTCTATCTACACACTAAGCATTCGTTACATATTTTCCATCACCACCCTTCTTTGTTTTTTGCCGTTAAAGATTTTACTCTTTGTATACACTACTTCCTATTTTATCTTGATTGATAGTACAAACAGTTGAAGTAGCGAAATCTAAAACTTTTCCTATTTCATTATTTTTCTCATTTCCTTCGTTTTTTTTTTTCATACTATTTTTCCAACCTCCTGTTTTTTTTGAAAATGAAAAATAAAATTTTTATTAATGTTTCAAATAATAGAAATCAATAGGAGGGCTAGGACTTTACATTAAGGCAAATTATATCTAGAAAGAATATACCCTTTCAAATATTTATGTTATATGCTGTAATCATGGTTAATTTTAGTCGTACGCTAAAGAATATATTTGATACTCAATAGAAATATTTATCAAATTTTTGGCATTATTGGTGTATGTGAGACAATCACTGCTGACGTCATTTGAATACCTTGTTTATGCATGGAATAGAACATCGATTGTTGAAATCGATTTTTAAAATATTTCGTTCGGACGATTCCTAATTCAATTGATATTAAAGGGAATGATTAGTGTTATTTCAATGATTAGGGAATGATTAGGAGGGATACATATTTGAAAATTTCTGGCTGTAAGAATTCCTTCCTATATATTATATAAGCAAAAGGATATATAAAAAGGAAAACTAAAGAGAAACACATCGAACTTATGATGAAACTTTTTGAATTTTTATTATTTTGTTGTTCTTTCGAATTGCAAATTTTGTTATTTATTTATTTTTTACTGTTTTTGTTGTTGTTAATTTTGTTATAAAAATATTGGCAGGCAATAAATTTTCGATTTGAATAAATTCAAACTCTTCAGATTGATACTAAGGGGTTACTTCACAAGAAGAATTGTTTATCTCTTTTCGTTTGGTTAATTTTATTTTTGGTTGTTTTTATTTTTTGCCTTTTAAGAAAGGACCTGTGGCTGTAAGATATTTCTTTTTATATATGTAAAAATTGGGCTTTTATTTAAGAATGAAAAATATAAAACTAAAGAAAAATTTAAAGAAATTTAGTATTTATTGGAAAATGTTAAAAGTAGGATATTGATATTAAAAAAGGTTATTATTACGAAAGCAGGGACCCAGTCAGAATGATTAATGATACATTTATTAAATTTTTGTGGAATTAAATATTTTTATTTTACTAAATTCGATTGAATTTATTTGAAGATAGAAAAAAGAAGATAAAATAGAAAAAAAAATTATTTACTATGGACAGGAAAGCTTAAACAAAATTATGAAATTCAGAAAACTTGAATATAATTTGGTAAAAAGTTTTTCATAACGTGTTTGAATTGAAAAAATTTGAAATACATAAATTGAAAAAATTGAGTTGGAATAAAGGTTAACAGTATAATGCCTTTCTATCCCAGATTTTCCAAATTGAATTTTAAATATGAAGTCTACCTCCAGATAAGAAGTCGACAGTCAAAAACTGAATTATAATATAATCGATATGCAAAAAAAAAGAAAAAAATTGCTTACAGGAAATTTGAATTCTTGTGAATTTTGCTTTACGTTAAAATACGTTATAATTATATCAAAGTTTCGGTGATCAAATTTTATACGTTTGTCCGATTGAATTTTTTGCGATTCGATATCTAATGATTCATCTAATTTTCTATGGCGTCGGTTTTAGACTCTAAACAAATTCTGTTCAAAATTTTATATACTTTTTGATATTGCTTAGGACAAGCAAATCAGACGTCAATTATAGACGAAAGCTTGCATCATGTTGCTAAGCGGTCAGATCATCATCCAGTGAGTTAGTATCCATCCAGTGGGTAAAAGATAAAAATAAATACCTAACATGCAATAGTTAGTAGAATGTTAAAAAGATAAATTCAAATACAAAAAGAAAGTAGAAGACCAAATATCACTTCCAATAACTATTTAACGATTATACAGCTTTAATTTTAAGCTTCTTTTACTAAGGTTAGTATCAAAACAAGCTGTTCTCCAGTTAGATTAACGTAACATTCGAAACACATGCTCAAGTTTACCGTAGTAAACGGAACGTAAATTACGCAGACTCTTTCTAAAAGTTATTAAATCCCTAATAGGATATTCCCAGCAATAATTTGGTAGATAAACGTAATATCAGACACCAATCGACGTTGTTGGAGAGATTTGAGGTCTATCAAAAGCAACCTATCTTCGTAAGCAGGAAGTTGAAAAGGGTCAATGAAAAACATGAAAAAGCACGTAGTGGAAAGCGTAAAGACTATTTGCAATACTAGACTATTTGCAATACGCGAAATATCAACATTATGACATGGAGACCAAACTTGCGAAGCATATTTAAGTATCGGTATAACATAATATGTTATATATAAACGTTTTGTAATGTATATTTTAAGTTAAAAATTTAATAAAGGAGCTATTTTATCATTTTACTGATGGGAACTTTTTTTTCGAAATCGAAAACAAAAATTTTACGTATTCATTTCAATGATCACTAAAAAATAAAATTTATATTTCAGAAAAATTAATATAGATAGCTGGTTGGGGTTTATATAGATAGCTGGTTGATAGGATGCTGTAAAACATTTCGTAAACCACAATTCATTTTTGTTATGGTCTTAAGAACAAGAAAAATCGGCGCGAAGGTTCTGATTGGTTATTTAGCTGTAAAAATCCATCGTGACAGCACATGTAAGACGAAAAAATAACCGTCCCTGAAAAAAAGCGACCGTGATGATAAACTTCTGATCGTGATGAAAATCCTCGTCGGGTTCGTACCCAGTATGTATTTAAGTATATTATAAATAACAAATGTTGACGAAGCAGTTTGGCATTTTCGTCAATTAAAATTGTTTATCTTAAGCTCAAAAATTTAATTGTATTGCTTTCGTTATAAGGTAGAGAATTCTTAAATTAAGTTATATTATTCAGAAAGCAACAACAATATTAAATCAATATTTATTTCATATCAAATCTGTTTACAATTCTGTTTTATATTCTGTAGTAATGAAAAAAATTAATTTTGGAATAAAGTTTATTACAAGTTGGTTAAGGTATGCTACACTGATGTAATTTAATAATGATGTGTGTTAACAAATAAATTTTTAAATAAAATAACTTCTCTGTAAATGCACAGGGGATCCACTAGTGGTAATAAATAATTAAATAAAATTATCTATATTAATTATATATAGTATAGTTACTTATAAACCAACAACAAATAAATGCATTCATATAAGTAATCATATTAAACCACGTGTGGAAATATAAAATGTTTCTTGTATTCCATGGCGAATCAAAATAATCTTAATTCATTCCGAATAAAAGTATTCTAAATGATATATTCCGAATTTTTAGATTTATGTATTTAAAATTCAACTGAAAAATATTTTTAAAATACATTTAAAAATCATATTGAAATGCAACATATATACATACATCTCTTTGTTTTAATTTTATACAAAAATTTAATTAAAATACAAAATAAAGAATTAATAATCTAGATTGATTTAATTGTATCTATAAAATATTTTGAATAAAACTTTAATAAAATTCTTAAATAATATTTTTATATGTATTCATTTGGAGATTAAAAGTGAGATAAATAATAAATTGCAATTGAAATGAATTGAAATTCAACGATTTGGTTGAAAAAAAAATTTTTATTTATTTTATTTTATTTTTATTAATCAATTTAATATAAACAAAATTATTTTATCATTATTTTTATTTTATAAAAAAGAATAAAACTTAATTCGTCTGGGGTGTTTATTTTCGAAGGATGCATAGAGATTTAAATTTTGAGTGAGATAAAAAATATTGTTAGACTAATTTAAATTAATTTTATTAAATTTTCAATTTATTATTGTAAGTACTTGTATAGTTTGTTTTTGAAGGTTAAAAATTGCTTAAATAATATAATAATGGACCATGTAATGGATAAAGGCTCTGAAGTGACATCTATAAAGAAAGATGAAAATGCGAAAAATACAAATGGCGCTGATGGGTTTTCAAATAAGATTGTTATTTGTTATTTAAATTTTTATATAAATTTATATTAGAACATTTTTGACTTTGGAGCACATAAAATGGTAGTTAGATTATATCAGACTATTTGAATACAAGTATTTAATAGATTTTTTAAGATTATATTTTGGATTTGAATATCTCTACTGCTCTAGGGGGCGTTCAAAGTAAACTACGAAGAAAACAAAAGTATTAAAGCTTATTATTTATTTTGTGATATTAGCACAATAGTAGATCTTCTAATTGGACATTGCTTTATACTAGAATGACCTAAACCTTGTCTACACCTGCCCTGCCCATATTATAAAAAGCAAGTCCATCTAAGAGTATCCTTTCTGGAATCACTGACTCAAAATTAGTACCTCCATCGCTTAGTAAAAAAGTATTAATTAGTTTAACGATTAGGTATTAATTAGTTTAACGATTAGGTATTAATTAGTTTTAATTAGTAAAAAAGTATTAATTAGTTTAACGATTAGGTTTATAAAAGGAAATTATTCTCCTGGTATGGAACAAGAATGGACCTATATAGTCTTAGTGTATCGGTACTAAATTCCGACATCAATTACTACCTATCTATTTTGTATCAACTTTGAATCTCAAATCATACAAAAAATTATAAAACATTTTAAATCAACTTACTTATCATATTTTAATCCAATACAAAGTTGTCCGGTAATAGGAGGTAAAATTGATTCTAAATCTGATAGTACAACAGATGATACAGAATTGACTGATTCACATGAAATTGCATGATGTAAACTGTCTAAAGATTCACCACGATCACTATCATTTAAGGAATTCTGTGAACTATTTCGTCGTCCCAAATTAAAACTAAGCGCAGAATCTTGACGTGAAAATGTTCTTGCAAAACTCCATGTTTGATAATTTGGTTGTTGATTTTGGTTTTGTTGTTGTTGCTGCTGCTGTTGTTGTCTTGCATTAAAACTTTTTGCTAAAAAGTTTTCAGAAAATGTTTTATGTAACATTTGTGTACCTTTTTCCATAAATGGATTTGTATTTAATGATCTGCGAAATGTTGAATGTCTATTGAAAAATTTCAAATCACATTCATTAGTGGTTACTTCAGTTTCTGAATGGGATCGATTGCGATAACGTTTTCGTATCATTTGTTCGATATCATCAAAAACATCTGAACACTGAGAATCTAAATATTTACTTATTATACTATTATTATTGTTATTATTCAAATTACCAGTCATCTGATTTGGTTCAGATTCTTTAAGTGCAGAAGTATGGTTTGATGTAGAATACTGTACTGGTAATATAGAATGAGAAGCTGTAGGAGTATTATAGTTTGTTATATCGGTTGAAATATTTTGAAATTGTATAATTTTTTTATTATTTGGTGTTTTAATTGAATTGTAAATTGGTTGTTTTTGATTTGAAGTGAAATTTTCAATTTTAGATTCTAAAAATTGTTCTTTCATTGTTGGTGATTGTTCTGGTACATTAGAATTGACAACTGATGGTTTAAATTGATTCTGATTAATTGAAATATTTTCAGGAATACTAAATTGTTCTTCTAAATTCTGTTGTTGATAGTTTGATAATGGTAATTTTTGATTATTTGATAAAATCTCTTCTGGTACTTTGGTAATTTCTTCTGTTAAAATTTCATTTGGATTTTCAAAATATTTTGGTAATTGTGAAATTCCATTTGAATAATCAAATATAGATCCATTTGAGGCTGATGTATGTAAGGATTGTTTTTCTGGTGTTGTTGTTGTTGATGTAAATATTGTTTTTTGTAAACTATAGTATGGTGATTGGTAGCTAATACAATTGCCATTATACATTTTAAATGATTTTGGAGATCGATTTTCTAAATCAACTTTTTTTTCAAAATTGAATAGTTGTGAAGCTGATGCAGCTCTCCTTTGAAAACTTAACATTTTTGATAGTTTTGTTGTTGTATTATCTTTATGATAATTTCCTGTTATTGTATTAAAATTATTCCAAAATGATAATGTTGAAAAATCATTTGTATAATCGGGTTCATTAATTCTATTATTTACGTTATCATTATTTATATTGAATAGTGATGGCACTGAATTACTATTATAGTTATATAAATTTGATGGTTTCTTTTCCATATTATTTTGATTAATGATCTTATCGATATTTGAATCAAATCGATTATATAAAAAATTTCGTGTATCAGTTTTTGTATTGTAAATTATATTTGGACTATTCACTTTATTTAAGTCATTATCATTTTCTGAGAGTAACAAATTGTTTTGAATTTTATAATTCTCTGGTAAGGGATTAAAGGCAGTGGTAGTTTTATCATTCTGATAATTTTCTCGAATGATATGTTTTTGTAAATCATTTGTGCGACTATTGATATTTTTTTGTTGTTGTTGTTGTTGTATGGAATCTTGAATTTGAAATACTTTTGAACTATTATTGTCAAAAGTGTTATGTGTAAATGAAGAATTTGAATTTATTGAACTCATCGAACTGTTAGTGATGATTTTATTTGTTTGAAATAATATTGGTGAACTTAATGATCCTGTTCTATTTCGGTTATTATTTTCAGAATTTATTTCACCGCTTGATGAGAAATGATTTTTATTATTTTGAAGATTTTTGTGTTGTTGTGTTGTTAAAATTGTATTAATACTATCTGGTTCAAAATTAAATATTGTATATCTATCTAGATCAGTTTTAGGAGGCTCTTTCAATTCAGGTAACAAATCAAATGCATCTTCTGATGATGATATATTTGCTTGCTTGTGACGTTGACGTTGATATTCTAATATTGAATCAGCTGTAAAAGGATTCTTACAATTATTTATTTCATTTCTAAAGGATAAATTAATATTTCTATCTAAGTATTGATTTCCACTAATTGTATTAATTTGTTCTTTAATTTTTGATTCAAATTGAATTTTTGAATTTATTTCATTACTGCTATTTGTATCACATGTTTTATTTTTCATAATTCTTGTAATGTACACCTGATTCAAGGGATTGTCTATTGTTGTTTCAGCTCCTGTTGGCGGCGGTGGTGGTGATGATGGTGGTGATGATGATGATGATAATTTTTCATCATGTTCAATTGTAGTAAAATTATTACCATTTATAAATGGATTTGTATTATTTGAAATCTTTTGTAATTGCTGTTGTTTATGTTCCATTAATAATCTTTGCCTTCGAATTTTAGGTGAAATAATTTTTCCTGAAGTAGTATTATTACTAGATAGAATTGAAGATGATAGTGATGATGGTGGTGAAAAGGGTATACTACCGTTATCATCATTATTATTATTATTGTTATTATTATTATTGTTATTATTATTAATGATATTATTAGCATGTATTTTGCTCACAACTTGAGATAAATTTATTTTTCCTATTACAATATCTCCATTACGTATAGTACCGTTACCAATAAAAATACCAGTCCCATTCACAGTTCCAGGAAAATAATTTTCAATTGGTGTTGAAAGTTGTCGTTTTGCTACAGGTCTAGGAATAACTGTTGAGGAGTTGATAGAAGGTGATGATATTGATTTAGAAGTTGATTGTTCAATATTATCTAAACTTCTTTGTTTAATAGATTTTTCAATGATTTGTTGATGATAAAGTTGCTGTTGTTGTTGATGTTGTAGTTTTATGGGTGAATTATTATTATAATTATTAGATTCTATTTGATTTATTTCCTGTTGTTTAATTTTAATAGCGGATGATGATGGTGCAGGTGCAGGTCTTAATGGTTGAGGTGGTATATTTGAATCTGTATTTGATATATTCCAAGATGGAGAGGTAATTGAACTTTGTCCTACTTGTTTATAATCGCGATCAATTGAATCAAAACGTTTAAAACTACCCGTTGAACTTAGTTGAAGAAAATCAGAACCAGAATGTATCTGTAATAAAAAAATTAAATTAAATAATGAGAGGAGAATATATTAAAAAAATTAACAAAAATATTTGCACTCAGCGTATGGGAATGATTAAAAATAATATCGTACTTTAGCGGCACAGTTTGTAAATGTACTTGGAAAAATTAATATCCAAAAACGTTAAAAATGTTGAATATTATTTTACAATTTATTCAGGAAAATACACCGTAAATAATTTGGTCAAATCGTCACATACTGCTAAATTATATTATAGAAGCTAACTTAAATAACTTTTTTCAATTGACAAATTGAATTGAAAGTAGCATTCAACGATTAAATATGATTTCGTTAAATTACATTATATGATTTAACATATAGTGGTGTTGGATTGGAGCTAAAATGGAAACTGATGCTATAATATAGTTCAAAATGGTTATTATAAATAAAGCCACAAATTGATTAGTGCTCTTTGGCTCACATGCCACATCACGCATGGTTTTAAGAATTAAGTTTTTACAGTTTTGTAGCAATTTAATTAATAAATCAAATCAAATCAAATCAGATTAGTGCTATTTTGTATTTTTTATTTTTGTAAGTCATTTTTGTGTGAATCATATTAGATAAATATTTGGTTTATGTATTTGGTTTTTAACCATATAAGAACTTTTATTGCTATTATATTTCCTTTGTTTTCTGTTTTGGATAGTTTTAATTGCTTTAAGGTACCCTAATGATATCGTTAATATCAAAAAGCAAATTCAACTTCTTTTCAATACAAAAATCGTAACGATAAGCAATTAAAACTAATTTAATATTTACCGTATGATAATGAAAAATATTTCAAAACTTGTTTCCTCCTAAGTTATATTCAGAGTGCTAAGGTTTTAAAATTCTTTAAAAATAAAAATAAAATAAATTTAAATTAAAAAAAAAATATTACTCACCATATAACCATTTGCATGAAATATTTTACTTTTTGACAAACCAATTTTTTCTTCACGATTTGAACGGAACCATGCTATTGTTCGTGGTCCAAAAAAATGACAAACAAATGAAACAATCAACAATATAAAAACTAACACCATTACACATATAAAAGCTATTTGAAGACCATCCATTTTTTTGTTTTTGTTTTTTTAGTTTTTATTTTTACACTGAATTTCTGAAATTTCTAACTAACTTTTCTAAAATTTTCCGTCGTATTTATAAAATAATGATAGATGATTATCTTGCCTTTTGGCATTTTCATATTGTCGTCAAAGTTATTTCCTTTTTAGTTATTGTGAACCAACCTATTATCGTTAATAAAGGCGATTATTGTACGTGACTCTGAAAATGAAAAGTAAAAATTTAGATAAATTTATATACGTTTGTTTGTATATAGAAATGTTGATATTAATAAATGAATAAGAAAAGAAAACGATAAATAATATTAAAGTTGTAAACAAAAAAAAAACAAAAAAAAACAAAAAAAAATAAACAAAAATGATAAAGCGAAAACAAAATGAAACAAATTAATTATCTGTTGTGCCAGTCAAAGACTACTTTAGTAAATTGTTATCCAACTAATAGCCTAAAAACAGAAGAAGGATTAAATTTGTAAATTGGTATCAGTAAGGAAGATTATATGAAGAAAGGGTTGCGTATCACAACCGGTAACCGTTAAAACTATGTTTGCATTTAATTTAATTGAGAAGATGTAAAGTAAAAAAATTAGAATTTTTTTTTTTCTACTACGTTATACCAGATTTATTATTAGAGTAAAAATTTATCTAAATTAGGCAATGCTATGAACGAATGTGTCGGACACACAGATTCAATCTGAGAAAAGCAAATTTTTAAATCCTCAATTAATATAAGGAAATATTCAAACTTCATATTTTTTTGTTGTGCCTCAGTACAATAAATATTATACACATATGTATATCTAATGTACCTATATACCAGGTGGTCCAAACTAAGCGTATCAACTTTTTAAGAGGGGAAGTTGCCGTTATTTTAAAATTAAATAAAAATTTTATTAACTAAACCTAGGGTGCTTTATCGATTGGTTATATTTTCAATTTCCGGGAAGGAAGGGAAATCGGTTTTTTAAGACCAAAAATCGCCGAAACTGGCCGAAATCGAGATTTTCAAATTGGAAGGGGTGCTTTTTAATGTAAATTTAGATTCTAAGACAAAAAATTTACACTTCGATGCAAAAAAGAAGCACAAAATGGATATTCGGAGTACAAAGACAACAAATTGTAAATTTATTTTATGAATATAAAATAGATATTACGTTGAGATTTTGGTCGACTTTTATAATTCACATCTATGAATATTAACATCTATGAATAAGTTATAAAATAAACAAAATCAGGAGTTGTATAGGTAGTCTAAAGGTGGATTTCCTCTTAATGGACGAACGTCCGGACAAATTTTTTAACCAATCAAAAAATTTTATTTTACCAATACATACACAAAAAATCTTTTCCGGCCAATTTTCTTCATCCAATTTTCTAGTTAAAATATTTTTAACTTTTGGCTGAAGGACGAAGTAAAAGAAAAGGGTAGATGTATAATTATTTGATAAATATTTATTGTTATCGCGATTTATGAATGAACGCATTCCCATATAGAATTTCAAATATTTTTTAAGAAAAAGATATGAAGTGTAATTTTTTTGTTTTTTGCTTTTTAATATAAGATTATTTTGTTTCTAACAAATTATTTATATTTTAAGATAAAAGCAAAGCGCTATATTTTATTTTTTTCGAATATTACAATGTTATCGATTATTACTGTTAACAAAATTTTAAATTTTTTTAATAAAAGTAATATCAACGCATGAAAACAATTTTTCAAACGTCAACCTTTTTTGACTACATAACAAATGTCAGTCCTTCGCACATTGAGAGCAAATCATAAAATTTTCTTTAATGGTATTTGTGTTTCAATTATAGTGTAAAATAAAATTGTCCGGACGTTCGTCTATGAAGAGGAAATCCACCATAACACTACTATTAGCTACTGATGAGTTCAGAACATCAGTAAACGTTTGAAAACAGCTCCAAAAATTTGTTGTTATTAGCACATTTTTTGTTGCACACATCTAATTAGAAAAAAAAATGGCTGATACTTGTCTTATTAGTACAAACTATATGCAAACTGTATAATTTTGAAATTCAGACAATAAATTCGTTCGCATACGTTATATTTTTACAAACTTGAGAAAATTTATGCAATTTTTTATAATCAATTTGTGACGTTAGTAACATTCTTTCGCATAGTTTTTGCAAGTGAAATTTCGACTTGTAAAAACTTACCAATCAAATTTTGTTGTTATTTTTTTATTTTTTTTTGTTATTGCTGTATTTGTTTTGTATTTGTTTGTTTGTTGCTGTTTACTTTATTTATTGCTTTTATTAATTTAGTGGACATTTTTACAATGAACTAGTTCTTATACTTATCCTTTTTTTTTATCAGTGGGGGGGGAGCTCTATCTATATGTAGAAAAACTTTATAAGTCAGTTGTAATTCCTAGTTTAATTGTTTAAAATTGCAGGTCTAAATCCTTGTTTTTTGCTTCAATAGTAATTTATTCACAAAAAATATTTTTTAAACTTATTTTTTAATTTTATTTCAATTTACAAGTTTTAGCTATGAAAGTACGAAAGCCGAACTAATATTTGAAAAATGTACAAAAAAAATATTCAGCACTTATTATTTAAGTTTCTTTGTATATAGTGTTTTGTATAATATGTTCAGCATTTCAATACATTTCGATCTTTCCGCATGGTTGGTCTTATATGGCATATATGTTATTTATACTTTTTCGTTCATTATTATAAGATTTACGTATAGAGAATAGAAGATGGGTATGTGTACATATCTTAAATATTGATATTCAGTGAAGTGAATAATATCTTAATTTTCTATCAAGATATTTAGTTCATCGTCGTTTCGTATATTTTATATCATATTTTTTTTGTTCATAACGAAAAGAAAATTTGTCTCAGCATCTTTTCCTCATGTATGTACGTTCGAAGATTTGTTTAGTGATTTGTGAAGATATGTTAGATATACTCAGAGTGTATAATTTATATTTATATTCGATTTTAAGCTTGTATCAATATCTTGGATATAAAGGCAGTTTGGTTTATTTAATTTAAATTTATTAAGTTTTTTGTAATTAAATTATTTCACAGAAATATATGATTCAATACCCTTACGTCAAGTAAAAAAATCAATCCTACTTGATTTTTAAATTTAATATGCAAAATACTGAACTGAAAAATACAATTTTGAACTGATGTTAACTTAAATTAAATTCGATTAGATTAGGTAATTTGCAGAAGGAATCGGAAATGTGGTTATTGTGATTACCGGTGTTGGCTAGTGCTTTTAATCATGTGAGGCCTTACGGATACCTGATTTTGTGATCAGACACAGGATATTCTTCAATGGTCTGCTGGAAAAATGCCGTTGTAAAAAACTTAATTGTTCTACAGATACGGTAACCATTTTTGAAAAAGGAAAATGCAGGACAAGATACTGATATATTTTTTATTTATTTATTTATCAGAGTACCTGCAGATAAATCCGCAGGTCTACTTCAGGTCGTTTTCCCTTTCGGGATGTGGGCCTTTCTTATTAAAAAGAAAACTTTACAAATAAAAAGAAAAATGGGAAAATGACTTGCAAATCATTGTTAAACTTAACAGCTATCTTATGTACTACAAAATAAAATTAAAGTTGCATTTCAATTACTTAATATCTAAATTCTTATTGGCTAACTTATTATAAAAATATTATGGGATCTGGAAAATTGATTGGAAGAATCCCAGGCTGTTTGACGAATGTGCGCTGCGTGTATAGCAATGGTCCTTTTAGCATGAACGTAAGACAATATTGAACCTATTGTAAGAGGACTTTTAGCCGCTATGTTTGCCTCAAGGTCTGTTTTAGTGTTGCCATTTATGCCTCCGTGGCCTGGTATGCAAGCTGATCGCAGTTTGCCATTGTTTTGGGACATGTATTCACTGTTGTTGGGATATTTGTTAGACTTGATTGAATTGAGGCTATCATTTATTATTAGATAATTTAGATTATATGTTTCGGTGGCTTGGATTACTCTGTATATGGCGGTCAGCTCAGCTATGAAGATTGAGCATTCCCTTGGTGATATATTTTTTTTCATTCTTTTATTTTTTCAATTTTTGCAAAATTTTTTATAAATCTCTCTTCATCGAATAAATCTGCATTATTTATTTTTAAATCATTCTTAAATTCATTTAGATAAGAAATTTGGTTAAGAGTACGGAATGATAAATTTCTATATCTCTAAAAGCTTTATCCGACTAACTTAAGTTCTGGTAAGTTAAGGTCTGGTAGTAATTTGTTAAATTTTCTTTAATTTTTGTTTTATTGTGCAAAATTATTATTTCCTTCACGAATAATATTTTTGTTGGTAGAAGCAAAAACAATTCTTTTCTGTGTTCCACAAATTTTAATTAGAAATATCTTAAAACAGTTGAAGACTCAAGCATTGAAATAATGAATGGAGTAGGCATAATATGTGCTGAACAATTAACTCGTATCAGTCTTATCAGTTTTTTCTCCAATGAATTCAACTAAATTAACTCTATTGAAAATTGATTTCTCTAATGTAAATAGGGTCATAATTAATTTTATATAAGTAGTGTTACCATAGTGTTACATTATTTTTGTCTTTATTTTGTATTTGTGAAATTTTGTTTTTAAAATTAAAAAATTGGAGAGTGTAATATTCCATAAAGATGCATGAAAAGAGGATATTTATAAACAAAATTAGAAAATAAAGAAAAATAATGTCCTTTATTTGGAAAATAATCTTAAGGGACAACTTGTTAAAACAGAGGACGAATAGTTAGCGTATCTACAGACCATCTAGAAATTTTTTTTTTTTATACAGTAAGAGAAATGTCTATTAATATAGAGTAGAGATGGGAAATATATTTTTGAAATTTTGATTTAATTGAAATAATTCTATTTATTAAATATTTTTTTATTGCTTATTTAAATAAATTTATTAAATATTTTTCAATATAAAAATTATAATAAGCTCAGTAATGAATTTTGCCGGTAAAGTTGTTTTAGTAACTGGTCCTAGTTCTGGATTTGGCTCAGCAATTGCATTAAAACTATCAAAATTATCTGCACAACTTACATTGGCCGTTCGTAAAATAGAAAATTTAAATGAAATTGTAAAACAATGTAAAGAAAGTAGTGGTAACGGGCCATTAACTATAACAGGAGATATTACAAAAGAAGAAGATATTACATGAATTATTAAGGAGACTATTAAAAAATATGGAAAACATATGGTATAACATCTTTGCACTAGTATCCATGTTGCTTACATCTACATAAATTGTAGTAAGTATTTTATTTATTTATTTATTTTTATTTATTTAGTTCTATACTATTTTTATATACATGTCCCATTGCTTCATTGTACCCTTTACTCCAGTTCAACGATCACAATATCACCATTTCTGCTAACAAATTACAATTTCGTTTTACACCCCGCGGCCGTTTTTGGCTATTTCCTTATCCGTTGGAATGATTTCCTATCCCATTTAATATCAGATTTAATGGTATATTTCTGTTGTCCTACTGAAAGTCATGTCTTTCATCAATTATTTTAACGGTAAAACTCTCATCTTTTAAAATTATATCTACATTTTCTTCAGCCATTGCTATCATCCTAGATATATTAATATTTTCAATTTCTTCATTCCAATCGTCTTCAATATTATCTATACACGTTGAACCCTGACTGCTGTATCGGTTATAATTTCCTGCGGTGTATCCAATGTGTTGTCATCATCAACAATTTCATCATCATTATCGCCATCCTAATCCGAATTGTAAAAAAAATCGTAAATTTCCGTAAAAAATGGAAAAAAATAAGTAATTGACACACTTTGTACATTTTCATGGACAGTAAATGATAATGTACATTATAGTTGAAATAAATTGTCCAATTGTATAATGTGCA
The DNA here is from genome assembly GCA_963942445.1 of Argyra leucocephala. Classification (NCBI taxonomy): domain Eukaryota; kingdom Metazoa; phylum Arthropoda; class Insecta; order Diptera; family Dolichopodidae; genus Argyra; species Argyra leucocephala. The sequence goes on along the minus strand of OZ012678.1, from coordinate 51,299,167 downwards.
ACCATTTTATAATTTAATTTACAACAAAAATACAATGTAAACTTGTATAAAAACACATTATTTACTAGCTTTAAGTCTTTTTTAAACAATTATTATTATTGTCGGACGAAAACCATAGATAAAACAATTTAATTCGAGCAAAAAACAATAGTACTCACCGTAATAATTTAGAGAAAAAAAAACTAGACTCAATGTAACCATGTAACTAGACAAAAAGACTAAAATTACTCAGAAGTTTCAAATGAGCACTGTTTCTTTCGTTTGAATTCTAACAATTTTCTGTAAGAGAGAAGAGGTGTGTAAAGTATTGTACATTAAAATGTACGCTGTGATTGTAAGGGTCTTTTCTGATTTACTTAATCAGACCGAAAAAACACAATAAAACATATCTATTTTTTATCTATAGTCAAGAAATCACAACTCTTCGACATTGTTAACATAAAAATCAATGTATAAAACCTTGCCTAAATATATTTTGTTGTTAACATAAGGTGGGGAGCACTGTTTTTTTAATTGAAGTCACAGACAAAAATAAAAAGTTGATGTAAAAAAATAAAAAAAAAAAATAAATAAAAATTCTTCATGGAAGTTGTGAACAACATTATGCCTGTTTAGTGATTTTCATACCATACATATATATATATAATATATATATATAAATATGCTTACGACAATTACCAGAATAAAAATACCACTAGTCAAATATGAGTATGAGACTAAAGAGAAAGCAAAACAAAATTAAAAATGAAATAAACTTTAATGTGAAGAGAATTAAAAGAAATTTTGGTGTGTCCTGTTTTTTTTTTGTTTATTTTGCTTTTTGTATATTTTGTTAAGTTTTAAATTTGTTGGGTGGGGAATTGCACAAAAATAGTAAAAAAAAAAAAACAAATAATTAAGGAACAGATAAACATGTTGTAGAGTTCTATGACCTAGAAAGAACGACGAATTTATTTTTGATTTGAATTTGTAAAATTTAATATCGTAGACAAATGTTTCTAGGTGCCATGTATATTATGAGTTCTTTAAGAGAATGTCAGAAATTTGTAGAAATAATTTTATATTTAATAAAGATATATTAAAAAAAAAAACGAATAATATCCAGAGTTTTTGCATAACTAGAAAAACTAATTTCTGAAGATTATTAAAATAAGTATGGTATATTCTAAAAATGTTCTCTGAAATTAATGTGTTGAGTTTGTATTCGTTGAAATTTACAAAACCAAAAATATTTCATTTCGAATTTCGATGCATATAATTAAGTTAGCGTACTTTATTTATCTGGGCTCTTCGGAGGGAGATGGTGTATCCGCGTATGACCTAATGACTATATCCCAAAGATATCTGGTGTTCCAAAAATATATATCTTTAATGGCGCATCTTATCCTTTAAGGACGAAAAGGACATTTGAAAGTAATATTGTTGTTTTGGTGTTTTTGTATATAAATTGTTATATCTATTAGATATATATTATAGATTATATATAGATTACATATTATATGTATGTTTGATTATTACTTCAGAAGATTGTTACTTTTCGTAAAAGACACACTCCTAGTTTTATATAGAAAAAGGGTTTTAAAAACAGTTTTTTTTTAATAAATGGTCATATCTTGTAAACTATTGGATATAAACATAAAAACTGTATGTGTGAGTTATAGAACAAACAGATACCTTTCCATTAATATTGGGTGGTTTTATTGTGAAATCTTGAGATATTTGGTGTTTAAACAAAGATAATAAAGATTATTTTTTTTCAAAAATTTTCTACTTTGCAACTACAATATTTCCATAACGGCAGCATCTATCAACATTAAATAGATGTTAAAATATGCTCCAGACCGTTATTTTACTAGATGAAAAACAGTTACAGTAAAAAGTTTCTTTATCATAAAAATAGGATTTTAGACAAAATGTTTGTTCACTTGTTTCTAAGGTTCTGTTATATTAAGCCCAACTACTAATCGTTGTATTTGTAATCGATAAATCAAAGCTTGGCTTCATTTGAATAAAAACAGATTGTCTTGAAGAGGAAGTATAATATTATTCTAAGTTCGAATGCCGATCGACATGATACAAAAATGTATGTCATTTGACTATACCTACATATAATCAAAAGATCTAAGAATTAAATATTATTTACTTAAGTAAGTTTGAAATATAATTCTAAGCGTAGTATGAACAAATGAGTATATTGAAATAATAAAAAGTTTTTCAAGTGACGATATAAACGTAGGAGAAGACAATGAATCAATTATTATCAGTTTGCTAATTGCTAACTATTTACTAATGCCATTATTTTTTTTACAATTTGTATATAGTAAATAAAATTTTAGCTCGTGACAACGCCGCCGAACCGTTATTCAAGCCGAACCGTTGAAATTTTTAACAACTGGCATAAGATAAGACGATTAGCTTAGAATACAATGTCTTATACCGGGTGTCCAGAGCATTCGTATCAGCTTTTTAACAGGGTAAGGTGCCGTTATTTTAAAATTTAAAAAAAAGTTTGTTAACTAAATCGAGGGTGCTCCATCGATTGGTGGTATTTTCAACTTCCAGAAAGGACTGTAAATCGGTTTTTTAAGACCAAAATTCGCAGAAACTGGCCAAAATCGAGATTTTCAAATGGTACTTTTTAATGCAAATTCAGATTCTACGAGAAAAAATAAGATAATCTAATTTTTCTTTATTAAAAAAAAAGTTATTTACAATGATTTTATAATATTAGTACTTAGTTTGCAAGTAAATTCATAACAATCGTACCATCAAATAGATCATGATTGTATAGTTTATGATACTGTTACCTGAAATAATTCCGAAAGAAATAAAGCCAAATGAGATTTTCTTACTTTATTTTATATGGGTGTTGAAATAAAGTCAAAATTAAAAATAAATAATGTTAAAAATTAGTTTATACTTTTTGGGATTATTTCAATACCACGTTTGAAATAAAGCCGAAATCATTAAGTTTTTGTATACTTTGTTATGCTTGTATAGGCTTTATTTCATTTTTAAAATAATTAAAACATAAAATGAAATGAAGGCAAAAATATTATTGACAGAATATGATAATGATAAATTTGAATTTTAGAGTTGGATTAAAATCAAGGAATTGGTTTTACTTTTAAACATTATGTCAGAAGTAGGATTAGGATTGAAACAGTCCCACATAGCTAAGTGGCTACGTACGCGGTTTTCTTAGTATTTTTCGAGACTTTCACATTCCCTCGAAAAATAAAAATAATAAAAACAAATTAAGTCTTATAAAAAAAGTTGAATAGTCTTGATATTTTATTTTATAAAGACTTTAAAATAACTTTGAACATTTTTATTTTTTTTGTGGTTTGCTATTAATATTACTATTCTATATATTGTTGTCAGATACTTTCAACATGTCAAATGTTTAATTTCATGAAAAATCATTTTATTGTGCCGTTTCACAGAAAAATTGATTTCTTTTGCTTGGCCGGGTATGTACCTGGGAGTTTCTTCTAGTTTCTACTATAATTCACAATATAATTTTTCAAAAATTCGGTTTTACAAAGTGGAAATTTCGTTTAGTTGTTATAATTCACATGTAAATTTATTTTAAATCTAAACAAATAAACTTCAAGCCAATTAGAATTAAGCTAAGAGTTGTCTTTGTTTTTTTACAATCAGCCAAAGTATTACGATATTACCTTTAATAGTTACCTACCGGTTGGGCTTGGTTGATATAGTACATCTGAAATCTGGGTAGTTCATTTGGTTAGTTTAATACCTACAGATCAGCAAATCACTGCTTTAATTTTTGTATTTAAGCTAACATCGTATTTAAAAACAAAAAAATTGCTCCATATCGTTCAGTAAAACTTTGCACAGTTGTTAATCAATTCAAATCACTAATCGCTGATATTGATTAAAATTTCGAAAAAAAAAATTCTATATTATTAATATAAATAATTAAAATATTTATAAAATAATATTCTGTTAAAAAAATTTCATTTTCATTTTCATTTATGTCCGCTACACATTCGAGGTGGATCGATATAGTAGATTTTTTTTTTTGTTAAAGTGAATGAAAATTAATTGGGGGGCTTTTTTCAGATTGTACAGAATAGTCGAAAATATATGAATATTTAGCTGCCTTCAAAACTTTAAAAGTGGCGTATGAATTAAGGTTGCATTCGTGTAAAGAGTTATTTATGATGTCTGCTGTTCTATATTTGATTTATTTTTTCAAATAAATCTTTAAAATGTATCCTGAAAGAAATACCCAAAAACGGAAAAAGAAATTAAAATAAAAAAATAAAAATTATTTGAGTAAAGATTGGTTTACATTCTTCTTATAAATAAAATTACATTAAGGATATATTTTAAGGATTTTGTTAAGGTGTATTTGGTATTTTTGTTTTTTTTTTTTTTGTTACAATTTCCGCAATAAGGGTTTAAAATGGAAATAATAAAATAAAACGAAGTAAAATTAAACTTTCAAAAATGTGGATATAATGCTTGGTTAATACAGACGACGAGCTGTACAAACAATAAGCTGTTCAAATTTGTGTTGACGGTTTGCATGGAATTTTCTGTAAATTTTTGCTTATTTTTAATATTTTGAAAATTTTAAAAACACATAAAAAATCCAAGAACTAGATTCCGTTAGATTTTAAATGAAATTGAGCTGATAAGAAAAATTAATTCCGGTATCATTTCTTGATCTACAGTTGTCATGAAAGTTGTCTTTTAATTTATCGGTTTTTTTTATGCATATATGGTGTACAATACTTTTACCCTAGTCTGTTGATTTTGCTTCTTTCTTCTAAATATTTATGAGTACATGCATTTTATTAACCTTACAACTTTCTGTTTTACTAATCAGACAATTTTCGTGGAAGTAAAATTATAAATAAACAAAGAAAAATGTGATGATAAGAATCAATACAGCTAAATACAAAATTATGCACACAAATCGCACATCACAACATCCGATCCTCCATGAAGAAACGAGAATCAAAGATAGACATGGAAATCCAACAGAGGAAATGGCTTCGAGCATACTCTGAGGACACCTGAGGACAACAATGTTTCGAATGGAGTCCTCAGGTACACATCGCATCGCAAGTCCGAGAAAAACATGGAGAAAAACAATATTACCCGAAGCAAGTACCCAGCAAAAAAATTGACCACAATTAAGAGGTTAGCGGTAGATAGGAGCCGGTAGAAAGATTTATTTCTGTCCTATGCCCAATAAATGCAGTTAAAGGACAGTTGTGAGCTGTTATAAAGAATCTAATAAAAAAATTATGGTATGGCAGCAAGATTTCATACTATACTTCTCTTAAATTTTTGCTTAAATTATTTATAACAATTACTCCCGCATAATTTATCTGCAAATATTCCTTATTCGTTATGGTTATCTGAATTCTTTCTAGTTTGGTTTCAATGTATTGTCAGTAAAATTTTTAATGCTTGTAAGTTTTGATTTAGCGTAGCCATAAATGTGGAGGTCGTGGGCTTGAATTCCGCCTACTGCTTGGATGTTTAAAACATTTTTGTTTTCTTTTTTGACTTTTTCTTTAAAATTGGTTGGGAGGATAATTTGGAGAACACTTAAACTAAAATAGAACTGTGTTATTAAATAAAATGGAAGTTACTTTGGAATATTTGTAATTGTACACTTGAAGAAGAAAAATTTACTTTGTCAATACAATGACTCAACCTCAAGCAATTTCGGTATTAATTGCATCGTCCCGGCGATTGCAAAAAACACAAAAAAAAAATAATTTAATTAAATAACCGTTATTAAACTATACGACTTTCTATTGAGTAGCTATATGCAGTATATAGATTATTACATAAGTAAAGTACACATTATGTACCTTCGAATGTATATACTTTATACTACAACTAAATATCTAACATTAAATGTATATATAGCTACTATTGTAATACAAAGTATTGTAGTAAAAATAGCAAAACATAAATCCCACAACAGTAACAATTTAGAAAGTAAGAATTGTTAAATATTATGGGTAATATTTTTATTACGATTATGAAATTAAGATTAATGGCATCAGATTCCGGTTAAAAATTATTCTTTATAATTTAATACCAGTCATGGCGGTTTAGAAAAACATTGTTCCTTTTCAAAATGGGAACTGAAATATAAATTGTAAAAATTATTAAAAATGGGATTTGGTTTTATTTTTGTTTTATGATAAATTAAAGTAGAAAAGGATATTTTTATAGGATTAATTTTTAGATTAATTTTATGTCGAATTAAATTCGTGTCGTGTTGTATTTATATTCTATTGTAATATTATTTGTTGAAGTTGTAAATTTTTGAAATTTTAATGACATTGTTATTTAAAATGAAAATAAGTACACAAATTACAGAAGAGTATAAGTAATTATAAAGTAAAACAAATTGAATCAATAAATTTGTGAAATAAATTGTTAGCAATGATTTTTCGGCTTGGCAACTATCAATAAGGACATTTCAAACTCTAAGATTCAATGTGAGCAGAGCTAATTTTTATCCAACTCTGAAATACTGAAATACTGAGTTCAAAGGAAAACTTTGTTTTTGCTAATTTTTTGTTGTTTTTTTAAAAGAGGAGTATTGAATCATCAAAATCTTAAAAGAAAAACTAATGTTATACTTGAAGGCAGACAAAGGAGCAAATATGCATGAATGAAAATTATTTTACTTCTAGAGTGTAATATTACAAAATTGCCATGGGTGGTACTTTCCCTAGTTAGAATAAGAGGTAAACCCAATTTTAGGTCGGAAATTGTTAAACATATAATATTAAAGATCATCATAAAATTGATAAAACCAATTTATCATCAATAAAGGAGGTACATAAAAACAGGTAGATAAGAGTGATTTTAGAAGAAATTTCTAGTGTTTTATGTAATGTGAAGGCTAATAACCTATAGTATTAGTTGGAGATATTAATTTGGACTTAATTGCCGATATAGTAATGAAAGGTCCAATTATCTAGCTTTGGAGTGTTCTTTTGAGCTAGAGTCACTTGCTAATGAGCCAACTAGGGTGTTAACTGATTAAATGCATTGATATTTTATTTATTCGACTTGAGAAAATTGATATTACGGATTGTGCCATTGGAATTTCAGACTTTAATATAACTGACAATTGTATGTTAGGTCTATTAATAAATAATATTGACACTAGCTCAGGTAAAAATAATAAGAGCTTACAATCTAAAATAAAAACTCTATTAACTTTGTTATACTAAAAAATAACTTATTAAATGAATTTAGGGATAGTGTCTAGATACATTGAAGAAAAAATATCCATAGCGTATAATAATTTTGTAGAAATTTTAAATGACCATATATTAATTCAAGATGATTTTAGAATTGCTAATATCTTTAGTGATTACTTATTTTGCATGAGTATGTGACTACTTATTTTGCATGAGTATGTGATAACTTTGCAGGAAATTGTCCAGTAAACTGTTCCTGTAAAAATTATTTTGATACAATGTACCAAAGAAATAGTTTCTCTTTTGAAGAAATATCTCTATCTGCTGAATTTGTAAAAGAAATAAACTGTTTGAATAACAAGAAATCTATAGTGGTAATGATGGCATCTAAAACATAATCTTAAAAAATATTAGCTTTTATATCGTATATCATATTTATTCAACAAAAGTGTGCATTCTATTGTTTTTCCTGATGCGTTAAAGTCAGCTAATGTAATCTCATTTAAATGAAACTAATGTCGTGGCCAATTATAGACCAATCTCCCTTCTCCCATCAATTAGCAAATTATTTCAGAAATTAATGAAAAAGAGATGGATTAAGTTTCTTGATAAAATATTTTTTTCAATTACGCGTAATTCGGCTTTAGATATAATAAATCCACCGAAGATGCGCTGCTTATTGAGTTTTGCTCAAATATATACCGGGTGTGCCAGAGCATGCGTATCAGCATGCGTATTTTTAGGAGTGAAAGAAGCTGTTATTTTAAACTTAAATAAAAATTTTATTAACTAAATCGAGGGTGCTCTATCGATTGGTGATATTTTCAAATTCCGAGAAGGACCGCAAATCGGTTTTTTGAGACCAAAAACGGCTGAAATCGAGATTTTCAAATGGGAAGGGGTACTTTTTTATGTCAAATTCGGATTCTATGATAAAAAATAAGAAATTTTTGCGAATTACATTTTTTTTTTTTAATTTTTTGTGTTTATTTTAATTATAACAATTTAAATAATTTAAGACTATCTATAAATATACAGTTTAAGTTTTGACTAATAACTTCTTACTGAGTTAATAAATTAAATAATTAAATTAATAAAAAAAAATATAAGAAAATTAAAAAGTATTGTTTTTAATTAATTTGGGGTTTTGGGGGTACTTTTGTTAATATCACCATTTTGTATTTGATTATTTGATTCTCTTATTATTTGTGTTAATTATTTTTACCATTTCAGTTTTGTTATTTATTTTTTACCAATCTTACTTATTCTTATTACCAGCCTTATTTATTTCTTTTACCATTAAATTTCTCTTTAGTACAAACTAACTGATTTGTTATTACCGTTTTCATTAATTTTCATTACCATTCGGATTTACATCTAAATACTAATAGTTTTTTCATTCTTACTATTTACAAAATTAGTTTGTAAGAATTTTATCATCTTTACTAAATTTAGTTGTTAGCTAAAAATGCAGTATGAAAATTTGTAGAATATACCAATTTTTTGGTAAAAATAACCAATATTTTTCGTTGAGTGTCGTTTTTTAGACCATTTTCATATAATTTATTTATTGTCGCACTAAGAGATGCATACTAGTAAAAATATTATAATATAGGTACTAAAACTTAAACTTGTAAATAAAAAAAAAATGAAAAAAAAAAAAAAATAAAAAAATATTGTTTTTTTGTTTTTCTTATTTTTATTATTATAAGCAAACAATTATCATATAAGTATAGAAGACCAGACAGCGTTTAGCTAGGTCTTAATTTTCATCTATTAATTATATTAATAAACACTTTGTAAATTGAAGTATTTTAATGAATATCTAAAATCTAATATGATTTGTTAAAATAGAATTATTTTTATATATAGTTTAGCTACTAAGTAATAATTTAATAAATAAACAATGAAAAAAAAAAATAATTGTGTAATAACTAACAAATGTATTTACTTATAATTTTTACTTCTCTACATATACTAACAAATAGCATCTATCTAACAAACACTTTTTTTTAAATATTATAAAAGTTTCATAACAGATATTTAAACACATTGGTCCAATTCAAAATCAGTAGTAGGTTTGCATTTGCTTAAATTTGTGCTTCAGTAACATAAAGATAAAATACTTTTATATTTCTTGTATGGTCGCTATTTCAAGTTTACGCTTTAAATCTGCAGAAATTCTTCTTTCACTAAACTAAAGTAAAATCCCGCAAATATTTATAAGAATTACTTTCACTACAACTTCTTCTGAACCAGTCAAAATTTCAGAAAACGGTAAAAGAGATTTGTTTATTTTTGAGAGAGTACCTAATTACCGATAATCAGGTCTGTAACACCTTTAGTTTTTGAAATATTTCTAATTGGTACTGGGAGTCATATGTCAGGTATACCCAAACTAATCCCAATTCTGAAAAAAGGTAAACGATGTGTTTGTTAATGTTTGAAAATAATTCATTTTGTTAATTCAAGTGCTGGTCGTTTAGTGTTTAAAATATTTTTAATGGGTGCTAGGAGTTGAGTTGTATGGCAGCTACCCGAACCTGTCATTTGATAGAATTACATATAATGTATTACGATCATTTTATTTTCTGATCATGAATAATTTTAAAACATTTCATAACTGATAAGTATAGTTAAATAATTTAAAATAAATAAAAATATATCGAACAATATCCAATATGTTTTTAGATTTATAAAATTGTTCTTCACGTATTTAACACATTTTTTTCTTCATTTCTCATCCACTGTCTAGTTGGAATCGATACTAAGTTAAATCTATTTAAAAAATAGCATCAAATACCGATTAATTTTGAATTTTAAATTCCACAATACTACTTAAAAATTTTACCAATTTCATGCACACAAATTTTGTTTTAAAATTTTTTTTTTGAAAAAAAAAAAACGAATTTAGGCTTCATTAAAATTCAACGATAGTAACATTTTTAACTTTATAAAGTACATATATTCCCATTTGAATATCTAAAAATGTTCTATATATTATTTTATATATATATATATAACATGAGATATCCTGTTATCATCGTTTATTTTAACAGACATTAAATAGCAAAACTTAACTTACTGTCAAACTTTGTTCAAACAGCTTTCATGATTTTTCTTTCAGATTTGATTCACATTCACATCACTTATATATTACACCACCATTCAAAGTTTGTCAACTGTTTTTCATTCTTTTGTATACAAAAAATAAAAAAAAACTAAAATGAGAATATTCCGATTGTCATATTTAATAATAATAATAAAAATAATCATAATAATAATAAAAAAAAAATGTATACACAGTGAATTGAGGAAGCAAAAATATTGTTATAAAAAAAAAAACAAACTGAAGGCAAAAATAAAATGATTTCATTTTTTTTTTTTTTTAGAAATTTATGAATTGGCACCTGATGTACTTAAAAACGTTTACGCTTGAAATATAATAGCAAAACAAAAAATTCAAATTCTCATTTTATCTTTATATAAAAAAAGTATGAACAAGAAATCGGCCATTGAAGAAATCATAAGTATTATGTCAAGTGGAAATAGGATGAGTGTGAGCTGTGGATTTATTAATTGTGAAAAATGTAATGAGTGTGAAATAAATTTGATAGTTTAGAATGAAAGTACTCAAATTGAAATATGTAAGTAATATCGATATAACCTGAACGTATTAGTTATCGATAACTCTTTTGCACTGAAATCAATTTACAAAGTCGAAATGGAATGAAAACACGAATATACAAAAGCGGTATTTGACCCATACTAATGTACGCTATTGACACAACCGCGGACAAATCAAAAAATTCGAATTAAAGAAATGCGAGATCTAAGGCAAATATATGGATATACGTTAAGACAAGGTAACCACCTACATTTTAAATAGTCGCATGACATTCGAGCAAAAAAGCTAAAAAATACTACCACTATTGAGGAATTTACACGCAGTCCCTACGGAAATTTTATGGGTAGTCTTGAATCAAATCTTGACCAAATCTTGAAATAACCCAAGAACCGTGAACCGATTTTTTTGAATCTTGTTCAAAGGTGGTAATAAAGTTCCAATTCTTTTAAATTCGATTTTTTCATTCTTATAAATATGCATTTGAAAAAATGTCCTCCAAGTATTTTTCTGATTTTTCCAACAGTTTTCTCTCACAATGCATTCACAGTATTTTGTCATAGCTTGTTATTATTGTATTATTGTATTGTATTTTTACATGTGACATTCAAGATTTTGTCCGTTGAAGTCGAAATAGGTGAAAAAACTGGAAAGACCATGTAAATAGAATGGCAGAAGATCGACTAAGCCGAAGGTAGTAATGAATGGCCAAATTAATATTAAACGTCTACGAAGAAGAGCTCCGGAAAGATATTCATAGACTTAGTCATCTCAAAATTTCGGATTAGATTGAAAAAACCCTAAGTGCATATTTAAAGAAGAAGAAAAAAGTAGGCGAAATTCAGATCTATAAAAACGAAAAAACTTTGAAATTGAGAGGTTTACCAGAGCGGTATGAATCAACTTCGAATGAATGAAATCTGAAATTTTATAAATGATGAAAAGAGCAAGTTTCTAAGAAAACACATTAAATCAAATAAATATGCGTTTTTTGTGAGCACATTTTCTAAGCCAACTGTCTATGTGTCAGAAAATTTAAGAAGAAATTACAAAACACGTAAAATCTTCATTCTCTCGGATAGTAAAGCAGCCATACTAGCTATTAATTCATATATCATAACATCAAAGCTGGTATGGGATTGTTTAGAAATACCCTAACTAAAATAAATGAAGTCCGGAAACGAAGCAGCAGATTATCTAGCAAGAAAAGCATTGAATACACTTTTCATAGCGCCAAGTTCGTTCTGCGGAATTCTTCTGAGCCCAGCTTAAATGCAATTAAAACTTGTGTGGAGAAGAAAGCTGATGATTTCTGGGTCAATATTCCTGGAAATCGTCAAGCAAAAATGCTCATGCCTACAATTAGCTCGCTCAAGAAAACCATAATTCTTCTCAGTTTCAATAGGAAACAAGTACGTAGGAACGTCTGCTCTGTAAATGAGAAGGATTCACTCGTAGCAGACTTCTCCACTTGGGAACAGCGTTCCCCGAACAATGGGAGCTATCCAGCATACCATTGAAGAATATCCTGAGTGTGATCACAAAATCAGGTATTCTTAAGGACTCAGAAGGCTAACTTGCACTAATAACCACGAGTAATCACAATAAGTCTGCTGTGATATAGGGGGAAGATTCCCTCCCGAAATTACTTGATCTATTAATCTAAAAATTGATCAAATTACAGTTGAAATCTCAGAGCGTGGCCAGCAGGTTAATTCCACTGTTGACAGAGGTTATATAATTCAACCGATAACATTCTAAGCGCATACATAATATTACGCTTACAAAAGAAGATTTACATTGAACAACAAAATGTTTCAAGGGGCACAGGTAAAAGTAACCCCAATTATGAAGATAAAAATAGTTCACGACATAAAATTAAGTAAAGTTTTTTTACCAAATTAATCAGGGATTGCAAAATTAGTACAAATTAATGTGCTGACACCTATGCATCATAACAGTCGTCGTCAACAATTTATTTTGCTTTCGCGTTTGTCCTAGAAAAAAGTTTGAAACGAAATAGAAATGTATAAGTGCGAAATAGAAAGAATAATTTGCTGACTGAAATTGCAATTTAATGTGAACGAAGCCAATGGATGCAAACGAACAAAGGTTTTCAAAAATAAGATTAGGAAAATAAAGTATGAAATTTACCAACTAATGAAAGCGAGATCGGCCTCAAACAACTTTAGATCAAATTTGTTCAGAAAACTAATACTACGTGTTCTATTACTGGAGGCTTGCACTAATATGAATTGCACTAATTTAATAAGTTAGGATGAATTTTAATTATATTAATTTATATTATATTAATTAATTTAATTTGAATAAAGATTTATAACAAAAATATATTGTATTATAATAAAAATAAAAAAATACCTTAATTGTTTTATTTTTATGATAGAATTCGACTGGAAATCGACTTACTACAACTGATAGACTTATGTCAATCGTAGGTCGAGAAGCACCTGTAATTGTCAATTTCGCCAAATCAACGATTCAAAAATGATATCAAATATGATATTATTTTTTTGATAATTAAACGTCAATTTCAATTTTTTGACGTCAATTTGAAATTTGACATTATTTGATGAGTATAATGGTACATCCATTGTTTCAACAATTTAATACAGAATTAACTGTAAAAAAGAGAATTAATTATTTATGCCGATTCACTCCTTTAGCAAATTTTGCAAAATATATTTTTAAGAAAAAATAAAAGACTTGCAACCGATGCTACTGGAAATAGAATAGCAAGGATATATTATAATAATTTGAAAAAATAAAAATTTCATTTTGTGCATTTAATTTGTAATAAATTTTTGAAAGTTTCAGTTATCAAAATTAAAAACAAGTTTTAACCTTTTTTTTAAAAATAAATCAAATATCACACAACAAAATTTAGTTATGAGAATGACAGTAGAAAAAATACTTCCGAAAGAAAAGTTGAAATTTCAAAAGTTGAAAGTTCAACTTTTTTCAAAAGGGAATAAAATTTATCGTACAAAATTTAAAAAATTCATGATTTCAAATTTTTACAGAAATAATATTCACGCGAGCTATCTAAGTATTCAAACATAAACATACTAACATCCATATACATAAATATAATATAACGTATGACTATTAGTAATATTTGTTTGGAATTTATTTTTTTATGATTTTGTAAATGGTATGTCAGAAAACGAAAGGGTTTACTTTTTTATATAATAATCTTTTAATTATATTATATTTTATTAGCTGCAATTTTTTAATGATCCGGATCTATATGGACCACAGATTATTAAAAAAAAAACGACTAAGGAAATTATTTTTAACACATAATTGAAAGCTTTTTTTGTAATAATTTGAATTTTGTTTTTAAATTAAAATATAACATGACACAACGGTTATTACAATAATTAAAGTAAAAACAATATTAATACATACATTTTTATATACAACATTTTAATCTAAATTCAAATACAGCATAACACAACAGTAAATTCAACAATTAAAATAAATAATTCAAACACAACATAACACAACAGTAATTAAAGTAAAAAATAATATTAACAACACTTAAATCAAATAACACAAAAAATTTCAAAACTATAACTAAATTAATTTAAAAACATAATTACTAAAATTTTTGAAAAATTGTTTTTTTAAATGACAATAAACAATTTTTTTGTTTTGATTTAAGAACTATGAAATATTTGCCAAAAAAGGGGCATTTATAAGTTTCCCATTATCTGTATAGAGGTCCCGATAAAAAGCTAGATTAGCGAATTTGTATGGAATTTAAAAAAGCTCTATATGATCTATATAGATTCGGATCATTAAAAAAACGCAACTTGTATTTGAACTATATTTTGAATCACACAGATGGTGAGTTGCAAACAATTCATAACAGAAGCCCAAAATTGGCAAATAGTTAGCAAAAGAAACAAAATATGTATGTTGTATTAAAAACACTTATTATCTTTAAAACAATTGCATCTACAAGCCTATTCATAGATACCAGTCAACAATTTGATAAAATTTTAGCAAATTGTCTGACATTTTTTTTTATACAAAAATGTACAAAGTTGTGATGATAATTTTGTAAATTATAAATTCCATAATTTGACATGACAATTTTGTAAATTAGAATTTATAAAGTTCTCATATCCATGTTGTTATTCTATTTATTCACAAATTTTTATTAAACACACACTGGGTGGCGCTTTTTAACCGAAAGGACCCAGGTTCGATTCCCGATGAAGCAAAAAAATACTTCATGGGTTTTTCTGAACTATGGAAATTGGTCTAGTACTCTTTATGTCATTGGGGTAAAATGAATGACAAAAAATAATTGAGAGTATAATCTTGGTAGCAGCTAAAATAAAATGGAGCGATTCTATTTAAGAAGGCTTTAAAAAACACAAAAAAGAACATATTATTTACATATATATGTAAATATAAAATTCGTCATAAGACATGTAGGGCAGCAGCAGATTAAATGCTAAGAATTACAAAGTTGACATTGAAATTACATCTTGACAAATTTAGTAGACATTTTGTTTATGAAACATGAATTGAACATTTTCAATTGTGTCCATTTTATATTAATGAAAATATTTGACAATAATTGTCAATCTGTAATTTACTTATCAAGAACCAATTGTTACTCTTGTCAATATCTATAAAATAGGCCAATGGTAGCCCATTCAGAAATCTATGGAACAAGTTATGTACTTTAAGTACATTTGGGGTTCCTATCGATATATCATCATACAAAGGTGTGAAAGCCGAAATAAAAGAAAAATAAATAAAGACTTCCATATAGTCTCTAGTTATTCACGTGACATGGAAAACAAATACATATACTTATATGTAATATAATCTAATACATAAGGCAGGACGTATTAAACCAATCCATATCTGCGATGATGTAATCGATGAATGAGAAATATAAAAAAAGAAAGACTGGAGAAACCATCAAGAAAGAATGGAATTACATTTTTTTTTTTTATATTATTTATATATTACATATTTATATAATTTCAAGTCTATGGGCTGAACAGTCTAACTGCTTTTACACAGAGATTTGGCACACACAATTAGTACACATACACTTCTAGGTATGTATACTAATTTATATACCTAGTATAATCTATATCTAGTATAATCTGTATACTAGATTAAATATCTTAATCGATTTTGGTTATTACACCATCATTAGAAGCCTGATCTTCATAGAGTTTTAATCTATATTTAATTTGCCTGTATAAATAGTGTTTAATGAGCCTACAGCATTCTCTATATAATATACAATATGATTTCATCATTAGAATTTTAATGATATATCTACTAATTTAAATATGGAAAATTATATTTATTGTATAGTCATTTCGTCTTCATAATAGCATAATTCAATTTACATTTTTGTGATAACCAAGTTATATATGAACTATCTTTTATCATTTTTTACAAAGTACTATACTGGATCTTTATCGGTCATTGACTTGCACGATCTTTCGGTTGAAGGGCAGGCGCTCTATCTACTACACCACCAGCGTGTTAAATGGGATAAAAAATATTGTACCGACTGGCACAGATATTCTAAAAAAAGGCTACTAAACTTCTCAGTCACAGGAAACTGTATCATTCCTAATAAATAGGACGTACTCCTACCAATATAAGCAAAATTAGAAAAAAAGACAAATTGTGAATATTAATTAAATTAGAAAAACAAAATAATTTGGAATTTACAATAATTTTAACTTAAATATTTTCCTATTAACATTTTTTTTGTACGTCATACAAAATTTATGCAAAGCACGTAAAAGCCGAAAAAATAGAAAATGAAAAAAGAATTTACAAATTTTAAATTATCAAAAAAAAAAAAAAATACAAAAAAAATGCCAACCCTTTTCTTTCTGTAGATATTTGAAAACAAAGCGTTGTAACATTATTAAAATCTGCTACGAAAAAGGTCTCTTCAATATTAAGAAAAAACAAAAAAAAAATAACAAAAAAAATGATTTTACTCAATTCACGAATACTCTCTATTCTAGGGACTAGGGATATTCATTAGGGTTGTTATTAAAAGAGTTTAACTAGAGATTTTATTTTGATTTTGATACATATATAGGCGTGTGTTTGTATATGCATATATAATAGATATGAAATTTAACATGTCAAAAAAATATTTAATTTTTTTTTTTAATTTTCTTTCATAAAATGAATATGACCTCAAGTGAAAAAATTTAACAACCAGTTGGGAATGAGTTGATATACTTAGAAATAATATTGAAGTAACCTAATTTTCATCTGGAAAGTTTTTTTTTTGGTTTCTGTTTGTTGTTTTTATGTTCGTTCCATCTATAAAAATCCTTTTAAAGCCATATTTTAACTTTTTAATTAAATTATTTTTTAAAATTTTCAAAAGAATTCCCTAAAATTTTTTTTTTGTAGATTTCTTGAAAATACCTTTGTTGAGTAGATGTTTTAAATTTTTTTTTTTGGTTTTTAAATAATTTTATTATTTACCTTAAAGAAAAGGTTATGGAAAATTTGAAAAGAATTAATGTAAAAAGTATTTTAGTGTTATCAAAATAAATTTTACAGCATTTTACAATTCGACAGATTTGAAAATATTTAACATAATTGCTAAAATATTTGTCTACGTCTGTTTACATAAGCATGCCGGTTACAATCTGATTTTTTCTGGTATATTATCTTTGAAATTATATGTGGGGCTATAAATCCAAGATCTGTTTAAATACTCATAGTGATTCAACATTGGTGTTTTACGGGGTCTTGGCATGTTACATTAATTTTTCATTCTAGGCTCCATACAACTCTCATTTAATACGAGCAGTAAATTTACCCAGTTAACTTAACTTTGTTTGCTTTACTTTCTTATCAGTTTTTGCATGTTAAGAAAACTTTGTACATATTCTATACGCTACAGCGGATATGCAACTTCAGAAAAGCTTACGTTTCTATAATTGGATCTAATTTAGAAAAAACTAATTGATAAACTACCAAACACTACATACATGGCAGGTATATATAATATTTATATAGATATAATTGAAATTTCTAATATAGAAATATAAAGAACTTTTCGGACCATTGAAACAATCAATAAATGAGTCTCTAAGAGAAGATGAAATGTCTCAATCGCTGAAAGTAAATAAATTTGTATCAATTTACAAAAAAAAAACAATATTTTCATTACCCAAATAAATACACAGCTATAGACCAATCTCTTAGTAAAATAATTGAAACTCACGTAAATAATTTGCTTACACAACACTTATAGAAAATTATATCAGAGAGATGCAATGCAGTTTTAAGCAAAACTCAAGCACTAACGCAGTAATATTTGATGTACTTTCTTGATATGTTTAGAATAACTTAGGGGATAAAAATGAAAGTAGCAGCTGTGTTCTTCGCCCTCGCGAAAGTATTTTATGCAGTAAGTAAATAGTTAGCATAAAAGCAATTTAAGATATTTCAATTGCGGCATAATACATACAAGTTAGTTCACATGTTCTTCAACTGCTACATTAACAGCTCCTGTGAGCTAGAATTACAGAGGAAAGCCTTCTTATATGAGGATAATTTGATGTACAGTATATGCTGAAAACAACCAGTTTGAATTAGAAAATAGTATCCATATTGATCTAGTTAAAATACATATAGCTGGATGAGTCTACACAAATTTAAAATCTACAATATCTGAGTCATTAAAAATAAAATATAACAAACAGTAAAGTTGAATTTAAAAACATAACTACTTACTTACTAAATATTAAATGCCTTTTACGAGTATACTATTTAAATTGTTGCCTTATTTAATCTGTAACTGATTTACATTATTTTTTTTTTTTTAAATGACATTGAACAGGATATTTAACAGAAATCGTAGCGAAATTAAATTTTTTTTAGAAGTTTCAATTTAAAATTTAACCACATAAAAGTATATACAAACATTTTCACAAATTCAAAACATGACAAAACAAAAGTAAAGTAGAAGCAGACATATTAATTAAATTTTCATTACCCAAATAAATACACCGAAATGTATATTTTTTTAAAATAAATTATTACATATGCGGTTGTTGTCTAAGATAAATTAATAAAAGAATAAAATATTGTAACTATAGCTACCAAGTTTTTTTAAATTAAAAAGATGAAAAACATTAAATTCATAATGAAATTCAATATAATTTTTTTTTATTAAACTTGCTCGAATTTTGAAGATCAGGCGAATACTAGTATTTTTTTTATTACTTGCTTTTCTTTAGCTTGCAATGTTATTTATTTATTTATTTTATTGGGCGATGTAGGGATCAAAACAAATTTTTATTTTATGTCTGTATTTTGGTGAAATAATTTTAATCGGTTATTAGCTCAGTTGGTTAAGGTTTCATGTTAATAGCATAGGGTTTGTGAGTTCGATAATCCTTTGAGTAAAATTATTTTTTTTTTTAATCTATTGTTTTTTTATTTAATATAATAATAATTTTTAATTTTTATTCTCTTCTCAATTATTTCAACACACACGAAAACTTTAGTTTAGAATGAAAATCAAAGCAACTCTTCTAAGCATACAAATTTTGTATATTAATTGTATACTTATTACTTATACCGGCTGTTCCAGAGCATGCGTATCAGCTTTTTAAGAGGGGAAAGAGTCGTTATTTTAAAATTTAGAAAAAAATTTGTTAACTAAATCGAGGGTGCTCTATCGATTGGTAATATTTTCAGCTTTCGGATAGGACCGCTAATCTGTTTTTTAAGATCAAAAATCGCCGAAATTGGCCGAAATCGAGATTTTCAAATAGAAAGGGGTATTTTTAATGCAAATTCAGATTCTACGACAAAAAATAAGAAAATTATGTTAAATGATTTTTTTGTTTTCTTAGTATTTTTCTTCAAAATTAATAACAATAAAACAAAAATGCTCAATATTTTCCTTTGGTAAACTAAAATTAATGATAATCATTTTTATAAATTAATTTGATTTTCATGTTATCATAGTTTTTATCTCGGTTTTGGGTTCTTAAAAAGTTTAAACAAAAAAAAAAAAAAAGCAAAAAAAATTTTTTATTGGAATCCGAATTTGCATTAAAAAGTACCCCTTCCCAAATGAAAATCTCGATTTCGGCCAATTTCGGCTATTTTTGATCTTAAAAAACCGATTAGCGGTCCTTTCCGAAAGTTGAAAATATTACCAATCGATAGAGCACCCTCGATTTAGTTAACAAACTTTTTTCTAAATTTTAAAATAACGGCTCTTTCCCCTCTTAAAAAGCTGATACGCATGCTCTGAAACACACGGTACATGTATTGAGAGTTGGCAGATGCAGTTGACACTATATAATATATTGATGTATCATGTAGATGTATGTATATTATCGTCGTGCTTTATTAAATATTTGATGATATTAATTAATATCAGAGATTTTCTGTTAGTTCGATTCGATTCTCTTTTGAGTAAATTTTTTTTTGTATTATTTATGGATTTTTGTACTTGGTATTTTGGACTTTTAATACGAAGAAAAATGAATTAGTAGGATCATTAATATAGGTTTTAAAGGAAAATTTTTTAAAGATAAGTATTTTCTTTTGAGATACACGAAATTTATAGGAATTTATATAATTTTACAGATTAACACATTCTGAAGAAACCAATGCAACAAAGATATAACTGAATTGATGTGATATTTTATTGTGTGTATCGATTAAAATTTTATTGTTAAAATTTATTTTACAGATCTTATAATAGTTAATTTTAATAAAAAATAATAAAAGAAAAACAAAAAATTTTTAAAAAACTTACTTTTTCGAAGAGTAACACAATTTTGATAGCAACATTAAATGCACTAAAAAGGAGAAAATAAATTAGATAGTTCAAGGTCTGTTAAAAAATGCTATGTGTGTAATTCTAACATTTGATTTCAGGAAAATAATGTTAGATAAAATGTTTGAACGAAAAAAGCAAATATATGAACTTGTCATGAATAAATGCAAAGAAGCGTCAATCCTGATATTTGTTTAAAATATCAGCACTTAGTTTAAATTTACGAGAAACTTTTAAAAAAGTTATGGAACTAGGAAATTATAAAAACAGAAGTATTGTCCTAAATTTATGGTGGGTAATTTTTATTGAAGTATATATTTCTACATTTAGTATGTACCTAGTAGGAGTATATAAATCGACAAAAAGTGCTTACACTATAGCAATGAATTTTTTGATAACTTTTGAGAGTTTATAGAACTTGTTTCATAACTTGATCCAAGGTTATTATAATGGGAGATTCCAATACTGATTGGTTTGACAATAACTATAAAATAAAATTAAACAAATTATTAATGATAATTCATTCAAACCAGCTAATTAAAAGTCCTACGAGAATTACAAAAACATTCAAAACATTGATAAACTAAAGCTATGTATTGAGTAACAATTTATATAGAGCAACAGCAGATACAGGCAGTTCTTTAAATATTAGTGATCACTAATCAATAAAAATTACGATACGAGTAAATTGTAGAACGCAAGAAAATAATAAAAGAATAAAATATTTCAAATATAGTTCCTGACAATAGCAGTGGTTTCCGACATTTAATGAGTAGATAAGCCAGTAATTTGTTAAATAAATACTCGATATATTGTAGATATTGTAGTGTAAAATTGCAGTATCGTGCTTAATTAAGCACGAAAAGGATTCTACCTAAGTTACTGTCAAGAGTGTAAAAAAAAAAATCTCATATTTGTGTTGATAGAGTTGATCGATTTGTTATTATGTAATCAATCTTTGTTTGGTTGCCTCTTGAATTCGGCTATGTATTACTGTTGTAACTTGTATGAGAAAACGATAAATTTCATTCTCAGCTGGTTTTATCAGCATCAAAAATCCGTGAGTAGCTTTCGTTTAATACAGTTTTATTGAAAACGTTATTTTATTCCATTTATTTCGGCATTATACCACTAATTCTGCCATTAAAATTACTCAATCATAACAAATTTTTCTTTACTTTTTCAATTTTAAGTTGTTTTTAAATTTTTAAATTTTTTTTTTCTTTTGAGTCATGAAACATTTTATAAAATTTTATATTTTATTTTCCTTTGAAATTCTATTCTTTTTGTTTTCAAAAGAAAATCATCTTCTCACGCATCACTCACAACTATATAAGTCTACACTATATGCTTTTGTACATATATTATACATATTGAGAGTTTTCATATGGTTTACATTTTATTAAATTTCACGCAATTATCGTCTTTAATTATACTTTCTATATGTGTAATCAACACACAAACATACAAATGGAAAATGTTTTTTCTGGACCCCGTCAATATTTAATAATATATTAAAGTGACATACAGTAGCCGCCACAGTGATATCAAATTACATAAATAAGTATAAGCGTGTAAAATAAAGCAATTTACTCGTCGTATATGAGTGAACGAATGTACATCTTTACATCTTTTCGTTTACTTAAATGAAATAATGTGGAGGCTGAGAATATATTGAGAGATATCTGATGACATCTGATGTGATGGCAGAAAATTTAATTTTCTGCTAAATTAGTACTGAGAATTACTGATTTCTTTGTAATACATGTTTTTTTTTTTTGATTCTTTAAATTGTTACAGTTTAATAATTTTCTTCAGGGTAAAATATTGTAACTTTGAGATTTTAAAGAAACATCAAATAGTGTTGTGTTGTATTGTGAAATATTATGTACATTGTTTGATATAGTAAGAATATAAATTTATTTTTTGCAGTAGATTTTTTATTTTTATTTCAATTTTTACTTAATATTTTGATAAAATATTGATGTTATGTATAATGTATGGCATTATGGTTCACACTTTTAAGTGTCTAGATTATCTCCAGCATTACAAAATATTGTTCATTATTACATGATGCATCATTTATGATATAAATCAAAATTTCCATTAGTCAAGGCTCTAAAATATAATCGAAGGTATAGGAAAATTTATGATGGGTATAACCCTGTTAATTTTCTCGTAACGGAATTTGATTAAAGTTAATAAATTTTGTATTTTAATTCTTTTAATTTGCAGGTAATTTGAAAAGTATCAGTTTAACTTTAGCCTCACAATAGAGACAACAATCAACTATGTATTAAGTTTGCAAGAGCATTATCTAAAATATATATTATATCTAAAATTGAATTTTAATCAACAGAAATGATAACACTAAACTAAGCCATTTGAAGTTTGTTTGATTAAAAACAAAACAAATACAACGAACGCAGTGATATTCCATGTAATGATTGCGAAATTCAACGTTTTTCAGTGAAAATTTTCTATATTTTGTGTTTTTTGCTTATTATTAAGGTTTACTAAAAATATGCTTTACTGTCACACCTTTCAAATGTTCCATATGGTGTGTTTCAGAAAAAAAATTTAAGAAAATTTTAACATTTTCATAATAACAAAATGTATCGATTTTCACAAAGAAAATTAATATATATATACAATAAATTTTGTC
This sequence comes from Argyra leucocephala, assembly GCA_963942445.1. Lineage (NCBI taxonomy): Eukaryota > Metazoa > Arthropoda > Insecta > Diptera > Dolichopodidae > Argyra > Argyra leucocephala. Next base: position 51,275,822 of record OZ012678.1, on the reverse strand, counting down.
AAAATAATTTGTTGGCACCTGATTAAAGACCACTTCAAAAGAAGTGTTTTTGCTTTTTATTATTTCAATAATTATTAAAAATAATAATTTTGTTTTGGTTTTTAGTTTTAATTTTTTTTTAATATAAGAAATAAAGAGATTTAAGTTAATTGATAATAAATTAGAATATTATTGAATTGTGAGGACAATCCTGTAAGTGATGAAGAAACATAAAAAAAATAATTTGAGAGTAAAGAAAAATTATTTAATTTTAAAAATGTATGTTATCTTCCTGCCTTTAAAAATGAAATAAAATGAAAATGCCATCACAAATTAGAACATAATTTTTTTGTTGTTGTAATTTTTGCAATTAGAAAAAAAGAAAAAAATTAGTTTGTTTGCAATTAGAAAAAAAGGTTTATAAAAACTAATATTATTTCTTAATTTACTTAGAACTAAAACCTTAAACGTTATTTAATTTGTTTACACACTATTAATATTATATTTATTATTTCTTATACAAAAAAAATATTTAGAATTTTTTGTTATTTTGGAAAATTTCAATAAAAACCAAAAAATTTTGTAATTTTTTTTTAATAATTAAACTTTATACGACCTTTAAATTAAATTATAATTACATATACTGAAAACCCTAACTAAGTTAATCTAAACCTATTCTAATAAAATAATTTAAACTATATTCACATTATTCATGAACTAAATTCAATCCCCAATAGTTTGTTGAAAATTGTTTATCCTTTTCAGGAATAAACGTGTCATATTTTAATAGACTAGTCTCAATATTCTGAGGGTTATACTGTATATACTTGCATGTAGCAATTCTATTATTGTGATATAATAGAGGGACATACTTGTTGTTTTAAATACACCCTTTAGTGTCAATATAATGTTGGAGCGAAATGAACCCTGTTTTTAAAGTATTTATAATCCATTCCTCATTATGGTAATATATATTAGACTAGTGGGCACTTTTGTAATTGCACAGTAGTAAATTTATTTTAAAAATCCTGGATAACAACATCATCATTGATTCATATCAATTTATATGAATCTTATTTTGTTTTCTGTAGATAGATAGGAATCCTCGAAGAACACCAAGTGGTTTTAGTCATGCGCGCGCAAACCAACAATGGTAGTGAAAGCCTTAAACACACTAAAACCACATCTTTTTTGTCTTTTATACATAAAAAATCCATGATGGATCAACTAATGAATTCTTACTCTCAGGAAAGAAATATTATATGTTTTCTTACATAATTTAAATTGTGGTTATGTTTCTGTATTATTAATTAAATTTTTTTTTTTGTAAAATAATAATAATAATAAGTAAATTTAAATTAACATTAATGAAAACTTTAAAAAAGTGATTTAAAAATTAAATAATATATAAAAGTGTAAAAAAATAATTTATTTTTCTATTTTTAGTATTTTGTCATATTATTGGAATTGTTTAAGTTTTTTCTGCTATTAGCCTATCCTTATTATCTCTTTAATAATATGTACAATGAAAAAGAAATTTTATAGGCCCCATACACTGTTTAGAAATTTCTCTCTTTACCACATACTATTAAACGAAGTAAGAAATAAAAAAAAAAAATGATATAAAAGATTGGTTACAAATATAATTACATATTATGAAATATATAAGCTACTTCTAAAAAAAACATAAATAACTGATTTTATTTACATTTTGGTTACTACACTATAAACACAAGTTCGATTTATTAATTAAAATAAATGTATAGCTACAATGGTGATATAAAATATCTATGTATCAAGAAAATCTGGTTTTTTGCCCAACATAAAGCTATCATGTGGAAATATTAAAATAGTTTGAGAAAGCGATAATATAAAATATCTGGGGCCTGGGCATACACTTAAAACTAACTAATTTGAATTTGCTTCAAAGAAAACAAAACGCTGTTCTAAAATTAATTCAAAGTAAACATTTTTATATCTCCAATAGCAGATTGCACTTATTTGTAAACACTAATACTATTTAAGAACAAATACAAAAAACCGCACCTGCCTTTTTTCAAAGATATTATACAATTCCGTAAATCCACTTTTTAAGAGCGGTATAGTAGATTAAGAGATCTTTTGGTTGGCACTTGGTGAAACATACTTTTTAGAAATTAATAAAAAATTTTATTATTTATTAATATTTAATTAAATTAAATAAAACACTTGTTATTGTTTCACTGATTAAGAAATTATTAAAAATTTCTTATATATTTTATTTTATTTTAACATTTTCATAAAAATAAAATTCGAGCTGACATGCTTCGTCCTTCTAAGCCATTATAAAGACTAAAGAAATACAATAAAATTTAAATTTAAAAGATGAAAATTACAATGTAACTCAGAAAAATACATATTCAATTTCATATACTATTAGTAGGTAAACAATCATCAATTTATATTTTTTATTTTTATAGAACAATTATATATACCAGTATAAAAAGTAGTAACTGGTAAATTACTAGTAAAATTATACATTTATTAAAAAACACACATATGATTTTTATATTAACTAAGATTGACATGTTGAAGGCGACAAAATTTACAAAATACAAAATTTGACTCAAAATTTAAAAAAAATTACTATTAAGTAGCGGGCTCTCATTAGTTAAGTCTAACTGGTTATTTAATAAGTTGGCTTTTTTTAATTTCAATTTATTAATATGAAAAATTTCATATTTATCCAAAACTCTGCTACCTGTTAATTCCTTTACCAATTCTAATTTGTCAATATCGGTAAAGGGGTATGAAGATTTAAAGTGTTGATCTAAGTCTGATGACGGATAAGGAGAAGATACCGATTTTATATGTTCAGTAAATCTAGTGTTCGTTTTGTTTTGCCAACATATACTCCATCACATCCTCCACATTCAATTTTATAAACTCCACTTTTTGTTAAAATATTTTCTGGCTTCGGTTGTCTTATTTTATTATTAACAAAAATATTTTTTAAAGTGTAGTTGTTAAAAAAAAACATGTCGGCTTGAATTTTATTTTTATGGGAATGTTAAAACAAAATAAAATATATAAGAAAATTTTAATAATTTCTGAATCAGTAAAACAATAACAATTGTTTTATTTAATTTAATTAAATATTAATAAATAATTAAATTTTTTATTAATTTCCGTTAACTTAGGTTTAGGTTAGGTTTAAATCAAGTTTTATGGTAGTATGAAAATAATTAATTAAAGGTTTTTACTTGCCATTTGGTTCTTTACAAATTAAATTTATTCCAAATAATTAAGTCAGGTTAGTCTAAATAATTACAAGTCGAAGTTGTAAACATTCTAGTAATATACGCTCTTAGAATATAGAATTAAAATATATGAAATTAAACATATTGTACAAATACATTAAGGCAATAAAAATAAAATAATAATAAGCAAAAATAAAAAAAGACCAAAAAATCGACAAATATTAATAATTGTAAGTTTTAATATCCTTTGGATTAAATAATAATCTTTATTGCTTAGCTTTTTCTGTAACATTTAAAAACAAAAGATTTTCTTTATAATTTTTTTAATTTAGAAACTATTCCTGTTCACCATTCTGTAATCCTGTTAACAAAAAAAAAACAAAAACAAATCTTTAAATATTTTCTTTTAGATTTTACAAAGGTAAAATAGCGTTTATTAACCCTTTAGGGGCTCTGCTTATAAAAAAACAATTACATTTTTATATTTTGCAGAATTTTGCAATGACTTCTTTCGAAACGGAAATCATGTAATTACCTATTTTCAAAAATTTTCTCTAACTGTTATCTAACTTCCTTTTTTTTTAATAAACAATTTTATAACTCATAAAAGAATATTTCTCTTTTCTATTAACATTTTCAAAAGGATAATGACCTGAATAATTTTCAAATTTTAAAGTTAAATTTCCTTAATAATCGTTTTTTTGTTTTTTTTTTTTTTTTATTTTTTGCTTAGAAAGTTTTGAGTCTCGTAATTAATTTAAAAACATGAATCCAATGTAATTCAATCGTAAAAGAAGTTTTATTTAAAAATAAAGAGCCTTAAGCTGCACTAGTACCGTTATAGAAAGGATATTATAATATAATAATAGATTTTATTATATATATATATATATATATGTATATGAGTATATTTGTAATAAATGAGTAAAGCAGACAAATTTTATTTTATATTTAATTAAGGTAAATATGTTCACAGGATGTTTGCCATCTTCAAAGTAACAATAAAGTTCATAGGTTTTTTTTTTGTATATAATTTAAAGAGAAGAAAAAATGGAATTTTTATAGCTAAAGCTAACAAAGAAAAATGCATTTTTTTTTTTTTGCTACCGCAGATAATTAAAATTTGCGTTCTCAACATATAAAATTTACCATTTTGATAATTTTCACAAATTCCTTTTCATTATCCCACGCATGTTATGAAGTAGGTGGTAATATCCAGTTGAAAATAGTATTAACAACATGGTGAATACACTTTTATTTTGAGCTATTTTTGTATTCCATAGATTTAAAATTTTCTCAATCTAAGAATGGGAGGTTATTTTATTGCAAAAATAATTTGACTTCGAAAAATGAATGTAAGGTTGGAAAATTAGGGCTTTGAACCGATTCAAAAAAATATCCCAAATTGTTTGACTCAATTTGTCAAATCTCATTTGGATCAAAGAAGTCGTCGGACGAAGTTGGATATATGAAGTATATTTTGAATTTCATTTCATCCTTAATGCTTTTTTTTTGTTAATATCAAATGCCTGTATTTCATTTACCTGAATGTCATTTGTCTGAATTTTAATTACCTGTATTTTTATTTGCCTATATTATCATTTGTATCTTGCCTGAAGTTCATTTGTCGGTAAGTATTTATTATGTGTACAATTTTTGGGTTGGCCACGAAATTCCAAATACAAAATATCAAAATACAAAATCCCGAAATACCAAAATTCGACTTTAATTTATTCAGTGTTTTCGAATTCAATCAATTTGTTTGTATCCAAAAGCGGCTACGCATAAAAATGATTTAGGTAAATATTTTAAAAATATGCGTAAGGCTTTGATTTTGAATCCAACTTTAAAATCTTTCCTAACTCAAAATCTCGTATTTATATTCATTACTTATATATATATATATATATATATATATATATGTAATATAATATTTATCATGTCCAGTATCACAGTGTATCCAGTTAAATAAAATCCAATCAAGTGAAAGACAGGCATATGACACGTTCCCGTTCCCGTTACTTATTTGTTCGACAATGAAGTTCGACATTTTTGCGTTAACCTTCTATTGTCGATACTAATCTTATTTTATTCTTTTTGTACATTAGAGTGCTAAGATTGCAATTCTATACATAGTGATAAATAGATTAGATATACACTGTTATAAAAGGTATAATATGATTAATCTTAATATAAATTTTTTTCTTGTTCTTGACACTAACTTAAGTGGAATTACCTTTTCCTACTGAAGCATAATTATGTACGGTACTGCAAGTTTATACTACAATATTTTACAACCATGTTTGTGGAGCATTTATTTATTACATTTCTGGCTTATCAACTCATTAAATGAGGAAAACTGCTGGTATTGTCAGGAACTTAGCTTTTTTAAATAGAATAGCTTCCGTTTTATTTAAGAGTTGTTATCAGATTGTATTCTTAATGATTTTTTGTCATTTATTTTATACTAATGACAAAAGGGTACTGGTCGAAAAATTCATAAATCATTTTCTTTTACTTCATTGTGAATCATCTCTTTCTGCTCCACCCAGCGTATAAAATATTTGAACTAAATTTATATTATACCCTGTACTGTATCGTGCAGTGTGCAGACAATAACCATATTAAATATTCTTGTATGTACACATGTGCATTTTCTATTTTACTTATACCAACCTGATATTTTAGCTATTGTTCATTCTGAAAGATTATTCAAAGTAATAAAAAAATTTTTTTTTTTTTGTTTCTTTTGTTACTAAATAATTGAATTTCTTATTTTAAATTTTTATTTAATCTCTGCATGAGCAGTTTACCTTCATTTCAGTTAAGAATAAATGAAAATAAGAGTTACTTAGTTGCTAAATGTATATTAAGTCTAAGTCTATGGGATGAACATTTTAACTGTTTTTGCACAGAGATTTGACATATGACTCTTGGTTTCAAATATTTGAATTAAAATAAAGAAGTTATACTATGGACGTTTCCCTAATAGTAGAAGCGATTATTGTGAACCGATAGGAGGCCATCAAATTAAACTAGTCATTTGCGTTCAAATCCAGTTGTCGCAGTTTGAAAGCTATAGATGAGATATAAACTCTTAAATACTTCTTTTTGAAAAGCCCAAGCTTCGTTAGAGCCAGACTCATTAATTCAGCTTAAATCTGAGGTTAAATATGTAAATTGTTGGTATAGAAATGTTAAAAAGCTGTTATGAGCATGAAATTGATGAATAAAGGTGAAAATTAGCATTTATTGTAATCTGAATATAGATAGAGTCGGCTCAAGTATAGTGCAGGGTTAGTGGTATAACAGAATTTACCCAATTACACAGGCATGCACTAGTACTGACTTTGGGCTAGCAATTTGCAAATATTGTATAGGGTAGGGATAATATATTGTTATAATTAAATTTACCGTATTGCACAGGTTGGGTCTAGTACTGACTTTGGGCTAGCAATCGACGGGAAACTACCAACAAACAACAATTAATGGTTTTTTCTAGTCGTGTCATAAACAAAAAAATACAACTATTTGCTAAGTTCAACGGAAATAGTTACTTCTAGGTATCCACCTATGGATCAAGAAGGTGGAATTAAAATCGTGGTAGATTGAAAATAAACAAAATTATTTTCAGGAATTGTTTCGTTCATCATAGCACTACTAAAACTCATCAGTACTTTTATAGTGTTAGACTACCTATACAACTTCCAGATTTGTCTAGATTGAAAATGGTTTGGACTGAATTCAGTTCTGTACATATGATTAACAATATATTTTTATATTTAAAGTTTTTTTCGTTTGTAGTAAAATTCATATAAAGAAAGCCATATTTAATTTTTTTTTTTAGTCATTAGTTCTCTTACCGATTGTTCCATTTCTCAAATATGTAGTATGCTTTTTTTTTATATGCTCAACCGTGTTAAAGTAGTATTCTTGGTTAGTTACTCTGATTTACATACTATACTGACACAATATAAAATGTATGTATATGTATTTGTAAAGAGGCCATCAAAGAAAGTACATAATCTATAAAATTGCTATAATGATTAGCAAGGAGTTGGGGAATGAAATTTTCATTTGCAAAGAAAAGAAAAAAAAAGCAAAAATTCATACAAGTTCATTGTTCTTTTGAATATCGTGTACCATTATCATGGTCCAAAAATTTCATTACATAAAAATTCTAATGATGAATGAACAAAAAAAAAATTAAATACATGAATATCTCTAAATGTATGTATATAATTTATATGAAGGTATATAGCTGTTAAAGAAAGACTGTTGCTGAATTTCTAAAGAAGATTAATATTGAAAATGGTATTGTATAGAATAGGAGGTGAAGTAGAACATGTAGAGTGTAGGTTTTTTTTTTTATTAAGCCACATCGTTTTTATTCATCTGATCAAAAGGAGAAATTTTTATATTTTAAAGACAATTACAATTCTAATTTCATAGTCGATAAGAACAAAAACCTACCACGCCACGTGCAGATTAAAATTTGCACGTGTATTGAAATTTTAAAATTTATATAAATTAGGTAAGTAAAGGAAGGGAATTTCGTGAATGTGTGTCAGAATTCTTAAAATTGACTTACAATATTAATCGGTTGTGAAAAAAAAAATTCATCTTATTTTTAATTTCGAGAGTACAACACTGGCGGTATTTTATTATCCTGTGCGATAGAAGTCTTATTGGTAGCGTTCAGTGAAATTAAACGGTGTATCTGAAATCCACAGAATCACTGAACGGTGTGGTAAATGTATCGCTTAATGTAACGCGGTTAATGAAAATGGATCTGAAAAAATTCTAGATACATTTCATGAATCTGACTTTTTATATTTAAAAACAACAATAAAAATGTGTATGTTGAATGTTGTGACATCTACTGTAAGAAAAATGAAATATTTATATCATTTTATTAAACTTGTCAAATTTAAATCGCCATTTTTTTTTCGAATTAGTATGAAAATTGAAATTCTTGAGGAAGATTTATATGTAAATAAAACTTAAATTAAGAATTATAAAAAATAAATTATATCTATTATGATAAATATTATTTATAAAAGTGCGTATTATATTTTCCGGTGATGGCCCTAGTATTGCGGTAAATTTTTGTGGTGTATTGCGTTCAGTGGCCAGAACCATGTCACATGTATCGAAAGGTTCCAGATCCACCGGTTAATTCTACTGAACCCACCCATTGTTGTTATGATGCTGTTATACGAAATTATTGTCGATTTGCGAGTTGGAAAGATTACTACAAATGTTGTTATGATATTGGAAAAAAACATTGAAATGATCAGTAGTCATATTCGTTATAATCGAGACTCGTTTATGGAAACGTTTGGGGATTATGAAATTATTTTAGGTTTTTTATGAAATTTGCAATGTATGTATATATAAATATATATACATTTATATATATATGTGTAATGGTTTGTCAAGAATTACATTTGAAAAGACACGGTGTTTTTCACAATGGTGATTCAAAGTCGCATTTCTGATTTATTTCGAACGTGTCGAATGTGCTTGTGACATAACAATGCTTGTAATATCTTCAATCTATAGAGTTGGAATTATATATTACAAATTAGTTGAGAGCTCATAGATTTTGCGAACGAATTCGATATTATCGGAAAAACACGACGAGCAGTCATCAAAGCTTTGATACAGATTGGGGAAAAACGAAAAAGATTGGCTTTCTTCTAAACTATTAAAAGAAGCAAAATATGCTGCAGGTAAATAAACATTAAATCATATAAGACACACCTTAATTTTTGCTTCATATAACATCAAGATATAATTCAAGATATTATCTATGCCTTGAAATATCATCCTTCCGGGACTGTTATATGGTAGTGAATGTTAACAAAAGCAAGTGAACTCTTGTTATTTTGGATAGAAAAATTCTTTGCCAGATCTATGCGTGACGAAGGTGTTTTGACAGTATATCGGTGAACCTAGCCAAGAACGTAAAATAAAGAAAAAACCAACTGAAGGGATTCTGTTCGTAATTACCGTTAGTGAAGACCAATATTGCGCCCTGATCAGGAGGTTACAGGTCTGTAGCGTGAGAAATATAACTAAGTATATATAAGTTATGGACTATTTTGCCAACCAATTTTCTATTGATAATTATTTTTACGTTTTCTTTGTGGCAATTGTCTATTGTCTACAAATCAGAATGATTTTTTTAATCAAAATAAAACTGACGTTATTTTCCAAAAAAAAATTAATACAGAACACATAATTAACTAACTGAGATGGAATACACGTTAATTATAAGCTGTATTACCTTAATCCGACAATATTTTACTTTACATTAATGTGTTTCTAAAATCTAAACTGGATTTTCAAATTATATGTTGATAACTACAAGTCTTTTGATTAAAAATTTTACAAATAACTTTTGATAAATTTAAGTAATTTTATAAAATAACCAAAAATTTCGTTAAGTATTTATTTTTTCCTTTGAACTATATTAATTGGCACTCTTGTTGGCACCACGACATTTGGTGATTAATGGAATGAAAGTGATGAATTTGAATAATAAATATAGAAAGCATTCAGTAACGGAAATTGTTATTATTATTTTTTTTTTTGTTTTAAATATTCATGACCTTGACATTTATTTTGTTAAGAAATAATTGCTAAATAAACTAACACTTAAGCGAAGTGATTTAAAATATCAAAATGTTGTATTTCTAAATGAAGTGTTTTTTTAATGCAAATAGAAATACACAATCTTTTTTGCAATAATAATTTAAATAAATAAAGAAAAAGTGAAAATTAAATTTTTAAAGTTTTAAAATTAAATTTAAAAGTGGTTTTGGTTTATTTACGCTTTGACACACTTATTGTTACGAATTGAGGAACATAAACTGTGTTATTTGTTTCATTATCCTGTAATCCCATCCGCAGGGCACAGGATGGAAATAAAACTCTTTAATCGTCTCCTATCTGTGGCTAACATCTTCGATTGTGGTAACCTTCTTTGTTGGGTATACTTGCTTCGGCTTAAACTGTTGTTCTTAATGTTTTTTTCGGCCTTCTGGTTTTTTATTTAAATTCTTTAATAATCAAATTACATATGCCACTGTACTAGTCAATACGACTATTGTCCCTATAATGAAACCAATCTTTTGTAAGAGAATAAAGCCATCCCTAAGTATAGGGGGAACCAGAATTTATTTTAAAATAAATCTTACAGTTGATTTGAATTGATTTTATCTGTTCTGCAGTAGATGTTTTTACCTTCATATCCGTAGTAAGGAAATAAAATTTGCTTCAATTATGAACTAATCTGCTATTACAAGTTATAATTTGTCAAATGCCTATGTGGAAATAATATTGTAAAATATTGTCAGAAAACAGAAAGATTGTGAAAAGAAACTTTCAAGAGCAATATGCGGCAGCAAAGGAAGCTACCTACTCTATAAAAGGAGAGAAAAAATTTGGCAAGGCTTCATTTGAACTATTTGATTGGCTTCTTTTTATTTTTTACGGTGAATTTTTTTCTTAAAAATTACCAGTGCGCAAGGCATTTTATTCATAAATGCATTAAAATTTTCATTTTTATTCAGCAAGTTTTTGCCCTAATGTTTGTGAACACTTATCTGCATATTAGAAAAAAAAAACTTTGTACAAATTTTTGTGTTCATAAACATTAGAAAATAGGTTTAATACTAGAGTTTTTTATTTTTTAATTTTAAAATATTTCTATACATTATTTTATAAATTGATACCACATTCAAATTTGAACGCTTACAACTAATTTTTTCAACTATAATGTACTTTTAAAATAATTTGCATAACTTTAGGCGATTGCATTTTTTTTCACTTCAGTCATAGAGTAATCATATAAGTAGAGTATTCACGTAGAACAAAATTTGCTAGTCACTTTTTCAAATATCAAAATTCTGTGTTCACTCAAAATTATATTACTCAATTTTTAACTGCTTATAAGTTGAGCGCAATGTATTTTGTACTCATAAATAAAAAGATTTTGTGTACCTACTACTTATGAACATATTTATTTGTTATTATGCTGCCAACAGTGTCAACAATATAAAAGTTGTATGTATAGGTACTCAAAATTGTATAGTTATATGCGAATGTGCATGCTAGCTACAGTATATACTAATTTCTTTATTTCGCGGCTCGCATTTATACTTTACTTATGTGATAAAAATTAAAAATTACACAATGTGTATAAAAATATATACATGCATTTAAAGTCCTTTCAATAGAATATTACAAATCAAAGTATTGATTTTTTTTTTAGAAATTGAAAGAATTCAAGATTATTGCTGGATTTGTTTTTATTTTGCTTTAATTTTTAAAATTTGAAGAATTAATATTTTGTTTTGACTTGGTCAAAGTGATTTATGAAATTTGTGATTTCAAATTTTATAGAAGAAAGGGACCAAAAAATTAACATTGGTTTTGTAAAATTAAAAATAATTCAAATTAATTTCTATTGAAAAGTATACTGAAAAATAGGTACCTACATGTATTTTTAAATTTTCAGCAATTTTGGTTTTGTTAATTTTGTCTGTTTCTTACCGTAGATAATAATATGAATAGTATATATATATGAATACATAATATAATTATGAATACAAACAAACAAACAAGCTATCAAAATTTAAAAAAGTAAGTAAAAAAAATAAAACTGGACATTTTATTCTTTATATGGATTGTTGGCTGTTTTTATTTCTTCAGAAATTATTTCATCTGAAATAGAAATACGATTTTTATCCAACTTCTGATAAAAGAAAATAAAACGGTATTCCGTACAAAGTTCAGGATTTGTAATACATTACTAATAAATTTTATTCTTTTATTAGCATTATTTTTAAAAAAAATTTCTGGATTATGTGATGCTATCATTGACCTATTATTGTATGGATAGAATTTCATTCATTGTCTTTGCGATTAATTGTGTTTTTTTGTTTACATTTTTCTATATACATATATTTTTTGTATTGAATTAGATATGTAAATGTATGGTGAACACATATACGATATTACGATACACACTCTTCATATAAATCAAAAGTACATACGTATTTAAATACTTTTCAAATTATCAAACAATGCCTCTATACTCCTAGCCTAGTCACTGAGAGAGCAAAACTTCATACACAAAACTAAAACAAAACTTAAAACGAAATCGTAATTCGATAAAATTCCGAAAAAATCATTCAGTGAATAGGCTAGAAGTATAGTGGCATTGTATGAAATATTCTTCTCAATAAAAAAAAATTTTGAGTAAAAAAAATTGAGTTTCGAAAATTATATTTGAGTGTTTTGGGGTATTGAGTGAAAATGGGACGGCATTTTCGTGTTTTGAGTAAAAATGGGACGGCATTTTTAGAAGAAAATGATTAACAATTATTGTTCTACGTGAATACTCTACTTATATGATTACTCTATGCTTCAGTATCCTTTTTTTAATCACAAAATCTTCAATTTCACTCACGTTCATCGGTTATGAACTAGGCCTCCTAAAGTTTGATGTACATTTCTGAAAAAATTTTGATTGTAAAAGATTCTCTAATTAGCATAAACCTTTCTATATCGACTCAATTGAAAGATATGTAATGGGTATATGAATTGCTAGATTGACGAAATTTGTAATATTACAAGAATGTGTAATGTAAATTGTAACTGTTTTGTTATTACATATTATTTTTTTTTATTTTCATTTCTTTTATGATTACGTAAAAGTTCCAAGAAAGAAAAACATTTTTTTTTTTTTTGTTATCTAATTTATATCCTTACATAAGGGCTTTTATATTCAGTTGAAGGACTATATTTGAATATGTATTATTTTTATTATAATAAATCATATTTAGTAGAAAGGATGTCATAACATTTTGAACCCGTTTTTGTTTTTTTTTTTTTTTTTTTTTTTGAAAGAAATGAAAAAATATCTAAAATTGTTGTAAAAACATATTTTTTTTTATGTGAATACAATTTTCACCATTTTAACAGAACCATAAGTTTTTTTTTTGTAATCCGATATAAAAAAAAATTGTAGTACACTTTAAACTCTTTGGAAATAAATTTTACAAAATTTTGAATATTTTTTTTTAAAGAAATTTGAATTGAATTTTTTTTTTTTATATGTACATATAGAATTCTAGGTGAATACAAAAGCAATTCATATTTTAAATTGAAAATGTTAAAAAAAAAATTTGACGAATTATTTATTAAAGGTTGGTACATTTACGTATATAGGTTGGTATATTTTTAATACCAGGTTGACAACAGTTATCAAAACAGAGACTGATTTTAAGTAGGGGTTAATACTTTCTATAGAATACTGCTTTAATCTATCTTATGAATACTTTAAGTACTCCTTCCATTAGCATGTTACACCTACTTGATCGTAAATAATCGTTTTCATTCCTATTTCTTGAGAGAAAGAATATCTGTGTATGAACAAATATATGAAGAACGTGAGCGAGTTATATATTCTGGTATTTTACAACATAACCATAATTTAATAAATATATGTACTCAATATTATTATTATTATTATTATTTTATTATGCCTTAATTTCATTTTACAATTTTCCTTATTTCTTTTTCCTAATTATTAGAGCTAGCTTATACTGATGTATTTACACCTATGACTTTTAATTTACGTAGACTAATCTGAACTTTTCTATTGATAATATATATATTTTTTAATGAAAAATGGCAAATAAAAACCTTTTTAATCAATTTAAATCATCATATCAATTTAATTTTTATCCTAAAACTTAAAAACTAACTTAATTATAAAAAGAAAAAACAAAGAAAAAGAACAAAATTAATTTAAAAAAAAAAAAACCTAATTGGTAAAAAGCTTACTCTACAATCGCTCTTATTAAGGGATTTACTGAATTTAGACAGCTCTCAATATATAATTATTAAAAAAAATCATTTCGTAAAAAACTATTTACAATATATTTAAAGCTGACCCCACCTATGGATCGGTAGTGGAATCAAAACGATTTTAGGTATCCGGTGGAAAAAAAAATTTTTTTTTTTATAATCATGCAACATGCAACCTAAGAAGACGTAGTTTTATTTTTTTTATCCTACAACTTTCAATTAATTAATTTCAAATTTAAAATATAATTAATGAAGTAAATAAATTGATTAAATTATAAGAAACTATTAAGTATTTTAAATTAGTAACTAAGTATAAGAAAATAAAAAGAATATATATTTATAAAATTAAAATTAAAAACCCAACTTAAGAATGAACTTAAGATTGGTATAAGAAGCTAATGTCAAAACTAAACGTAAAGCCATCTAAAGTTTTGTAATTTGTTTAAGTTACCCATCATTATAGACTTTAGCTAACTTAAATGATTTTGACATTTATTGAATTGTAAATGTACAACAATTCATAGACAAATAGAAGTTTTGTCAAATATAAATTATATTTTGTTTATTTTAATTTTGTTTTTCATATATATTTTAAGTTTTATTATTAATCGGATTTTGTTGGTATTTTAAATATATTTTAATTAATATTTTTTTATTTCTTTTCCTTTTATTGTTATTATGTATAATGAATTAAGTTATGAAGTATGTAAATTATTTTATTGTGTCACTTATAAATTGTCAATAAGTAATTACATTACAGCTCCTAAATCAAATGTCAAATTTCCGTACAGAATGTGCGGAACATTTCTTTAAGTTGACTTAAACTAACTAAAGTTCATTATTGAACCTTAAGATTAAAATTTATATAATTTTACCAAAGTAGATGGTAAGATCAAGATTTAACGTAAGATAAGTCGAAAAAAATATATATTTCAATAAAATAAAAATTTACTTATTAAAATAATTTTAAAACACAAATTAGAATTTAAGTGAATAAAAATTAAAATCTATTAGTAATTTGTACTTACATATACTTAATACCCGAGCACATGGTAAAATTTTGAAAAAAAAAAAAATAAATAAAAATAAGATGTTATTAAAAAAAATTTAAATTTATATCAGGTGAGATTTTGAACAAATAAAAAAGTAATTTTAAAAAGCAAAAACACAAACATTTCTTATAAAGCTGTATGGTAAATATTTAAGTAAAGATTCAAGTGATACTGATTTAGATTTACCTATTGATAATATCGAAACTATATTAACGCTCACATTATTAATGATTTACCAAAATTTAATGGTAATCCTAATCTACTCTTTGATTGCATTAATAATGTTGGAAAATTTTGTCTTTTACAATAACACTCAAATCTATAGCTTTTGTCTTTTCAAATAATATTTTGTATGTATTCAAGAATAAAAATAATAAAAAAATATTAAGTCAAATAAATATTGCAATTAAATTAAAAAGTAAATATAAAATAATGAAACTATTAACAAAATCGAACTTTTTATTGTCTAATAATTTTAAGAAAAAAAAATATATACCTACATAAACCAGTACCTTAACAATTACTCATTTAGAATATAGCCTATAGCGATATTAATTTGTCAAATACACTCACATTTATTTACCGTTTCTTTTTAATAATGTTTATAAGTAAACATAATACTCACAAAACAGTTCACATAATAACTCGCTAATACTCACCAAAAGAATGTTAATTATAATAAATCAATCCATTATCCCATCATCCAAATCAATAAGCAATAAGCATATAATATGTAATATTCAAATACAAAATAAAATAAATTATCCGGCATCAAGTTGCTTATTAAAACTAATATGTATATAACTATGTATGGATGTATGAATTTGGCAATATAAAATACAACATTATGTACATATTTCACTAAGTTACATATATTCATTTTTATGATCAAAATAAATTTTATTTCATACACAAAATATTTCAAATTGTAATATTAAAATAGCAAAATATTTAATTAATAATATATTTAATAACTTATTAATATGTACGTCATATAATGGTAAATGATTTTAATTTTAATGGCTTCTGAACTTTCTATAAACAGGAACAATCAAAGAATTTACGAATTTACTCTCAATACAAATTTAATTTTTCAATCATAACGGATTATTTCACTAAATTGCACTAGATTTCTTATTTTGTAATATTTTTTTATATTAATAAAAATCAAAAATATATAAATTAAATTAAAAATTTAAATTTTCTATTAAAACAAACTAAACTAGTCACATTGTAAAATTACAATAAAATGAAAGTACAAAGTACCATTTGATTTTACATCAAGTTTAAGTTGATGTGTAATTAAACAAACGGTATTAAAAATAAATTAAATTTCGAGTATCGAATTGTCATTTCTGTTAGAGTAACAGTAACAGCAATGCCTCTATACTTTCTAGCCCAGGCACACGAAGATTTTTCCTGAATTCACCGAATTATCATTTAATTTTAAATTTTGATTCTGTTCTGTGTATACAATTTTTTTAAATATAAGATTAAAATTTAAGATTTAAAAAAAAAGAGAAAAAAAAGAGAATGTTCAATGTATATAAAGCAAACAAATTCCCAATCCTATACTCCCATCCCAATTAAAATTATCCGCTTTTATTAATGAAATTGACATCGAAACTAACAAAATTGTTTTGGCCATCTACTGCAAACGTATCGCTGATAACAATGATGTTCGTTGGACATCGACACTTCACAATCGGATGGCAGGAGTTATATATTATACACTATAACAAATTCTTTAGTAAAGAATTATTAACAATATATGTAGTTAAAAGTAAACAAACATATGTGTCAGTAGTTGAATCAACACAATCCTATATTATTTTATCCTATAACCACCAATTAATTAATTTAAAATTTAAAATATAATTAATGGAATAAATAAATTAAAAGATTAAATTATAAAAAGAGTGTACAGTTTTACTACGATACATATTCAAGTTTATTAGTGCTTAATCACGTAGGTGTGGTTTTTTGTTTATATCAGTTGATTTTTTAATGTGGTTTTTTGTTTTCATGTTAGTCAATTTTTGTAAGTTAATTTGAATAAATAAATAAAAATATTTACTTATTTATTTACCATTCTTAAATAATTATTTTCTAGATTATTTTGTCTTAAATCTTTAATTAATTTCGTACTTCATTATAATTTTTTCTTTTAACTGACCACTGCTTATTTATTTATTTATTTATATAACAGTGGGATCTGCAGATACATATTTTATATATTATTATATTAATTATATTATTTTTATTTGTTTTTAATTATTATATTATATTAGAATTGATGTTGTTTTACTGAAAGTAATTTTCATCATCAATTTTCCAGTTCTCACGAGGATTTTTCAATTCTTTGCAGTAAGCTTAAATTTTTTTCAGATATCTATTCCGAAATTTCAATATCATAATTATAGTACTATGAAAGAGACTATATGGCCCTTATTGTGAAGTGTCAGTTTTCAATAAATATCTGAGAAATGTCAGCAGATATTCAAAATCGGTATTGTGATTATCAGTCGTCATCAAACAACTGATAAATTCTGAATAGCACTGACAAAATTGGTATTGTGAATGTCAGTAAGAGAGATTTTCGGAGATTTTAAAGCAATTGTAACTTTAAGCATGACATATAAAGCATTTGTCAATAAACCACTTGAATTTAAATAATTATTTTTTTTCTAAAAAAACTTAAAAACAAACTACAAATTTAAAATTTTAACTGTCAAAAAACATCAATTTTCTGAGTATTCACAATAGAACAAAATTTTGTCAGTATCCATTCACAATACGAAATAAAATCTCAACTGACAAAATTTCTAAGTTGTCGCAGTCTACTGAAAACTGAAGATCGCTATAAAGGCCATAGTGAGCAGAGTACCTTGTCTGGTAGACGTTTTTTCATTTTTCTATTTCTATTTATTCGTTTTCCAGCGTTTATGAATATAATTTAACTAATCTGACTATAATTTTAAATTGTTTCGTCATTTTAAACAGTGCTAACTCCCGAAAGTGTAAATTTTTTATTTCATTTACACTTTGTAAATAAAAAATATGTCAAATATCTTCAAATCACCAACAAGAGAGATTCTGCTCGTGACCGAAGTCAGTGGAGGACAATTTTGCGTCAGGCCTAGGACCCTCAAAGTCTGTAGCGCCCAGCAAGTAAATAAATAAAAATATTATATAATTTAATAGGGAACTCTATGCTGTCATTTTATAGGGGAAAAAAACTCTTGATTGCTTTAGTGGTCAGTATTTAACCATCCTTCCACCAGTCATACAAACTGTATTGTTCATTTCCACAAAATTGGGTTGTTTTCAGTCATTGTCCTGGTAGTTAAAGAACCTAAACTTATTAATCTAATAACGAATACCATTTTAAATTGTTTAAAATTCATATTCTTAAATTACGTTTGGTTTTCTATTTGCATTTTGTTTTTTTTTTAATGTGATTGGATGCAGTGCAGTGTATGTACGTGCATTAGCTGGAAACTAATCTAATTCAGAAAACGTGATATTTTACAGGTGCATTTATTTAACAATTTTTGTACATGAATACCAATGAGAATATATGAGGTTTCCTGAAATTTAATATAAATATATTAAATTTAAACATTTTCTTTTTGTATAACAGTTGAAATACAAAATGGTTTCCTTTTTAACGTCTGTAATATAAATTTAAAAATTGTAATTCTATTTTTGTTTTCTGTTTTGTTTTTCACAGAGAAGATTTCTGAATTTTAGAATAAAAACTTGGTCTCCATAGACCCCAATACATTAAAATACTTTAATAGCAAATAAATTGTTTCAACGTTTTCTAAATTGATATGATTTTTACCTATCAGTTACTCAGTTAATAATTTGACATTTCATACAAAACAAATATGACTGAAAAATGGAGTTTTATTATTTTGCTTTTGTGATTTTTATAAAAACGTCAGACGAATGTATGTACATGTGAATTTGCATATACCAACATTTAAAAAGTATACGAAATGAAATTGCGGTCACCGAGCAACGCAATGTATCCAAAATATTTCAGATAGAAATGGCTATTTTTTTTCGGAGTTTGCATTCAACATTCAGATTGTGTAATACTGAAAAATTCATACGATGTTGGGACCATACACATTTATGCATAATATTATAGGAATACGTGTGATATAATTTTCATACTGCACTGTCCACGTTTCTGCAGTATAAGTGATTATTGGGAATATAAGGACATTCACTTACCTTAATTTTGTATGTTTACTAAGGTATTTCTTCCATATTAGTTTGGCCGTTTGCCATTTTGCACAATCAATTTTCTCATTATTTCATCGGTGCAGCTATCTTGGTTTGATATCGTTAATATGAGGTAATTGTAATTTGTATAACTAGTAATCAATTGAATATATGAGGATTCCGAAGCAAATGTTGCACGTAGGATAAAATAACTATATCTAAAGGATATCTACTGCTTTCCAAAAATATATGTCTGTAATTCTTTAAGGACGAAAACGACATTTGAAAGCATCCTTGTTATTTTATATTTTTTTGTATATAAACTATCATATCTCTTGATCTGTCAAATATGTTCGCTGGTAAGATAACGGTCTCAGAAATATTTCAACATTCAGTTAATGATTATAAGTGCTGCCGTTTTAAAAATAATGTAGTTTAAAGTTAAACAATTTTGACAAACGCATAAAAAATAATTTTTTTTTATCTTACCCAGTAATTATAAATTGTTAGAAAGGTCTATTTTCTTGTTAAAACTCATACATCTTTATGTCTATATATTATATATAGTTTAAAAATTATGATAGATTATTAAAAAAAAATTGGTTTCATTTGCCCGTTTTCAATATAAAATTGCCTTCTACAGTAAATGTTCGATCAGCGTATAACCAAGTCATTGCATCTCAAGAACAATGTGATGGATAATTTTTTTTAAATAAAACTTATATAATTGAAGAGAAATAGATTTTTCTAATGCGATATATATTCAACATTTAAAATATTTTTCAGATGACTGTCTTACTAAGTAAAACACCAAATATATCTAATACATTAACAGATATAAAGTTTTTTATAGGAAAACATTTAACGAATAAGGATGTTTTCAAATGTCCTTTTCGTCCTTAAAAGAAAAAATTCGCCTTTGAAGACATATCTTTGTGCAAAGCTGGCAATACCCTTGAGATATAGTCATTACATCATTTGCTTCCGAAGAGCCGAATGTTTTGCTTGTTATGATTCGGTCTATCAATTATCATTACTTTTGCATTATTGCGATTTATTTCAAGGTTGTATTCTTTACTGACACGTGTTCATTTTGCCATAATAACACACTTTACTACGATGATAGTTATATTCCACCTACGTCACAACTAAAAAAATGTTTTTGACAGTTTATACGGGTGCCTACTGTATTGCTTGTTACTCTCACGTGTAGATACTATCTTTAATGTTAGTGTGCAAATAGTAGTGAATATGAATTAGATTTGATCAGATATTAGAAAAATAAAATAATTGATTTAATATTAAGTCTAAAAAAATGTGTGGTTGTAACTCTTTAAATTTGTAGTTTTGAGTTTGACTTTGTTTGTTAATACTTGTTTATTTTATATATTTTATTTATTCTAGTCTCTGATAATAAGGTTTATTAATATTCTTTTTCTGTCTTTTTAATGTTTATTCTGTCCATTTTTCTATCTATTTCTGTTGATGATGTATGGAAGGAAAAATTGTTCTTTATCAAAATCTTCCTACCACAAAATCTCGTATGTTTTTTTTAAATCTCGCGTTATTAGGTCGATTTTTATAATGCGAAATTATGACCCCACCGTCTTTTCTCTTGTACTGCTTTAATTTTACTATTTCTAGTTCTGTCTATATGCTGAAAAATTTCACAATCACTTTATTTTATTCAATATTTTAATAACCAAGGTCCTAGAGTTCAAGATAACAACAAGTAAATAATTGAAAAGAATATTAACAAATAAAAATAAATTGTTGTTACTTCAGGTATTTTGTAGATTTCCTATTATTATGTACTCAATGTATCTATTTTATACATATATTTACTTATATAGTTTAAATGAGATTACTTTATTTTTCCATTTTTTTTTCACTGGAATTGTAAATATTTTTATAAATGTCCTTAGGATACTTCAATTCTTATTTAAACAATAAAAAGGAATAACAATAAAAAACTCGCTATTTGCAAGGAAATAAGAAAATTATAGAAGACTAGAGGACAAAATAGAAGAAAAGTAGATATTTTATTATTATTTATTAAAATGGTTTAATCGTTTAATGGTTTGCATAAAACGATAAGAGAGTAAAGTAATTTAAATTAATATAAATATATATTAATACACTAATATTATACACTAAAGATATATACTACATATATCTTTAGTGTACAGAGTAATAAAATGTTTACCTTCTGGCACTCTAAAAAGTTAACCTGGTATGATTTTGAATTTATAATAATAAGAATAACAATATTAATTTTAAAATTTTTCTAGACGTGAATGAACGTTTTTTTTTGATAAATAAAAATATGTAGCTACGTATATAATATTAAATAAATATTTTAAAAGTTATAGTAATTTTTATTTCGTTTTTAAAAATTTCAATAATAAAAGGAAAATTGTATTATTATTAAATAAATTTTTAATTTTTAACGTCATATATTTCTGATATATCCTATACTCCCATCCCAATTAAAATTATCCGCTTTTATTAATGAAATTGACATCGAAACTAACAAAATTGTTTTGGCCATCTACTGCAAACGTATCGCTGATAACAATGATGTTCGTTGGACATCGACACTTCACAATCGGATGGCAGGAGTTATATATTATACACTATAACAAATTCTTTAGTAAAGAATTATTAACAATATATGTAGTTAAAAGTAAACAAACATATGTGTCAGTAGTTGAATCAACACAATCCTATATTATTTTATCCTATAACCACCAATTAATTAATTTAAAATTTAAAATATAATTAATGGAATAAATAAATTAAAAGATTAAATTATAAAAAGAGTGTACAGTTTTACTACGATACATATTCAAGTTTATTAGTGCTTAATCACGTAGGTGTGGTTTTTTGTTTATATCAGTTGATTTTTTAATGTGGTTTTTTGTTTTCATGTTAGTCAATTTTTGTAAGTTAATTTGAATAAATAAATAAAAATATTTACTTATTTATTTACCATTCTTAAATAATTATTTTCTAGATTATTTTGTCTTAAATCTTTAATTAATTTCGTACTTCATTATAATTTTTTCTTTTAACTGACCACTGCTTATTTATTTATTTATTTATATAACAGTGGGATCTGCAGATACATATTTTATATATTATTATATTAATTATATTATTTTTATTTGTTTTTAATTATTATATTATATTAGAATTGATGTTGTTTTACTGAAAGTAATTTTCATCATCAATTTTCCAGTTCTCACGAGGATTTTTCAATTCTTTGCAGTAAGCTTAAATTTTTTTCAGATATCTATTCCGAAATTTCAATATCATAATTATAGTACTATGAAAGAGACTATATGGCCCTTATTGTGAAGTGTCAGTTTTCAATAAATATCTGAGAAATGTCAGCAGATATTCAAAATCGGTATTGTGATTATCAGTCGTCATCAAACAACTGATAAATTCTGAATAGCACTGACAAAATTGGTATTGTGAATGTCAGTAAGAGAGATTTTCGGAGATTTTAAAGCAATTGTAACTTTAAGCATGACATATAAAGCATTTGTCAATAAACCACTTGAATTTAAATAATTATTTTTTTTCTAAAAAAACTTAAAAACAAACTACAAATTTAAAATTTTAACTGTCAAAAAACATCAATTTTCTGAGTATTCACAATAGAACAAAATTTTGTCAGTATCCATTCACAATACGAAATAAAATCTCAACTGACAAAATTTCTAAGTTGTCGCAGTCTACTGAAAACTGAAGATCGCTATAAAGGCCATAGTGAGCAGAGTACCTTGTCTGGTAGACGTTTTTTCATTTTTCTATTTCTATTTATTCGTTTTCCAGCGTTTATGAATATAATTTAACTAATCTGACTATAATTTTAAATTGTTTCGTCATTTTAAACAGTGCTAACTCCCGAAAGTGTAAATTTTTTATTTCATTTACACTTTGTAAATAAAAAATATGTCAAATATCTTCAAATCACCAACAAGAGAGATTCTGCTCGTGACCGAAGTCAGTGGAGGACAATTTTGCGTCAGGCCTAGGACCCTCAAAGTCTGTAGCGCCCAGCAAGTAAATAAATAAAAATATTATATAATTTAATAGGGAACTCTATGCTGTCATTTTATAGGGGAAAAAAACTCTTGATTGCTTTAGTGGTCAGTATTTAACCATCCTTCCACCAGTCATACAAACTGTATTGTTCATTTCCACAAAATTGGGTTGTTTTCAGTCATTGTCCTGGTAGTTAAAGAACCTAAACTTATTAATCTAATAACGAATACCATTTTAAATTGTTTAAAATTCATATTCTTAAATTACGTTTGGTTTTCTATTTGCATTTTGTTTTTTTTTTAATGTGATTGGATGCAGTGCAGTGTATGTACGTGCATTAGCTGGAAACTAATCTAATTCAGAAAACGTGATATTTTACAGGTGCATTTATTTAACAATTTTTGTACATGAATACCAATGAGAATATATGAGGTTTCCTGAAATTTAATATAAATATATTAAATTTAAACATTTTCTTTTTGTATAACAGTTGAAATACAAAATGGTTTCCTTTTTAACGTCTGTAATATAAATTTAAAAATTGTAATTCTATTTTTGTTTTCTGTTTTGTTTTTCACAGAGAAGATTTCTGAATTTTAGAATAAAAACTTGGTCTCCATAGACCCCAATACATTAAAATACTTTAATAGCAAATAAATTGTTTCAACGTTTTCTAAATTGATATGATTTTTACCTATCAGTTACTCAGTTAATAATTTGACATTTCATACAAAACAAATATGACTGAAAAATGGAGTTTTATTATTTTGCTTTTGTGATTTTTATAAAAACGTCAGACGAATGTATGTACATGTGAATTTGCATATACCAACATTTAAAAAGTATACGAAATGAAATTGCGGTCACCGAGCAACGCAATGTATCCAAAATATTTCAGATAGAAATGGCTATTTTTTTTCGGAGTTTGCATTCAACATTCAGATTGTGTAATACTGAAAAATTCATACGATGTTGGGACCATACACATTTATGCATAATATTATAGGAATACGTGTGATATAATTTTCATACTGCACTGTCCACGTTTCTGCAGTATAAGTGATTATTGGGAATATAAGGACATTCACTTACCTTAATTTTGTATGTTTACTAAGGTATTTCTTCCATATTAGTTTGGCCGTTTGCCATTTTGCACAATCAATTTTCTCATTATTTCATCGGTGCAGCTATCTTGGTTTGATATCGTTAATATGAGGTAATTGTAATTTGTATAACTAGTAATCAATTGAATATATGAGGATTCCGAAGCAAATGTTGCACGTAGGATAAAATAACTATATCTAAAGGATATCTACTGCTTTCCAAAAATATATGTCTGTAATTCTTTAAGGACGAAAACGACATTTGAAAGCATCCTTGTTATTTTATATTTTTTTGTATATAAACTATCATATCTCTTGATCTGTCAAATATGTTCGCTGGTAAGATAACGGTCTCAGAAATATTTCAACATTCAGTTAATGATTATAAGTGCTGCCGTTTTAAAAATAATGTAGTTTAAAGTTAAACAATTTTGACAAACGCATAAAAAATAATTTTTTTTTATCTTACCCAGTAATTATAAATTGTTAGAAAGGTCTATTTTCTTGTTAAAACTCATACATCTTTATGTCTATATATTATATATAGTTTAAAAATTATGATAGATTATTAAAAAAAAATTGGTTTCATTTGCCCGTTTTCAATATAAAATTGCCTTCTACAGTAAATGTTCGATCAGCGTATAACCAAGTCATTGCATCTCAAGAACAATGTGATGGATAATTTTTTTTAAATAAAACTTATATAATTGAAGAGAAATAGATTTTTCTAATGCGATATATATTCAACATTTAAAATATTTTTCAGATGACTGTCTTACTAAGTAAAACACCAAATATATCTAATACATTAACAGATATAAAGTTTTTTATAGGAAAACATTTAACGAATAAGGATGTTTTCAAATGTCCTTTTCGTCCTTAAAAGAAAAAATTCGCCTTTGAAGACATATCTTTGTGCAAAGCTGGCAATACCCTTGAGATATAGTCATTACATCATTTGCTTCCGAAGAGCCGAATGTTTTGCTTGTTATGATTCGGTCTATCAATTATCATTACTTTTGCATTATTGCGATTTATTTCAAGGTTGTATTCTTTACTGACACGTGTTCATTTTGCCATAATAACACACTTTACTACGATGATAGTTATATTCCACCTACGTCACAACTAAAAAAATGTTTTTGACAGTTTATACGGGTGCCTACTGTATTGCTTGTTACTCTCACGTGTAGATACTATCTTTAATGTTAGTGTGCAAATAGTAGTGAATATGAATTAGATTTGATCAGATATTAGAAAAATAAAATAATTGATTTAATATTAAGTCTAAAAAAATGTGTGGTTGTAACTCTTTAAATTTGTAGTTTTGAGTTTGACTTTGTTTGTTAATACTTGTTTATTTTATATATTTTATTTATTCTAGTCTCTGATAATAAGGTTTATTAATATTCTTTTTCTGTCTTTTTAATGTTTATTCTGTCCATTTTTCTATCTATTTCTGTTGATGATGTATGGAAGGAAAAATTGTTCTTTATCAAAATCTTCCTACCACAAAATCTCGTATGTTTTTTTTAAATCTCGCGTTATTAGGTCGATTTTTATAATGCGAAATTATGACCCCACCGTCTTTTCTCTTGTACTGCTTTAATTTTACTATTTCTAGTTCTGTCTATATGCTGAAAAATTTCACAATCACTTTATTTTATTCAATATTTTAATAACCAAGGTCCTAGAGTTCAAGATAACAACAAGTAAATAATTGAAAAGAATATTAACAAATAAAAATAAATTGTTGTTACTTCAGGTATTTTGTAGATTTCCTATTATTATGTACTCAATGTATCTATTTTATACATATATTTACTTATATAGTTTAAATGAGATTACTTTATTTTTCCATTTTTTTTTCACTGGAATTGTAAATATTTTTATAAATGTCCTTAGGATACTTCAATTCTTATTTAAACAATAAAAAGGAATAACAATAAAAAACTCGCTATTTGCAAGGAAATAAGAAAATTATAGAAGACTAGAGGACAAAATAGAAGAAAAGTAGATATTTTATTATTATTTATTAAAATGGTTTAATCGTTTAATGGTTTGCATAAAACGATAAGAGAGTAAAGTAATTTAAATTAATATAAATATATATTAATACACTAATATTATACACTAAAGATATATACTACATATATCTTTAGTGTACAGAGTAATAAAATGTTTACCTTCTGGCACTCTAAAAAGTTAACCTGGTATGATTTTGAATTTATAATAATAAGAATAACAATATTAATTTTAAAATTTTTCTAGACGTGAATGAACGTTTTTTTTTGATAAATAAAAATATGTAGCTACGTATATAATATTAAATAAATATTTTAAAAGTTATAGTAATTTTTATTTCGTTTTTAAAAATTTCAATAATAAAAGGAAAATTGTATTATTATTAAATAAATTTTTAATTTTTAACGTCATATATTTCTGATATTTCCACAATATTTACATTAATTTGCTATTCATCATTGTACTGTAACCCGTGGGGGCCTAGGACGCAAATTTGTTATTTTGCGTTTGTCATTACTTTTTTTCTGAAATATATAAATACATACACTATCAAAATATATTTTTTAATCCTTTGAAACATGGGTGGAGTATTACCATCATCATAGTCAAGTGTCTTATTATGCAAAAATTAACACGTGCCAGTAAAAATTACGGTGTTGAAATAAATCCCAACCAAACAAAAATACTGATAATATATAAAACAAATGATAGCAGCAGCACATTCAGGTCTTCTGAAGCAAATGTTGTAAAAGCTACCACGTAACATTTTATTGTTATAAAAACAAAATAATTTTTATAAATCTTCTGTATGACTTTCGATAAGCACTAAGGGTGTTATAGTGATGTTTTTATGCGAACAATGGGATGCGAAGAATGTTCTTATAGCAATTTCGGGAGTTGGTATAATGGGATTTTCAGCAAGTGCTACATGAATGTTGTTATAAGTCTAAAAGTGCGTAATCCTATGTCAAGAGTTGTCAAGAGTTGTTATAAGAATAGAATTGCTATAATAGCAGTAGTAGTGTTATTATTTTACTGTATTCCAATAATGTTACCAATAAGCTCACTGTAGCTTTTGAATAAATATTTTGCGACGACCATTATTTTCTACAAACATGGTGAAAAAACAATTTTTTTTTAAATAAAAAAAACTGAAAAGCTTTATTTTGCATTCTTTTCAATAAATTATCATTTTTACTTAAAAGAATAATTATTTAAATATCAAATTAGATGTTATGCATTTTTCAGAGCTATAAAAAGGATTATAGTACTCGAGCCGTGTTTACTTCCACTTGTGGCACTATACGTTCCAGTACTAAATTGAATAAATCGCATGACAGTGGATCTTCTTGTAGAAATCAAGTACACGTCTCAAAGAAGTCAGAAGTGTAATTAACAATCCACTACAGCATATGGGACCTTTAAAAAATATATTATTTGAGCATGTGTATCATAATTAACACATTACTATCAGCTAAAACAAAAATACGTGAGTCTGATTATAATGTTGAAGTGGTTTTTGCTCTATATTTATTTCTTCAATCCAATATTTTTTGACTAATTCAATTTATGTTGAGACTCCACAAGGAAAAAGGAGAGCCGGCAGACCATACAACACATTGAGACGCAAAATTCATCAGGAATTAACAATAAACATTTTATACCTAGGACGACATTAAGGAAGCAGCATCCAACAGAGAGAAATGGAGGATCACTATCGAAGCTCTATGCTCCCACGCGGAGTAATAGGAGAAAACAAAAAAAAAAATTTTGAGACTAAAATTTTTCACTGAAAATTGTAATTACACTTTTTAAAAGCTATTATATTATTTGAATATGCTATTTTTAATTTGGAACTATTCCATTGTGTTTTTCTCTGAATTAAAATTCTTTAAAAAACCACAGTGATAGTCCTTAATATAAAAAAAAAACACTTAACATAAAATTGAAAATATATTTCGACTTTTATTTAAAAAATAACTCAAATAAATTTTCATTACCCATCTTTGTCATCATTTCATAAATTAATAATTTAGGTTCAACTCAACAGTCGACTCTGTAATAAGGATATCTATTTTATTATATTATATAAGGTCTTCTAATTACAATTTTTATTCAATTTATACGAAATAATTATTTATATATATATATAAATACACATTTAGGTACATACATAGTAACACTTGGAAATAAAATCGATCAAATATTGATATATACGATTAGATGGGTGTGTATTGTGAATGGTATAATAATGTATACATTAGAAGTGAGTACTGTGAAAATCCCTTTAAAATTTAATTCACCCAAAGGAGATTTCAACACGTTTTTCTGTTTCCTAATAAAATTATTTTTTTTTGTTTTTGTTTTTTTGTAACTTCACCTGTCACCTAAAATTGTAAAAAACTGAAGATGAATAATTTTATGTACAGAATGTTTCAACAAAAGATATTCAAATTATCTCTGGAAAATATAAAGATTACTAGGGGTTAAAATTCGGATAACTAAACTACTTATACTACTACTTAGTTAATAGTAAGGGATATTTTGAACTTCGCCTGTGGTTAAATTAGTAAATAATACGTGAAATTGTTAATGTGCAATTGAACCTAATTGTTTTCTAATAAGTTTATTGGTTTTTGTTCTTTTTACAAAAAATAATTATGAATTAACCCTCTACATGAATAATTGACTTTTGTATTTTTTGCTGGCTTCACCAGTTTGTAGGAATATCTTGCTTAGTTAGTATAGAACAGAGTAACAATCACAGCAATATTTTGTTATCACACAAGTCCACGTGCTCGATTCCCTTCACGACATCACAAATAAGAACTGGACTTACTCTCCGAGTACATTGGATAATATAAGACTTCTTATATGATTATTGCAAACGCTTTATTTGTGTTGAGCAACACGGTTTCCAAAGAATAACTACTAACATGGTGGACTTTGGCTTCAGACTTTGTCAAATTGACTTTCGCCGAAAGTTTTTTTATTCCTATATTTTTTATGTTTGGCTTTAATTAATTTTTTATTGAATGATAAATTGCGGTTTCCATCTTATTCCCATCGTCTTGAACTAATTAACTTACAAACATTGTATGATCGTCGAGTAATTGCAAATATCTTTTCCAGATCTTTTCGGGCAAGTTGAAAGAACCAATTAGAACAATTTCAGAATCGATGAGCTGTTCCACATTCCCTTCCAACCTACTGCATATGGAAGATTCAACCAATCTCTAGAATGTTCGGTGAAGTGAATTCTAATTATATGTGTTCTCTTAAAAAGAATTACGTTATAGTTTACGTGAGACTAACTACAATCTTTTGTGTTTTTTTCTTTGATATTTACTAGTTTGACCTATACCTTTTTAAAGAATTTAAATTTAAGTGTATAATTATTGACAAATGAATTAGCTTATGACTTTTCCTCTCCTACTAACAGCATCATCAATCTGATTTAGTTTATAGTCTTACTAACCCCACTGGACGATGTTAGATTGATTGCAACAATCAAATGTAGCAAGCTTTCGTTTAATTATAGACGTCTAATAAATATATTGAGTTTGCTTGGAGTGTATGAATTCTCAACTAACACAATTTAGTCGTGATCACTTTTGTAACACTCTGTATTTACTCCTATACATAAATCTTTTATGATACAACCAAATGTAGTGTAACATAATTTTAAATTAGAATATTTTCCTGTTTATCATAAAGATTTTGTATAAATCAAATGTCATTCTTTATTCCGATATAACTTATTACTGATTCCTCAATCATAACGAGAAATTGGAAGTTAATTTTGAAACAAGTGAATTATAGGATACAATAAAAATTTGGAATTATAATGTGGTAGAAAAATATTTAATTGGAAATAATTTATTATTGACTTTGTGAGATAATATTATGTTCATTATTCATTTGAGGTTATGTCAATTTTGGGTTAAATTTGTAAGTAAACATATACAAAAGTAAAATATGTATTTTTTTTCTATTGGTTAGTCTTTTTAGCGATGTTTATAAGATTGGTATGTCTTTAGAATTACATATACTAAAAAACTATGTTTATTTAGAAATTAATAAATTAGATAGATTCTTACTTGTTGACAGTTTTACATTTTTATTATTTTTTTTTAAATAAATAAAATAGATATAAGTATATATACAATTTATTTACCAAAAAACTAGTGAGAAATTACTTTATTAGCTCCTAAATGAATATATCTAGTTTTAACTATGATTCTATTGATATTTATGTTTTACCAAGTAGTAATTTTGTTTAGTTTTTATAACTGACATATTTGTTTCTTTGAAATTTGTGTATCATATATAGAACCTGTCAAGGTAGTTTCAACACTATAATAATACAGATTAGTACAGGAGTGTTGAAAGAAAGCCTTTTTATTGTTTATATTGTTTGGACATTTGTTCATTCCTACAAAAAAAAATATACACAATTTGTCCTCTTAAGAGTAGAATCGCTGTGCTAGGCAAAAAATGTTTTAAGTGGTTGGAACTTGACAGTTATGTATAATGTATATAAGACATTTTACTGATAAGCTATCTTTACTTATTTTATAACATACTGAACTCATCTGTATTATTGCATTTTTTAAACTACCTAAATAAGTCCTTCTCATAGTTTGAATTTGAATAGTTTCAAAACTCATATTTATATTTCACATAAACAAATATGTGAGTTATAAAAATCAAACAAAATTTCATATTTACATTAAATTGAAAATACTAATCTAAAAATTGCAAAAGAGATAAATTTAAAATGAATTGGGTTCATTTTATGTGAACCATAATAAACAGAATATTAACTACATAATATCAGTGAAGTGATATCGTATATAATGTAATATCATGATTACATATTCATTCAGGACTTAGATAAAATTTTATGAGTATTTTGACACAAAAGGCATAAAAAAATATGCTATGATTTTTTGTTTTTTAAATTTCTACTTACATGCATACACAGCTAAATTTTATTTGAAAAAAAATTTTAGAAGAGTTGATGTTTCCTTTTCAAATTTCAAAAATCTTCAAAAAAAAATTACAAAGTAGTAAGTACATATAGAGTTGACATCTTCAAATGTTATGTAATAGAAATATTTGCTTGAATAAAATGTAAGAGAAGAAGTAAAAAGATACAATTTAAATAGAAACGATATTAAAAAGAAATTTTTGATTATGATTAACCAATTTTTTGAGGTTTTATAAAAAAAAATTTTGTTTAAGAAAATTGAAAATTTAAATTTTACCCTAAAATTTTTTTCTTGTAACGAGATTAAATTTATTATTGAAAGTTCTCACAACTCGTAAAAAGCTAATATTTAATATTTTATTATTTAATATTACATTATTTATTATTATAACAGTGTAGTGGAACAATACGGGTTCTAGAAAAAAATTTTAAAACAGCGGTTAAAAATAGTGAATAAATTATTAAAAATTTTGATTGAAAATAAAATGAGTATCTAAAGTAAAATTAGGGAAATCCAAGAATTGAATGGTTTAGAACTTTTAATTGGCATTGTAAGCAAAGTATGGATGTAAAATTGTTTTTCGAAGTTTGTAAGTATGTAATTTTAATTTTAGTTTTAATTTTTAATTTTTATTTGAATTGTTTCAAATAACTATGTAATAATTTTGTTTTGTAAACTGTTTATGCTAAGCAGTATAAATAAATAAATAAGCACGGCTATTAAGCCAATCAATACTCATTACACACTCTAAATTAAATTCTAAATTTCACCAATTAAAAATTCTAAAACATTAAACTCTTGCGATTTCACAATTTTACTTTAAATACTCATTTTATTTTTAATCAAAAACATTTAATTTTTTTAATTTATTCACTATTTTTAACCACTGTTTTAGAATTTTGTTCTAGAACCCGCATTGTTTCACTACTTACATTATTTATTTAACATTTATATTTTTCGGTATAGGAAAGTTTTTCAAGAACAAAGTATAATTTCAATTTTTTAAAGGAAACCTAAATTATTATTGTATTTTGCTTACCTGTCTAAAATAAAATATTAAATCCTTTTAAGCTTCATTAATTTTTTTTTACTTTTTTTTGTTTTTTCCTTCTTATCGTATAATCGAGACTAAAGCGTGTTAATTAAACAGTACATAAAAATATTACTTTATTATTTTTATTATTAATTTAAATATAACATTCACTTTAATCAATGTTTATCCGATATTATTAAAAATTAAGATTCTAATATTATTATTAATATTTAAATTTCATTAAGCTTAGAGAGCGCGTGGAATTAATTTTTCGTTTTATGACAGCACCCATTTATTTTTACCCTTTTATTTTTAATTAGAATTGTTATTGAAACAAAATATTAGACATAGAGGGCTTACAGTGTCATGAAATAATTTAACATTTCTTATGAATTGTGATTACCATTACCCATATTTAAATAATATAAAAGCATGTCATGACCTTGAAAAGCACACATTTTTAATGAAATGCAATTTAGAAATTTCTAAGAATAAGAACAATATAAAAAAATAAAAATAGTTATTGAAAACTGTATTTTTGTGTTAATAAATAGAATTATAAGTATGAAAATTCGGATTTGTATGATATTCGATTTAATTTAAAATAAGGTACTCTATAAGTAAATACGATTTTTGTGTTATTCTTATTTGAATTTGTGTTGCTTAAGTTTACCGTTTGTATACATAACCACAATATTAGCATTGGTCTTGCATATTTCTGGGTGGTCCCATGTAAAAAAATCGGGATACTGCAATGTAAAAATATGTACGAGATGATAACTGGAATTTATTTTTATTTTGCATTCTTTTTTTACATATTTGATATTTTTGTATATTATAATATCTTGTAGATATTTTTGCTAATACCAAAACCGTTGAAGCAGTTAAGATGTTAATCGTTTATTCTCGAAATTATAAATAGAAACAATCTGATCATTTTAATGTGCTTGCATTTTATTTATTGTTCCCATATTTTTTTACTTCTTTAGTGAGCAAGTTTATTTTTACTTTTGCAACGGGTTTTTTTTTTTTAGAGTGATAGAACTTTAAATTGAAATAAAACCCATTTAAATTAAATTAAGACAGATTTATTTCGAAATAATCTTTCAAAGCATCTCTTGTTTCTGGTTTATCAGGATAAACCAATGACTTCACAAAACCCCAAAGAAAATAATCCAGTGGTGTTATGTCGCATGATCTTGGAGACCAATTAATTGGACCATTTCTCGAAATAATGCTATCACCAAATCTTTCTTTCAATAAATCAATTGTTACCGTAGCAGTATCAAATGTAGCACCATCTTGTTGAAACCAAAACACTTCCGGGTCGATACCATTCAAATTTCGAAACAGAAAATCATTGATCATTGATCTGTAACGAGCACCATTCACTGTAATATTTGCTCCAGCATCGTTTTTAAAGAAATATGGACCGATGATACCTCCAGCGTGTAAACCACACCATACCGTACATTTTTCAGAATGCAATGAAACCTGCAAAATTTCTTGAGGATTGTTTTCGCTCCATATACGGCCATTTTGTTTGTTTACGTAGCCGTTCAACCAAAAATGAGCTTCATCACTAAACACAATTGTTCGATAAAAAAGAGGATCAACTTGAAGCTGTTCTAAGGCTCAATTAGCAAACAGACGACGCTTATTATGGTCAAGTGGCTTTAATTCTTAAACCCGTTGAATCTTATATGGGTGTAGACCAAGATCATTAAGTATAATTTTCCATGTGGTGGTTGCACACGGTCCAACTTGTTGTGAACGTCGACGAATAGACAAATTTGGATCTTCATTAACAGTAGCTGTTACAGCACCGATATTTTCTTCTGTACGAACAGTTCTTTGTCTTGTTGTTGTTGTTGCATTGAGCAGAAAAAATGTTGTCCGAAATCTATCGATAGTTCGACGAATAATCTGCTCTGATGGAAGATTAGGTAAACCATAAATTTCACGAAGTGCTCTATAAGTTTGGGGAATAGAACACTAATTTTGAAAATAAATTTCAACAATTTGTAAACGTTGTTGCGGCGTGAGTCTTTACATGATAATTTGTCAATGCTTACTGAACAGAAATGTCAAAACTACATGGCTTCTATCTTCTGTCATATCACAGTTATCACTATCGAAAGTTTTATCATTCTAAAAAAAACACCCTGTACCACAGAGTGTTAACAATTCATTTTTAAATATTTGACCACCCCATGATTGAATGCCGTAAAATATATCATTGTATCTTAATTATTACTTCTATTTGTTATTTTTTTGGTTTGTTTATATTTAATTTTAAATGTTTCTAGTATTTGCCACCGTTTTGTATACTTTTTTTATTTTTGTAACTATTTGAAATAATTTAAGTATTCACCATCGTTATGCAAATTTTATTTTTGACTTAAGAACTTGCTGAAGTTTTAATAATTTTTGTGGTGTAATTTACTATTCAACTATTCTTTCATACTCCCCACGTTGTCGATCTTGTGTATTATATATAAGATATTATACTACAATTTGGCAATAAAATTATTTTTTCGGCGGAAATATATTCTAACCGATTTAATTGCCAAATGTGTAAACTATCTAAGTGAATATAAAGATGTCCTTCCACCTTTGGAATTCCTTAATATCTATAAATCATAACTTCATCCCTAACTTTCCTTGGACATTGACATGTAGTTGAAGCACTCTCCCTGTTCTATAGATACTTCGTAGGTGTACAGAAATCAAAGCACAACTTCCTTCTCTTAAAGAATTCGAACGCGAAACAATAGGTGCCGCAAACGATCACCTCTACACTGTGGAAATCCCAAAATGGCATAAAATTCGTTCATATTTAATTATAATTTGCAAGGATTTAAGAAAAATATTAATACCTTTATTTATATTTCAACTTCCTAATACTAATCTATTACACTTTTTTTCCTAATTTATTCCATCCTATCCCAAACAAGTGGTACATAAGTGATAAAGGTATTTTGCTACGCTTTGACTGCTTATAAAAAAAAAAATTCTGATAACTTTATCTGACATATGTTTACAAAATTTAGTCTACATTTTTTAGCCACGCAATTTTAATTATTATTTTAAAAATTTTGCATTTGTGTACAAAATCAAAAACTTTTGATATACATTTTGGAAGATGCTACATTATAAATTTTACGGTTCCACTGCATTTTGGAAGTCACGGTATATAAAAAAAAAAATTATTTCAATATAATTTCCGACTATAATTTAGTTTTAATATAATAAAATATTTATAGCAGAATTTATAGTAAATTTAAGTTATGATAAGGTTATTCCTCCCTTCTATTAACAATATAATTTATAACAAAAAAGACAAAAAAAAAACAAATAACTCTTCCGTATCCTAATTATTATAACAATAGCGATGTCTCTTACATTTATTTTGATTGTCTTAAAAATTATGCTATATTCGTTCATTGACTTCTTTTCTTATACTTACGTTAGAATTGCAGAAAAGTAGTTCTCGACTTAATTTCACATTATTTGGTTTCCTGCTAAACAACTTTTAAAAAGTCGTTGTTATATATTTATTATTATTGTGCTGCTGTTGCTTTGGTGATTCTTCTCTTATAAATGCACAATTTTATCATCTCTTCCGTTTTGTATTTAGTTTTTTTTTTTTATTTATATATAAGGTAATTATTATATATTTTCACTTAAAAAATGATAATAATAAAAAAAAATTTTGAATCACTTTTTATTTTTGTGCTTTCTGTCCTCTTTATTATAAATTAAGAGAGAATAAGAGAATACACTTTGATATCTCTCTTTTATAATTATTGTATACTGACTGACTGTTTAAAATTATCAGGTGAGTGGAAAACTTTAAACATTAACATGTATGAGATGAATGTCTGATGTATAACAATTCACAAATGTGACTTTAAGAAGACATCAGTGATTCTTCAAAAAAAAAAAAATAAAAAATTATTCATAATTTTTTATCATAGTATAAAAAAAGGATAATAAAAAAAGAAAATAAAAAAACTATAAAGAAAAGAAGAGGCCATATTGAAGTTTTTATTCTATACAAGAATTAATTTTGCATTCGCAGCAAAATTCTAAATATATACTCTTG
Organism: Argyra leucocephala; assembly: GCA_963942445.1. Lineage (NCBI taxonomy): Eukaryota > Metazoa > Arthropoda > Insecta > Diptera > Dolichopodidae > Argyra > Argyra leucocephala. The sequence goes on along the minus strand of OZ012678.1, from coordinate 51,239,113 downwards.
TATGAAGTGGTGTGGGTGTTTGGTTGTACAATGAATAGACAAAACGCAAAAGGAGATTCTAAATTTTCTTTTAATTTATTACCATACAAATTATATAGCATCAATTTGTTCAGTCCCCAGGTCGAAAATTAAGTTTTTAAATATATTTTTCTTTAAAAAATTTCAAAAATTTAATTTTTTATAGTGATGCAGTCTGGTATGGTTTAGAACTAAAATTAAATTGTTAATTATGAAAATTTGATTTTATAATAAATATTATATTTGAATATAATGGATTTATTGATTTTAAATATTGAAAATTTGAATTAATTAAAAATGAATTTCTTAAGTTGTGCATAGAGTGGGTATGTTGTTTAATCAAAATAATTTATAGAAATTTCGGCAGCAAGGACTCTTGTTAAATAGATAATTTTAAATGATTAACAGTATAATATAAAACTTGTGGGTAATAAAAATCGAACAGAAGAGTGACGTTGTTATATCCAACGTTATAGAATAAAATAAAACATATTTTGACAACTGGGATATAGATTAGGTTGAACAACCCCTAAATAAAAACAAAGTTAAAAAATTTATAATAATATACACTGCTGTGAAATAAAAATTGGAAAGTTGAAAATTTATTCTGAAATTTACAAACAGGTTGATTTTTTTGTTCTTCAGGTATGTTCATCTATTTAATATCTACCTGAATTGGATATACACACTAAGAGAAATAATATGTTTATCCAAAGGTTTCGATAAACATATTATGGTTACTTCAAGCTTATTATGTTAGATATAGTTGAAACAACCATTTGATATGTTAATGATGTTATTTTTGTTTCAATTAAAAATAATATTGCTGCAACCATAATTATTATTTATTATTATTATTTTATTATGCCTTAATTTCATTTTACAATTTTCCTTATTTCTAATTTTAATAATTAAGAGCTTATACTAATGTATTTTACACCTATGACTTTTAATTTACTTAGACTAACCTGAACTTTTCTATTAATAATATATTTATTTTTAAGGAAAAATGGCAAGTAAAAACCTTTTTGATCAATTTGTTTTTATCCTAAAACTTAAAAACTAACATAATTATAAAAAAAAAAAACCTAATTGGTAAAAGCTTACTCTACAATCGCTCTTATTAGCGGATTTACTGAATTTAGACAGCTCTCTAGAAAGGCAGGCGATATTTTTGCTATTTGTTCGGAATTCGTATTAATATTTGCTATGCTATGCAATCTGTTGGTGGAAAAATAAAAAGGTTTAGCCAAGATTAATTTTAGGATTGCATTTTGTTTTCTTTGTAGAACATTTAAGTTTGTTCTCGCAGCATTCTTCCATATAGGGAACCCATATAAAAGAATACTGCGAAAAATGGCTTTAAATATTATTAGTTTGTTTTCTACAGTTAGCCCGGATTTTTTATTTATAATTGGATACAACATTTTTATATATAGATCTATTTTATTGACTGTCTTAGTTATATGTACTTTAAACACTAATTTTTTGTCCAAATGTATACCAAGATATTTAATATCATCTCTTTCCCATATTATTTCATTATTATTTAAAAAAAAATAAGTTTCTGTTAGGCAATTAACATGATTTCCTTCTTTTTGTGAAGAAGATTAAGTTTGTTTTTTCGCGATTGATTTTGATTTTCTATTAATATTTGTAATAAAATTCTTGAATTATTTGGAAACCATTTTCAAGATTATTTATTATTTCGTTTGGACATATAGAAGATGATAATATGGCAGTATCGTCAGCATATAAACTTGTATAGAAATTTGGAGGTTTCGGTAAATCTGCTATGAACATGTTGTATAAAATGGGAGAAAATGATGAACCTTGTGGTACACCAGCTGTACTTCTTATTTTGTTTGATTGTATTATTCCGATTTTGACTATGAAAAATTACTGGAAATTCGTAATTAATCATTTTGTGAATCAAACCTTGATGCCATACAGAATCGAATGCTTTATCAACATCAGGTGTTATCAAGCCCACTGACTTTTTATTATTTAAACTATTTTTAACATAATTTTTTTATTCTGCAGATTTGATGTGTGCTGGAATGTTTACTTCTAAAACCAAATTGTTCGTTCGGCAGAATATTTTTATCTAGCAGGAAAAGCAACCATAATTCAAGTTTGGGAGAATAATATTATTATTACCTACTATAAATTATGTTTGGTGTAAATATAAATATTTTTCATTCCACCATATTATATTTATTTTTAACATGATATATTAGTGAATCATATTTAAAACAACAATATTATAGTTGAAAACAAAATATTGGCTTGTAGAAAGTAACTACAATCGGCTTGTAGAAAGTAACTACTCCAAACATAATTGCTTTTGTTTCAATTATAAATAATATTATTGTAAACATAATTATGTTTGTGAATATTGTTGCGTGAACTATAAATTATTTTTGTTGCAACCATTTTATATTTCATTCAACCATATAAGAAACTTTTTAGCCTTATATAAAACCCATAGTTACATGATGTAATATGGTTAATGTAACTATATTTTCCAACCATATTATTGTTCTTTAATTTTATAGTTGAGCCAAACATATTTTTTTTCTCAGTGCAAAGAACAAAAATTTGTAATATTGATTAGTTGTGATTGTAAAGTATAATACTATAATTTAAATTATAATGAATAAAGAGCAAAATATGATTGTATTATCACTTCAAATTGATGAAAGATTATGTTGCTTTAAAAGCACAGTGGCTGTTATTTTGAAAATAATCGTGAAATTGGAGTAATTCGTAGGGCTAAAATGACGATTTTGTAAGACAACGCAGGTCGATAACCAGTTTATAAAAATTTACAGTTTGAGAAAACGTTTAAAAAGTAAAGTAAGAAAAACGACTATTTAATTCGGTTTGGTATAATATAGATGATTGAAAGAGAAAGATTTAATGCACATAATCTAGTTAAGAAGCCTAAGGTGAATAGATAGGTACAAAAGTCTTGCCACTAAAGACATATATTTTTGGAAAGCTAGCAATTCGAGTTATCCTTGAGATATGGTCATTAGGTCCTACGCCGATACAATATCCCCTTTAGAAGAGCCCATTAATATTTTGTAAAAAAAAAATGTACCAAGGATATCTAATTATCAAAGACCATATGGAGAATGTGAATAAAACTTCTAAACTTCAAATTTGTGTCAATATGACATAATATATTGTGTCATCTCCAAATATGACATGATGATGTATTTGACACAAATAAAGAAATGCCATATAGTTGTAAAACTTCTAACAAAAAGTTTAGGACTCATTCCAAGCTGTAGCACCAACAATAATGATGATCGCTTTATAATTTTTTCATTCAATATCAGTACTGGTGTGTAATTAAATTTATTTAACTTTTTTTACATACAAGTGATGAACCACAATATGCATATACCATATATATATATTTCAATATGCATATACATATATATATCAATTTTCCCTAAAGTAAATTTATAAAATCAATGACGAAGCGGTAAAAATTTTCAATTTATTTTCCAATTTCTATAAAATTACACAAAAATAAAAGAAAATTTTGCTTGAATTGATTCCATATTAATTTGTTGTTTTTGTAATGGTTTTTGTTTGTTGCTTCTCAAATATTTTTTTTGTTTTTTTTATAATGATTGATAAGATCACTTCATTAGTAAAAAATTAAAAGAAAAAAAAAACAGCGTAAAAAATAAAATAAAATCCTTGAAAATAATTTTGACTTTTAATTATAACCCCTAAAATAATGATGAAAATTTGTCGTTTGGTCGTAAAAATTTGTTGTAAAAGTTAAAATTACTAAATTTCAATGAGAAAATTTTGCAAAATAAAAAAGGATAAACAGAAAAAGAAAATTTACATGAATTTTCCAAGTACCGTTACTATATAGTACTACAACATAATCTACAGTTAAAAATGTTCAGTAGTGAATGTTGCTGTTAATAATGAACGATTATTAATAAAGGGATCCAGAGATGGCTTGTAATTTGTTAATGTTGTAAGAAAAATTAATAAATATTTTAATTATATTATATTATTCTTATAAGGTCATAATGTAGAGGGCAAATAAAATAATTAATAAAGGATTCTTCAAGGTTCTGTTTATATTTTATACAGAGTTAAGAGGTATAAGAAAAAAATTTAATCAATATTTGAGAGAATCTCAAATGAGGTGAAATTTTCTAAACTATTTTCAATTTAAAATTGAAATTACAAAAAAAAAATGTGAACGCTTGGATAATATTTAATATTTTATTTGTTATTTTGGATAATATCTCTATCTATATTATTAGATATAATGTAGTTAACAGCTTAACATCCTAAACTTTCGTTGACCACAAACCATTTCCAACAGAACGCTGTTGCAAAAACAAAGCGAAAACAAATAGTGTGGAAATCCGACAGACGAAATGGCGTTGGGTCGAGCGTATTAATATACATGATAATTTTTAGACATCCCATTTGTGAGGCTTGCTATGTAAAGGAGGCCATAGAACCTAACAGCGGAAGACGTGGTAAAGAAATTATAAAAAAAATATATAACATAAAATTGAGAATTGTTTATTTTTAGAAAATTTTTGTTTTTAATAAAACTGAAAGCTCATTCGATTTTTTGAATTAATTTTAAATTTGATTTGAATCTGAGCTCATTTCAATTTGAAAATTTACCTTTTGAAATAAAACTTAAAAGATTTGATCTCTTTTTTAAAACAAAAAACAAAAAAAAAGTATAAAAGAAAAGATCCATTCAAACCTTTTGATTACTTTAATAGGCATAACTTTAGAAAATAACATCAAAACATCTTAATGACCCACATTACATTAATCAAACAACATAATGAAGGAAAATTTTACATTTTTATATTAGACATACAAACACATACACAAAAACATAATAAAGGGTGATTTTCTCTTTTAGACTCTATAAATTAAAATGAAAGACATGCACATTAAGTTTGCATTATTTTTTTGTATATTTTAGAAATTATTAAGTGAGATTTTACACCCATATCAATCAGCTCAAACATATTAAATTAGGTTATCTCAATTTTGAGCCGTTTTTTGAATTTAACGCTTTATTTCTGAAACAAGACGACTTAATTAATTTTCAAAGCATCAATTATTGTTTTTGGTTTGTCCACGAATATGTTCATAGATTTCGTTAAATCGTACAATGTTTAAGGCGAATTTACTGGGCGTACGATGTTTAAGGCCAATTTACTGAACCGTTTATTGGAAGAATGTGATTTTATGAAATTTGTCTTTCAATAAATTAATTATTTGAGCCATTCTGTGGTGCACGTAGATCAATTTTGCTAAAACCAAAAGTTTTTTAGGTCAATTTCAACCAAATTTTCAAGCACATAATATTTTGCTAAGGTTTTTCATTATTCTCATTCCATATACGTCAATTTTGTTTGCCATCGTACGAATTTAATCACAAATGTGAAATAAAAATAAGAAATGATAAAAAAATTTATCAACTTGCAATTGACTTTCAACCCTTTCAACAATTAACAAACGATGCAAAACGGTTGTCTTTCGGCTTGAAATCTTGAAACAATTGGCTTTTATATAGGTATAAGCAGTTATAAGTTAGTATTGCATATTTTTTAAACACAATAGCGGCCATTTTATTTTTCAGACTCTCTCCAAAATTGGAATTTTATTGTGTTCAATATTATTTGACGAATCACCATAGAAAAATATACAGAGCGTATAGAAATTCTTAAAATTTATTACAAAAATAATGAATCTATGTGGGCTATGTTTCACCCATTAACTAAGATTTATGGTTAACATAAATCAAGCTAAATTTATAGTTAGTCTAAAAGACTAGTCTTAATGTTGGAAAAATGATTGAAGGTTTTAGTGGGTTAAGGCCCAACCGTCCTTTAAATTTATCACTCGAGTCAAAGCAACAGTCCCTCAGGCTTCAAATAATTTATTGCTAACTTAAAACCGACCTGCATAGCTAAGTAATTGAGAAATTGGAAACAAATGGTAGTGTTTGTGATGTTAGTTGTGGATCCAACTCATCAAAAACGTAAATGTACTGTTAAACATATCGATGTTGTGAATTATAGGGTCAAATAACTATCACCTATAAAACTATATGTCTTATCAAGAAGTTCAACTTTCTTAAAGCACCACATCGAATTATTTACATTTGCACTTTAAGAAATTTAAAATTCAATGGACCCAAGATCTTAAAGCAAATGACATTTTATTATGTAGAAAATGTGCACATTGGATTTTACAGCAGCTTGAAACAGATCTATAATTCCGTGAAAGGATTATCTTCAGTGGTGAATCCCATTTCTAGTTGGACTTCGTAGATAATCCCAACTTTCGCATTTGGAGGGAACAATATGTTTGCATCTACAAAAATTAACAGCATGGTTTGATTTATGGTCTGGAGGTTCTAATCGGACTGTACTTTTTTAAAAATAAAAACTGCATTGCAGTTACTCAAGTCAATGGAGAATGCTACTGAAACATGGTCCCTAACTTTTTGTGGCATGAATTAGATGATTTCCGTTTCGACGATATGTAGTTTCAACAAAATGGTTCGATGTACCATACATCTCGTGTCACATTATATTTATTTAGATAAAAGTTTAATGAACTTGTAATGTCCAGGAATATCGATGTCAAATGGTAACTTCTATATGATTCCATTGGGCTTTTTTCGTTCTGATTATGTTAAATCATTGGTTTACTCCATAATAAACCACAAACACTCAATGACTTTAGAAACAACATTATACGCATTATTGGGGGAATAAGTACAGCATATCCAGCTCTTATCATCCTTTACGTATAACGCAAAATTTTCAATCTTTAGTGGAATGACAAACAACAACTGCTTGAGAACGGCGACGAATATACAAATTCGGATCTACATAAACATAATTGGGAAGACAGATACATATGACATTCACCATCCTTCAAATGACAGCTGTCATTTTATTTTTCGTAGCTCAATGATTTAATTTAAAAATTTTATATATTTATCTATTTTTTTAAAATAACCTAGTTTTTTAGAAAACTCAAAAAGGAGTTTTAGTTGTTTAAGAAATTACATCAATAAACAAATTATATGTGTGTGTATTTGACATTTAACGAGATTAATAAATTCAATATAATCGTTATATGAAAACTTTATTGCTCACGCGCCAGTGAACGAAAACGACCGATTGTAGTTGTTGTTGTGGTTCTCAGAATCATTAAAAATAATATAATATTAAATCATCAATATATTATAGTTTATTTCACAGTGTTCTCACATATGGAATTACAATTTGGGGAAATACTTTTGCTAAAAATCTGAACACACTACAAAAAGTAAAAAATAAAGCAATAAAAAATCTTTATGCACTGAACGGAAGAACACCTACAAATGAAATACACTATAAGTACAAAATATTGAAGCTTGAAATTTATAAGAATTTGATCCACGTAATACACTTACATAGTATAGAAAACAGAAAAATAAAATCTAACACTGAAATAACAAGAAAATGTGACATATACAGCTACAACACAAGGTCATCTAATCAAATTAGATATTATTCTGAAAATGGACTTAGTGGTCTTGATCCAGTTATGAAATCAAGTTCATCGTTTTACAATAGACTTCCTTTGGAGCTAAAAAATCAAAATAAAAGTATATTTAAAAAGAAAGTGAAAGAAATGTTATTAGAAAATTATTTAAATTAAAAATGTATTTTAATTATGTTATTTTTATTTCTTAAATGTTAACTTTTTCTCTTAAAATCTATAAAGCCAATTTGTAATAAATAATCGAAGTTTAAATATGTTGAGTTGTAAATTAGCTTTTGGTTTATTTTAATATTTTTTCAATTGCACTAAATTGTAGAATTTCAATATCTCTGTTTTAAGCTATACACTCTGTACGAGCTTACTAATAGCTCTTTTTGAGAAGGAAAGAAATAAATAAATAAACATCCTAGATTTTTTGCGGTCTTGTTACTGCTCCTATATGTAACCGAAACATAGCTATGAACATTGAAATACTATAATGATCGAGTTTCCAATCTCTATTACTTTTAATATAAATTTTTATTTTCGATCACAGATGATGAAAATTCTGCTTACAAGAGAAGGAATTCTCATCTCAAATTGTATTTGTTTGCAATGCCGTAGCTCGCAAAAGATATAAATATTTCCAGGATTACAAATCGCCTGATTCTGAAATTGACATCAGAGCAATAATAGCGTTTATCAAGGACATAGACCTACAATTCGGAGATAAACATGGAAGTACAATAGATCTTAAGAGGTCGCGCTTTATTATAAAACAAAAATAATTTTTTATATCTGAAATGGATTGAAAAGACCAAAGAAATGATTTAGAATGTATTAAAGAACATAGCCGACTTGATGAATATATCAAAATATTAAATTTAATTACCAAACTGAACTCTATTCGAATTTATTTCACTCTAAAAAAATAACTCACCCTCTACTTGTTAAGCATTAAATGTATATTTGCTTTATTTTTTCGAATAGTCCAACCCCAACTGTACATTAATGTATGAGTAAATAAACAAAACTATACAAAATATGAAAAACAAAAATATACAAAATTCCAACCGTGACCTAGAATATTTCAGATAAACAACAACAACAACAACAACAAACATTTTCAAATTAATATTAGCCCTCAGAATGAAAATTTCTCATATCTAACATACACATAAAAGCATGCTTACTGTACACACATATGTGTTACATATGGTACACTTTTTTATAATCTTCATTTACAAAAAAAAAAATTAAAGTATGTAAAGTGCATTGATGCATACATATTATTGTATTGTGTATTCTCAGTGGAATAATTCTTGTATTTACAAGGTAGTTTGTCTAAATTATTTTTTTTTTAATAAAATTTTAATTAAGCTTTTAGCACCGTTCCAGATCTACCACCATTACATTTCATCTAATTATGTTAATATCACTGCAGAATCAACAAAATATTATTATTTTTTTTGTTTTTAATTATTTGCATTTGGATTATGTAATTGTAATGTATGATAAGACCTTGAACCTTTAGATAGAGCTTTTTTTAAGGATTAAAACACACTCATGTTATACAGAAAAAGCAAAAAAAAAGTAAAAACAAAGATAGAAAGAGGAAGATAGAAATGTTTAAAATATAGTGTTTGGAGCGTAAAATTTTTATGATTAAAACAATCGAATTCATTTACTTTTCGTTTTGCCATATATGAATCGGTCAAGGATGTATTATGTTTGTCTATTGCAAAAATAATAGTTATAAAAAAAAATGCTAAAGGGCTATTAAAATGTGGGACGCTATGCATAAAAAGTTTTAAGGAATTAAATAAGAAATTATTATAGAAATTTGAATTCCCAGAGGAGATGTGGTTTTGTTAATAATTAGATATATACAAAACTTGTTAGTTTCTCAATGAAGTATTAAGATATGGCATATGAGTATATAAATAAAAATAAATTAATATATAGGTTATATGTTTATAGTTACCGTAGGATACAGATAATAACTGGAATAGAATTTCATAAGATATTTAATTATTTTTTATTGTCAGCAAATTATGAGAGGTTGCAGTTGTCAGTTGATGAATAAAATGCCTTAAAAATAATATGGAAAACATTTAGGTTAGACAACAACTGCAATAGAAATTATAGAATTTGACATATTGAACAGCTTATATTGAAGCAAAAAAAAAAATAAGTAGAATAAGATAATGGTGATGAATATGGGTTTGATACATCTGAAACTAAAAAGCTAACTAACTTATATTTTTTATTTCATTTACAAAAAATCTACAAAATTTAGTTCGTTTGTAAAGTGCATATAATTTTTTATATTTTACATTAAAATTAAATAGACCAAACCAAATTAAAATGAATTGAGTTCATATTAATTAATCTATATATGATGTGGCAATATGAAAAGGGAAAAAAATGAAAAGAAAGAAATACTAAAATTAAGTAAACTAGAATTATTTGAAAACAATATGAAAGAAATTGCTCAGATTTCTATTGTATATCTAGGTTATTTTATTGTAGTATACTTTGCTGATAAAATTTAACTCAGATTTCTATATTATATATATTTATATTCTTTCTGTATCTATATACTTCGCTTAGAAGTTTTAATTTTAAATGGAGGTTGCAAAAATCTATCAAAATGGAAATTTCAAATAGAAATTTCTTATTCTAAATATAGTGGATAGTATAGATAGATTTAGTACATTTCATTGTTATTCACCTCATCAACACAGTGTTTTTTTTTCTCGCTTTCAATAATTAAAATTGTCTTTTAAAGATTTGCCTTATAGAATTTATTTGTTTTTTTTTTTGTTTTCTGTTTTTGATGTTTTTTTGTTTGCTTATTATTTATTTACTTACTGTGGATTCATTTCACTTTTACATCATCCTCTTAGCTAAAACTGAAATTATTGTTTGTTATTAAAACTTTAGCTTTGATTTTTGTTTATTTTTCGAATTAAAAGAAAATGATAATTTGTTGATGAGGAGAAAGAGGTGGAGGCATTTGTCAGAGGAGGATGAAATACTGTACACAAATAATAATAACAAAAGTTAAAAATACGAACCAGCACCATCATAAGTCAGCAAAAGTTGTTTGTAAAATATCAAAATAAAACCAAATAAAAAAAAAAAGGAAATCAAAAACCGTTAATGCAAACGAATTACAAAACAAAAATTGTCTGTTTTTTCCCCAACCCCTTTTTTCAAGTGTACCTTTTTTTCATTCTGTTTCAATATTATTTCGTTTTTAGTTCGTTTATTTCTCAAATATTACATTCATTTATCCTTTTTTCTTTGTTTTGTTAAAATTCCCGGAAGTGAATAGCCTTGCTTACTCTTTTATTCATTCGTTCATTCATTTTTTATTTTCGTTTTTTACTTTTTTCCTTTTTCATTTCTTTTTCGCATCTTATTTTGTTTTTCAATGTTGTTTTTCTTATATTTCAATGTCATGAATTCTATAGTGGAGTATAAAAGTTTATATATAAACATAAAGAAAGAGATATTTTGTTTTATAACGGTATTTTATTTATTTATATTTTTACTTTTAATTTATTTCATTTTAGATAACCTATTTTTGTTTATAATAATATATTCGTATATCAACTCAATCAATACAATATATCAAGCTATCTACCAACCCACTATCCATCAAGTTCCATTCAAAAAATGATAATCATATTTAAGTATACATACATTCATATTACCGTTTGTACTTATGATGAATATATTATGAATGACTGTGTCTATTGAAAATTTTGTTCTGATATATTGTACATATTTTATGAAAATTTAAGTGTCTAGTTGTATGAATATAAATTTAAGGATATAAATTTTAATACCATGTTACCTACAGTGAAAATTTAATTTTATCCTTTTTATTCACTGACTGAACTTTAATTTTTTCAATAGTTTTTGTTGTGAGCGTATCACAATTTAATTTATTCATTGATTCATTTAACAAGTTATGAGCTGGTAGAGACTAACTAAAATAAAAACTAGTAAAATTTAATAGATTTTAAAGTTAGTATCAGTTAGTTGATTTTTTTTATCAGTTTGCCACTCTTTGACACAGTATATATTATTTTTTATCATCTATTTGAACATCTTCTTTGCTGAATTATTGCCATTTATTTGTTCATTATAATTTAATATTGATTTTTTACAGTAACTAGATATATTTTAATGATTTTTTTCGTGTTTTATAAGCTTTTTTTATTATTATTATTATTATTTACCTGAGAAAATATATTATTCTTACTTTAATTTGTTTTTATATTGGGCTTAAAGTCTGTAAAAATATTAGCATGGATCCGATTTTAAGCATTTAATTTTTCTGCCAATGTATACTTTTTTTTGTTTGTTTTTTTTAACTTTTATTTTGATAATATGTACAATATTATTCTATACGTACAAAAAAAAAAGTTATCAAAACAGGTTCTTCTAAAATTTTCAACATTTAAATAAGAGTTTTTTTCATGTTAAATTAATCTTATAATATAGGTGTAATTTTTAAATGTAACCATATTTAAATTGGTATGTACCTAATCTTCTATTTTATTCATTGTAAAAATATGGCAAAAAACAATGTTAATCTGTTTATTATAATAAAATCCTAACCTACTTACACCTATTCTTAAATCTATTTAAATTAACTTTACGAACTAAAGAATTTACAAATTTATTCAGGTATTTTGTATTTTAACTCACTTTTACTTATTTGTCCTATTTTACAAAGGTGTTGACCACCAATGACTATTTCTTATAGTTTTGTCTTTATCTGGTATCCATAGACAATGTCATATTTCATATTATCCCTATCGATATTGTCTGAATTGTATTAAATTTTTTTACATGTGGGCCCGTCTACTATAATGAAATAGCTCAGGAGCTATATGAAACCCGTGATCATAGCCTTTTTGATGTATTCCTTGTCCTCATTGTGATAAAATGTAGAAGTTTGCATTCTCATCTTTTGATTGCGCAAGATGAACATTGCACAACATTGCATATTTTTAGGTTGGTTTAAATTTTTTTTTTCAAATAATTAAAGTGGAAAAGATTAATTAAACAGGGGATTCTGAAGGAGTTCTTGTATCGGCGTTGGACTTAATGACCATAGCTGGGATTCCTAGCTTTCCAAAAATATATATCTTTAGTGCCGCATCTTATCTTTTCACGGCGAAAGGGACATTTGAAAGTATCCTTGTTGTTTTGATGTTTTTATATAGAGACGGTTATATTTATATCTGTTGATCTATTAAATAAATAAATATTTAGTTATGTATTCTAGAAAGATAGCGGTCTGGAGCACATGCTAACATATATTTGATAATGATTGGTTATGGAGATATTGTAGTTCAAAGTTTAGAAGTTTATTCTTCATGCTTGCGGAATCCGAATTCAGGAATTCAAAATTTTATTTCATAAAAAAAAATATGTTTTATTATTGATAAGAGGATTAATGCATTGTGCAAGTTTTATTTATGTATATCGGTGAAGCTTAAGTCAGTAAAAAACTCTTCAAATTGAAGGACTTAAGACAGCATAAATAAATAATTAAATACCCAAGTGTTAAAAATACAACGAAATAGACAAAAAAATTCTATTAACCCGGGGACCTCGAACCATAACAAAAATTTTAATTTTCATACAGAAAAAAAATACTATTTAAACAAGCAATAAGGACTCATGTCCTAATTTCTGATGATTATGAACAGTTGACTATATTTATCTATAGCCCTTCGTCCTGTCTTTTGGGATATCGCACTTCTTCTTTGCATCACTATCTAATTACCATAATTGTGCTAAAGATAAGTTAGGAAAAAAATGTTTTGAAGGGCTTAGTGGGACTCTGTACTTCAGATCAATTTCTTTAATAATTTGCTTTCTCCATTTCGTGCATTAATATACATATATTTTTGGTACATAATTTTAATTACACATAATAGAATAGCACGATAAAATAAATCCAAAAATTAACAAAATCCTATTGAATGCCGAAAAAAAATTTTCAGTTTTATTTGTAGAATTTTTTAAATTGTTTAATTTTTTTTATTGCTTTTTATAGGTGCTTTTTGTAGAGTTGAAAAAAACATTTGCGTACGATACTTTCATTATTTTTTTTTTCAATTTGGTATTTTGTGATTTGATTTTTGGGAATTTGATTTTAAAATATCGGACTATACCCTAATTATGCTGGTGATAAATGAATACAGCATAATTTTAATGTAATCGTAATTTTAATACTTTGAGAATGTTGACTTTTGTTGATAAATACTCTTTAAATAGTCAACTTCGTAGGAATAGCTTCTAACAGTCCTGTGTAGAGTGTATTCAATTGAATTAATTGTTTTCGTTCTTCAAAATTTATTTATACGGCGGAGGCCGTAATTTAGGCATTCAAAACTAACCAATTACAAATGCGCAGCGCAGCGTCACTTACATACTTTTAATATATTTTGCAATCATGACAAATTTTAAGTGGGGACAAAACGGTACCTCTTTCCATTTGAAAATCTTGATTTCGGTCAATTTCGTCGAATTTTGAGCTTAAAAAACCCTTTTCTGGTTCTTCCCGGAAGTTTAAAATATTTACCAATCGATAGAGCACCCTCGATTTAGATAATATTTTTTTTTTAAATTTTAAAATAACGGTTCCTTCCTCTGTTAAAAAACAAATACGCATGCTCTGAAATACCCGTTATATATATTCAACCAACTTCAATTAGATCAGATCATTATTTTCGAAACTGTGCAGGTCTTGATGATAAAAAAAAACCATGCTATAATTTGCCACAAACTCTTTTATTTAAATTTCAGACTATAAAAAACGCTCACTAAATTATCACTTTTTACTCAAATTAAATAAATTTAGTCCATCAGCTTCAATCATTTAACTCGAATCTTATAGTCAGTAAAATTAAATCAATCAAATCCAATATAAAAAGCTAAGTTCGAGAACGATCAAACAACTGATTTATAAATTTTAAATAGATTCTTAAACACTTATTACACTAGATACTTACACTAGATTCTTACGACTACAGAAATTTAACTTAAATTCATAATAAAAATAGATTTCGTATAAATTTACACTCTTACTTAAAATAAAGATTTGATATGACAGGTATTTTAACTCAATCAGCATCGTACACTAAATTAAATATACTTTGACTTGAACGTGTTCGTCATAACTGTTAAAACCGAATAAAAAAATTGTACAGCTATTTGTTTTTGTTTTTATATTTTACTGTTATTTGCTTGCGTAATTATTTTTTAAATAAAAAAACAAAAAAAAATTTTAAGTGTCCTTTGAATCCTTGAATATTCATACATACATGGATACATGTATTACGTTCTTACGTATTTTGATTTGGTTGCTTATCTTTGGTTTTCTTTGATTTTGTTGTTTTTCTAACCTTGGTATCATTGGAAATTGGAATCATTGAAATCATTGAGAATTTTTTACTCTGCATGGTAAAAGTTTTAATTTTTTTGTTGTTGTATTTTTTATTTTATTGAATTGGTTTTGTTTTTTTTTTGTTTTAATTTTTTTTGTTTTTATTTATTTCTAAAGATTAATGTTTAAGCCAAATGAAAAAAACAAAAGCAGCAATTGTAAATCAAGAAGGCTTTTTGACATTTAAAGGAAAAAGTATATGTATTGTTTTTGAATGTAAAGCAGTACAGAAGCAGAAGATATCATTAAATGTAAAACAAAAAAGAAGAAAATTGTTTGAGCAAGATTTAAAAATAATTTTTATTCTAAAGAATAAATCTCTACTAAATTTATGTTGTTTTATAAATTTTGAGTGTTATTGGCATTAAATGTTGTTTTTATTAAAATACAGGTAAAAATGATGTTAATTATGAATGATTATGACATTATGGATGAAAATGTGAACTTATAGAATGCTAGTTAGATATATTTTAAGTTTAATGTATATGTACTAAACACACTGTAAAAGGACACCTATAAACGTATGATCAAATAACATGATATGGCAGTTATATATTATTGGAGTACTTTCTCTATTTTATAAATATCTCGTATATACAGGCACTTGTTCAGACGAAATAAAAACCCTAATGTCGCCCGTCGAGAAACAAGAGAAATATTTAAATAAAATATTTATTTAAAATATTTCCGTCGAGAAACAAGAGAAGCATCAAGTGCCCGCATCTAAGCAGTGAAATTTCTAGCTGGTTCAAAACTGGCAATGAAAACTCGTTTGTAGTCAAATTTTTGAATGTTTAACCAACAAACGTGTTTCCTCAATGCAAAAATATTCCTACAAACAATCTGGAAGAGCCCATAACTTAAATCCCATTATATTAACAAATTTATTCAAACTGATCAAATGGCAATTTTTCTTTCCCAAATTCTCAATTAGTTTAAGCTGTGCATTCGTGTATAAGATATCGTTTAAAAAGTATCGTTTAAACCTAATGTTTGACTTGATTTAAAAAAAAAAAAACAATGATTCACCAGTAGACCATTTTAAAACAATTTTCTTGCGTAATTACAATATTTTGTTGTCAGAAATTGAAACCCAATTAAGAAAAAAAATAAACTAGAATTCTCTCGTCCGTTCCTAAATTCATAAAAGTTTTTAAAAAAAAAAATTTTATTTAAGGCTAAAGTAACAAGAATAAAATTATAATTAAAACAGACAACTATAATTTTATTACCATTTAATTTTTACCAAGTGAAAATTTGATTTTGTTTTTATAACTCACATATATTGCTTTCTATGAATATTATATATATATAAAGATAATATTAATCTATTTTTAATTGAAATTAGAACCTATCTAGGTAATTCAAAACTACTATAACTACTGTTGAGTTCTGTTGTTGAATGAAACACTCCTTTCCTTTCGAATACCGAGGCCACAATTCACTGGAATTATTGAATTTTTTTAATAATAATTTTTATTTCGTCGGAGCATATATATTCGGTTACTTTTATATTTCAACTACATTGCGGCGACAATTTGGTGATGTTAGGTTTATCTCAGTCACTTGTAATTTAAATGGCTGCTACTGGGCACTCAGAATATGCATGTTATATGCAAGTCGTGGTTGAATTTATGTCTTATATATTAATAGGACGCAGCATCTTTTGCAACAATAAAAATATGATCATATTGTCGCTTGAGTTTGTCGCAATACGTTTTGTCGCATACGCCATTTGTTTGAAACGGAGAAAAAACTCATTGATTTTTATTAAACAATTTTGGAAAAACCTGTTCGATTGGCTTTATAGTACAATTGTCGTTTTTACATTTGTCGTCTTTAGATTCTAATACTTTATTCATCATTCTACATAATATAAATACTTTAAGTTTTTTAAATAATTATATTTTATAAAATTATAATACTCAAGATAGAAGAGTAGGTGATAAAACTCAGACCGAAGGCTTTACATTTTTCTTTACTGAAAATTTTTATAACGACTGAAGGTAACTCTCAGTGGAACCTTCTATTTATCCTTTTCGATTTACCGTAGAAACTTATGGGCACATAAGTCGTCAACCAATGCTGTAAACAATTTCAAATGAACTGTCGTATAAGTATACACTGCGAACATGTCTGTATACCATACATCAAACCAATACTAATCAAACAACATTAAAATTTATCGTACATATCAAAACACGTGTGTCAAATCATACGTACAACACACTAATATTCGGATAAAAAATTTTTTTTAATAATATTAATATAATTTCGTAAGTTTGTAAAATTTTACGTGTACGATATACCAACATCAACAACCAGCACATTTTTAGGGACATACAAAAAAAATTTAACTGAAAATCTCAGTAAGTGTAAGATATATCAAAAATTTGAAAATAGATTCAGATACAGAGAACACACATAAATCTATAAAAACATTACAAGTCAAAAATGGTGTATACGACAAAACAACACTCAACCGGCGATATAAAGAAAGTTAGCTTTTTATTTTCATTTCAAAAATCTTTTGCATATGATAGTTAATATGAATCGAATTTGCTTTGTTGATATGAGACAATTCTAGGTATTTAAAGGATTGAATTTTACTCTACTCGCACTGTCCCAGTTTTGAATTTTTCGATAGTCTCTATTTATAGAGTGGTAAATCTTATATCGTTCTGTATAAATTGAAATCTGTGCCTATCCTACGTGTCTAAAATATTCATAAATATTTAAAATAAGTAATTTCGGTAGTATATAATAAGTTTTGTTCCTTTTGTCATAAAGCACTTAGATTGTTCCTCTCGTAATTTTTTTTTCTGTTTTTAAAAATTTAATTATAAATTACTGCGGTCGATAAAAAAAAACAAAATAAATAAATACTTCAAATACAAAAATTAATTGATAATAAAAAAAAATAATAAGCATCTCATATAATTAAAGTCATAATACCAAACCAACTTGGAGCGAATAATTTATATATCAGCAACAATCTTATATTTTAATCAGAAATTTTCAGTTAAAATCAAAATTAAATAAATTCACTAAATAAGATATGGTAAAATAGACTAATAATAAAATGTAGAAAAGGACATCATAATATTGTCTCGTACACAACCATTTTTGTATTCAAAATATAAATTCAAACCCAAATTATGTTGGGTCACTGGAAATACTTTAGAAGCTATTTCTATACACACATTCATTGGTTACCAAATATTAAATATTAATATATTTTTTTATTTTTTTTTTGTTTCTTTTCTTTTTGAGTATGAGCTGATAATGATTTTTATAAAATATTCAGGACATTAAACGCAACAGGTGGGTTTTTTTTTGTCAAACAACAAGTCAGTTTAAAATGTCACATTCATTGGCACAAAAACATGGAAAAAGCCAATGGATTAAATGAAAAAAATTAAATTAAGAAGAGGTGTTGATTCATTCAGTCATTTTATGTGATAAGATGTAATTAAAAATATTAAAAAAACATTTTTTGTTTTTGTTTTAATTTGAAGAGTTCTTTCAATATTATTGTGAATTATGGTGATTACGTAATAAGTAATGTATGAAATTAGAAAATTTTATTTTCATTAAATTTGTGGTAACAAAAAATGTTTTATGAAAATATAGTTAAAGTTTTTTCATTTGAAACAAAAACGCAGAAGAGAGAGGAACACTGAGTCAGTTAGCAGAAATACAAGTTTAATTGCAGTTAAACATAGATTAATATTTACTTGAACTGATGATATTCTGATTAGTAGAGCCAATCTATTTGTTGATAATTCAAAACTATAAAATATTCATTTAATGCCTTGCAATTAGTTGAAATATGACGTAGTCTGAAAATATGAGCTGAAACAAAAAATTCTGTTAAAAACTGATTGTAGTTTCATGGAGGATTACCTACTAAAAGATATGAAAAATGAAGCTATCAAATCACATTTGAAAGGATTAACATCAAACCAAAACACAGAGTATTAACTCTGGAAAATAGCAAGGAAACTGAAGCGATAACAGTAACATATAACTTCCTAAGAACCAGCAATGGCCACTGGGGAAAAAGCCAAATTGAAAATTGTTGGGATGAGTGCATATGAACTTAACAGAATTAATATTATATTTAATGCATGCACTCGTTTCGTTACCAATCGACGTAAATTTGACATGGTTAGTGATGTTGCTAAATCAATACTAGCCTACACCTTCACTAATTTCCTATATTTTAGGTATGCTTATGAGGAAAATAATATATAAAACTGGTTCTTCATACCATGGAAGATCACCAAGGAGTATGAACCTAGTAACCCTACGTCATAATGGTAGACTCAGGCATTTATCATCACTGATAATAAAACTAAATTCTATACAAAAAATGCTAAATTTTAGACAGCTTTTCTTACATAAAAAATTTAGTTTATTAATTTTATTTTAATTTGATGAAAATTTGATGAAATTCTGATGTGTAAACGATGTTCATGAATGCTTGACTTAAGACTTTGGTTAATGGAAAAAAGTTAAAATTTCCTTATTGGGCTCAACCTAAATCAATGCGTACTGCGTACAATTTTTATGCGCCTATACCTTGATACATCGACGCATCTTGATATTGACACGCACATACTATTTTGAATTTGTTAAAACTTCTCGTATTTTTATAAGAAAGAAGTTTATTTTCAAATAAAGAAGAATTATTTGAACTTGATTTTTTTTTTTAAATTGGTAATAAAATGGATTTTGATGATGTTGGAGTGTTAGAGAATTTAATGATTAGAAAATGATAAAAAGAAACATATCCCGCCTGTAAAAGGGAACTCTTCAAATCTAGATTAAACTTTAGACTTTTGGGATCTTAACAACAAAAAATCCAGAACTATTTTACAAATCAATTCGTATGACTTATGATTAACTTAAAATACTTGGTTCGATTTGCCATTCACAGAGGAAACATGTCAATGGTGAACAAAGATTATTCATAACATTATAGTATGTATAGTTATACCCCTCCCATGGCCTGATCGGTTGGAGCACAGAAATATGTTTCAATTACGATGTTGTAGTCACGGGTTCAAATCCCGTGGAGGTATATAATTTAACTAAAAAAAATAGCAAAATGTTATATATAAAATTTATAATCAATAAAAAATAATTAATACTTTATAAATAAAAATATAACCTATATCAATATCTATATCAATACTCATATGTCTCATACAACACAATAAAAATAACACGACAAATAAATATTGGACTAAAACACTAATAATAATTACACAATTGTCAACAACTGACAAAAGAATGTGACATGACGTACCCAGTAAACATAGTAACGACAGATAGAGTTTTAAAAAGTGATCTTCTACAGTAGGTCAATCCCCTACTTAGACAGTAAAAACAGATTAAAAATGAAAGTAGACATTGCCTCGCAAATTTAGCAGCTAGAAATCGAGTACGATGGAAATATCAAGTGGAAGCCCTATGTTCCCAAGAAAAGTATGGAAAAAAAAATGTATAGTTGTAAATATTTTTATGAACTTCTGTTACTTGAATTATCTATGTTATATATATTTTTCTTGGACATGGATGTAGTATGCATACATTTATATTTGAAGTTTCGTGTCGGTTTAGAAAGGTTAAGATCAATTTTGTGCTAGAAACATGTGAAGCAAATTAGCGTCAGTTACATGAGTTTTATATATAAGCCCTCCTAACAAAGAAAACTGGTTACAAATAGCATCAAAATTTCTATCTACAACTGGTGTTCCTATTTGTTTAAGTGTACAGGATGGCAAGCGAACTATTTACTTCTAAAATGAATTACAATACAAATCACAATGTTAACTAGCAACACTCGAAACTATTTAAATATCAAATTTTTATTCAAAAACAATCCCGTGACAACTGACATAACAAATGAACACAAAAAAAAAATAACATTTTTTTAAACGCTTTTGCAGTTTCTAAATTTTGAAACTGATGCTGCTCATTTTGGGTGCTTTCCTATAAATATGCACATGTATTTAAAAATATTTTGATTCATATTTTGATTTGATTCATCATTGTCATCAAATATCAATGACACAATTGTTGTCAAATCGAAATTGACTATAGTCCAGTATTGCTTCGTTACACTTTTTGTTTCTGTTGTTTTTTGTAACTGAATTTTCTTCACAACTTTATTTGTTTATTTACCATTTTGCCAACTTGTAATTATAATTTGTTGTATAATGTTTGATTTTTGTTCAATATAACTCTATTATGATTTTATTTTTCAATTTTAACAATCTTTTCATCAATTTAGAATTATAAATAAATAATGTATAATTTATATTAAATTTATAATAAATAATTGACAAACAGTATATTCAAATTGAGGTATTATCATAACATTACACTTACATCGTACATCTTTATTACACTTTTAAGACTGATAAAAAATCTTTATGTATGTATTTGCATTTCTCTTTGTAATTGAAATTAATTACAGTTTAAATGAAATTTAAAATTTAATTTATTATCTACTATATGACTACTTTATCATCAAATTAAATTTGTAAATTAGCTTAGATGGTCTTTTGTATTACATTTCAATAAATATTCACATTATTTACAAGACACATACATCTATATACATCATTATAACTAACCTACAACAATAATATGTGTTTGAAACTAGTGCTGATTATAACATAAATTATAATTAAAATTCATTTAATATGAAAATATTAATAAATTTTATAATTCAATTTTAATTAAAATACTTAAATATAAACAATAAAATCATCTATATATATATATATATATATATATATATATATATATATACGTGTATATATTATAAAGGATAAAGAAATTTTAAATTTGATTACCTTGAGTCCAGACATAATATATAGACTACAAAATATTATATACATTCATATATGCATTTAAAGGTTAAGGTTACATAATACCCTAATGCAATAAAAGAATGCATCTCGTAAAGATATTCATTTTCATATTTTGTAAAATTAAATTTCTGTTCTATATTATTAAAAATCAAAATTATAAATTTTAAAATAAATCAGAAAATTTTGTTCACATAATTATTACAGATAAATAAATTTAATTAAAAATTTATATTTTCGGATGTAAAATGAAATTTGTGTGTCTGTTTTTTTTATATATTAAGTTATCTTAAAATAAACTTACTAGTTCGTATAGAATATATTATTTGATTGCATAGCAGTAGATTGATTATGTTGATAGATTTCAATAGTATACATTTTAATATCAGATTTAATATATTTCATTTTTACATCCTTAAAATGTTGTTATCAAAATTTATTTATTTTGTTATTGTTTTTTTTTTTTTAATATCCTTTCTGATGATGATATTACATATCACAATGTATTGTAAATAAAATTTAATTTCTAAAGACATAGAGAATATACAGAATATATCTCTATAGCAAAATAGATTAAAACTTGAAATTATCAATGTGTGTGTGTGTGTGTGTAGGTTATGAAAAAAAAATGACTAACATAAAAATACGTTAATATTAATTTGAAATCCTTTTGGGATGTAATACAAATCGTAAAGATGTTTTTATAAAAAAAAAAAACAATAAAAACAATAAAAACAACAAAAATAGACAAAAAATTGCACAACTATTGACCTACAAAAAGTTTCTGTTTTGTTGTTTATTTCTTTCGTTTTTCTTTTTTCCTTGTGTTATTTTGTATCGTTATCCCTGTGTGAACTTTGTTTGTTGCCTATATCCCTTTTTGCATATATGTAATTTTCATATTTAATAAAACAATATTTTTTGTTTGATGGTTGTTTTTTTTTTTGTGTTTTGTTGGTTTTTCTTTTATTGAAATTTGATAGTGAATTTTTCATTGCTTTTTCTGCAGCACCACAATTTTTTTCTTTTCTTTTATTATTTTCATTTTGTTTTTATTTATTTCTTATTTTTTCATACATATATATATATATATATATATTTTTTTTTTTTGTGTTAACTATTCACACTTTTATTCTCTTTAATAAATTTTCTTTAAACTATATATTTTTTTTATTTAACTTTTCACAATTTTCTTTGAAATATTTCTTTTATTTTGTTGCATTAATAAACTTTGATTTGAATTTGTAATATCTATATATATATTTATATATATATATACGCATATATTGTATATAAATATTTAATCAAAATATCACATAATATAAAAAAACTTTTTTCGAGATACCGTAAAATATAATTAATTTGATAAAATTTTTAATTTTTTTTTTTTTTTATATCATTTTTTTTATTTACACAAAATTACCGATGATGGTTCGAAGCCATCTAATCGACATACAGGACAAGACAACAGACGAATCCATTCAAAAAATAAAATAAAAAAAATGAAACCAACAAAAATAATAAATCCAGACGAAAAAATTTTTCTTGTCCTTAGCACGTGTTATATTCACGCCCTTCCGATTCGAACTGATTTTTTACGGAGAAAATGCAAAATAGAAGAAGAAAAACAAAAACAAGAAAAAACAAATGTGACCAAAAACGTATACTAAACTACTAAGATAACGAATTTTCAAAATATATAAAAAAAAAATAAATAGAAATGAAGAAAAAAATGAAAATTTTCCCAGCTCTTGTTATTATTTTGTTGTTGTTGTTATTTTTCAGTATATTTTTGCATTTACTTTAATTTATTTCACTGAAATGTTTATGTTGGGAAAAAGAAAAACAAAATCTTTCAAGGATAGTTCATAATAAGCCGTATTCCTTTTGTAATATTTTATTTTTGTTTTTTGTTTTGTTACTTTCTGCTAACACAATACTTTTAATGTTATTCAACAGGACTACCAGAATACAGGTTTTTTGTACTCTTTTTTTTTGTGTTTGTTTTTTGAACCATTATACTGTATAGTGGATAATTGGGAGTTGGATTTTGCGTAATAAAAGAAAAACATCGAATTTTTATATTGTGGTAATTAAATTGGATGATGGTGTAAATAAAGAAAATGGAAAATTTATTATGAAATATTTGATAATGAAATTTTAAGAAAAAATTTTAACGGTTATAGTATTTACTACAAATGGTTTGTGTAATTGATAAAATTAAAAAATTGTTTTTTGTATTTATTGAAATTGGAAAAAGTGAAAAAAATTTAAGAATTTTTGGAAAATCTTAAATAAAATAAAAAAGCTTATTTTTGTCAGATTAAAAATAAATAAAATGAAGCTGTTTATGGAAAAAAAGCTTTACAATTTGAATTTATAAAAGTGCTTTTTTTATCGTTTATAATTTAGAAAATTTAAAAAATTATTTTTAAATTGTTTTTGATTTTTGGTATTCTGTTTATTTTAGTAAAATTTTCTTTGATCATTTTTTTTTTTTGTTTTTAAATTGGCCGGTATTAAAAATAATAAAATCCACAAATTTACCTAATCAAGCTTGATATAGTACATAAAAAATGGTTAAAAATAGTTCAGGTCCTTTCTATATTACATCCTATTAACAGTTTGTATACTGAAAAGTATGTCAGCTTATCGAACATTATTAAATTTGAACTTCTACTCGTAACAGCATTCAAAATTATATACAATGAAAGTAAGCACAGTTTCCTATTAAATAGAAGTGTAGATATTCATAATCTTAAACTTGAGGAAATCTCGACGGCGTATTATCTGCGAACTGTCAAAAAAAGTTAAATCATATGAAAATAATATAAGTAGGTAAACTCGACGCTTTTCTACTGCATTCGTTCGGCGAAGAAAAATAAAGTTGAATCAAGTTTAATTTTTTTGGCGTTAAATGACATTGGTTGGTACAAATGTAATTGACAGAATTAGTAAGTGTTTGGAAAATTAAATTAGTAAGTATTTGGAAAATGGAAATAATTGTTTTGAATAAGTATTTTGAAACAATTAAAAGTTAGATAAATATAGTTTATAGGTAGTTTGATTTTTGATACTAAATATATAGTTTTGGTAGTTTGGTGTTAAATACATATATAAAAATTTTCATCAAAATATTTATTAAAACTTTTTTAAATAAACTATATATAAAAAAAAAACAAATGGCAAGTGTAATAAATGATATTGATGAGCCGTTGTTTGAAGCAGTCAAAGCTTACAATATTTTATATGGGAAATCAGCAAAAACGTATAAAAATATTAAATTAAAATCTGAAGTGTGGAAGAAAATTTCATTAACATTGGAAATCAGCGGTAGGACTAATCGTATAACACGTTTTCCTCTTATTTATTTTGTGATACATTAGTGAAAATTAAACATCATATATATCGGTGCTCATTCTAGTGTATTTAAAAATTGATCCTCATTTAATTTGATCGCCTTAAATGCAGTTTCATAAAAGCCAAATATGTGGCGGCTCAAATTATCCGGTCTACAGTAAAATTTTCTTGATCTGTTTGCTTCATGTAGCCATTCATATGCTAAATATACAGTTATAATGGTTATAAATGAAATTGTAACTACATCTTGATAATCCATTATGAAGCAATTTAAAAAGCTCAAAAATATTTAATTTTAGAACACAAACATTTAAGCACAAAACCTTTATAAAAGTTTTAAGAAAAAACAAATTATTTTAAAAAATCCAAAATACTTAATTTTAAACCAGAAAATGTTTATCAATGTTTAAAAAGCACAATTTATTTAAAGAAATCCAAAAATTAAAAAAAAAACAGAATATTTAATTTTCGCACAGAAAATGTTCAGAATAAAGTAAAAAAAGGACAATTGACATTTTAAAAAATATAGATTTAAATGTCATTTAACGCCGTTCTGGCCTAAAGAATTTTCTACGGCGTCGAGTTTGTCTCAGGCTTAATACTACAAATATAACAAAATTTTATCTGTCTCACTTTAGAATGACATCACATCAATGCTTTGCCAGGAGAATAGAAATTAATACTATAGATCTAAAGTTGTTTAAAACTAAAATGAAAATAATTCTGCTAGGAACTAATAATACAAACCCAATAAATAATATAAATCCATTAATTGAATAACAAAAACAAAAAGAAATTTTAGAACTAATCTGATATATGCTAGCCGCTAGGATCCTGAAAAAAAATAAAATAAATAATAATTCGAAATTAAATATAGAAAAGCATATTTTACAGGTCCCAGCAAATCAAATTTATTAATTCAGAATAAAATTTTAATTTGAAACCAGATGTGAAGCCTATCTGGGTGAATATAATAAATAGCTATACAGATGAGCAACTATGCCAAATAGATACAGTTACAACGTATTCAAACTTTCTAAAAGAAGGCGCCCTACAGAACATAGTTATTTTTGTTTATATTTTTATTTACAATCTGTATATTTTAATTTATACAATAATGAAATATTAAAATAATAAATTGACATGAGACATGTGAAATTTTCCTGCGGTAAGCTTAATCTCTTTATTATAAATTCGTTGGCGATATACGCTGCAGTCTGGATTATGAATAATGTCACTGTCACTGTAATTCTTGATATACCTTTGAAGCTCTTCATGAACCTTCATAATTTTTAAATCCTTATATGTATTTAGTCATTTACACATGGAGCATCTATTGTTGTTAATACTACTTTATTTTGAAATTGTTGAATAATTTCAATATTTGCAAGTCAAGGAAAAAGTTGGATACCATTAGTAATATCATTATTAGAAATCTGCACCGTTTAGGCTCATTCAATTTATTTAAAATCAGTAATCACAGGACTAATTATGGCAAATATGAACCTATTAATAGAATTCTTGTAAGGAATAGGAATCTATTAATAGAATTATTACAAATATAAATTTAACATTGACTTTACATTATCAAAACATTTCAAAAAACAAAAAAATTATACAATCGCTATTTTTAGGATATTGCTATTATTTTATTTTGTTTTGTCGTTTTATTAAAGTGTATATACATATTATGTAATTGTTTATTCAATTTCAA
Organism: Argyra leucocephala; assembly: GCA_963942445.1. Taxonomy (NCBI): domain Eukaryota; kingdom Metazoa; phylum Arthropoda; class Insecta; order Diptera; family Dolichopodidae; genus Argyra; species Argyra leucocephala. The sequence continues at coordinate 51,212,103 of OZ012678.1, read as the reverse complement.
TTTTAGTTTTAATTTTCAATTTTTTGGCGTAATGTAAATCTTTGGAGATTTCAGAATTCTGAAGGTATTACACATATAAAGAAATTTTATTTATAATTCCAAGACCATGATATGAACACCTCAATTGATTTTCAACACAACCGTCTGCAATGTAGTTTTTTTTTTGTTATATTTTTGACATTTTTATAAAATATTTTGATTTTATGTTTTGGTTAAGCGTAATTTCATAATTTTACTTTACATTTTTTTTTTCTTTCTTCAGTTTTTTTGGCTTAATAGCATTTCTCTTTGTTGGATCGCGTTTGTTGTTCTCGTGCTATTTTGTAATTTTGATTGAATCTAAAGCACTTTCCATCAAACTAATTTCGAAGCGCATGTAGATGGTGTATTTCCAATTATTTTGATTAGCGCTGACACGTAGGTACATTTATCAATTTTCATCTATTGTCCTTTTCTGATTGTCAGTATAATATTATGAAGTATTTTTAATTTTATTTTGAAATTGTGTCTTAGTTCTTGCATCCCTTAATTTATCTATCCGTGACATCATAAATGCATGGACAATGTCACCAACATATTGACGTATGATCTTAAATGTCGAAAAAAAAGTGTTTACATTATCTGATAATCGGTAATTAATTTTACAGTGTATCTGATACTCGTTTTCACGACATGGGTTGTTAAATTATTAATCAAGCAAAATTAAAGAAAAATAAGTATAAACTTTACTTCGTGTTTCAAAAATAAATTTAAAAATGTTTTTTTTTATTTTAATTTACGGTGACATCGGAAATGTATCCAAAAGATTTCAACCGATACAATGTACATACAAATTCAATATGTCAAATTTTCTGAACTGACAATACAATGTACTTTGCTTACAATTCCGATCACTCCAAACACATTGTCTCTGAAATAAACGTCAAATCATATGTCAAAATATTATACTCTTGTGGATACCTATTTTGTGGATAAATTTTAAAATATTTCAATTGAATATATTTGTGAAATATTATATATGGAGATTTAATATGGACAATTTTGTAAAAAAATGTTTTTTTGTTTTTTTGAAGAAAAATCTTCTTTGTGCATTTGTTTAAAAGTCATGATAAATAATTGGTCTATTTGGCTGTTTGAGTAATTGGGCTATTTGGTTTATTAGCGTATTTAATTGCAGGTATATACTTTCTACGTTATACTTTCAACGTTGTGTATATATGTATTTTTGTGTTTGAATGAAGAGCTTTGTATATGTGCATTAATGTTTAGTCGTTGTCCATTACTATTATACTTGTTAGGTAGGCTTGGAACAATCAACAAAGATATGAAGAAAGCAGGATTGAACGCTACGACAGCCCAAGACAGATGCTCTTGGCGCCCCAGATCAAAGAGAGCCGACTCCAAATAAGGGAAATGGTCATGAAGAAGAAGAAGAAGTTAGATAATGAATACTTTCTTGTCACGTTCTCTATATAAGATTTCTCTGCCTACTTTAGCGTAAAAATTACTAATTATAGTTAAATTATAGTATTCTTGAACTTGAACCGTTTTGATCATCAGATGCAGATCTGTTGTAGCATAGTCTGACATGATTGTATAGTGTTGCAGAACTTGCATATAATTTTAATGCTGGATAGTCTTTCATTGATAGGATATTCGGATTTTTTTCCTCCTGTAGTTTTTTCAGTCAGTTTGCTACACTATGGCTGCTTCCCTAATCATTCTATATGGTTTTTTTTTTTTTTTTTTTTTTTTTTATATTATAGCCAAAACTTAGGTTTTGAACCTTTAAGTACTTGCGTACCGTTGACTATTTGAAAAAGGAAAGGATAGTTAGAGGAAAGGAAAGAAAAAGGAAGAAGAAAAGTTTTGTGGGAAAGAGCGAACAATGTTGTTAATATTCGTCTTAAACCTCTGTAAGTCATAAATAAAAAATCCTTCTCTCATTGGGAATGCTTCGATTGGGACGCGGTTCCACAATCGGGATGTTCTTACTATAAAAGAATTTCCATAGCCGGACTTAAACCATCTCGGAATTTCCACTGTGAAAGGGTGGGCACTTGATGCCTCTCGTGTTGTGCGATTGAATTGCTTAAGAGGAGGAAGAAGTGATTTTAATTCCTCGGAACAAGTGCCAACACCAAGCAGATATCTATAAAATAGAGTAAGTGCTCCAACAATACGACGATGACCAAGTGGTATAAGGGATGAGGTCACATTTATGTCGCCTATAAGACGAATGGCGCGGTTTTGAACTTTGTCCAAAAAATTTAAAGCGGTTTTTGGTGCACCTGCCCATAAATGTGAGTTATACTCGAGCTTGGGTCGTATATATGCTTTATAGATTTTTAAAAGGTCTCGAGATGAAAAATAAGTTTTGCAGCGGCTCAAAAATCCTAAACATTTTGCGGCGCTTTTCGCAATATCGAAAATATGCTCATTCCAGTGCATATTTTGATTCACTCGCATTCCGAGAATGTTCAGATCTTTGAGTCGCTGGATACCTTCATTTTGAAGCCGGAGAATTGGTTCGAATGTTGTTAGCTTGTTACTAACAAAACAGCTTTGAGTTTTTGAAGTGTTAAACTCGACTCTGTTAGCTTTACCCCAGTCGACAATTTTGGCAAGGTCGTGATTGAGCGCGCCGGCCATCATTGTTCTTTTGGAGGTGACTGCGGAAGCTGTAGCATTAGTTTGTTTTAGAAAATCATATGATGCTACTAGAGTGCTGTCATCAGCAAAACTATGGATTGGATTGAAAGTTAATTTGAGAAGGTCATTAATGAAAATGAGAAATAGGGTGGGGGAAAGGACAGAGCCTTGTGGAACACCAGCATTGATTTGAAGTTGGTCGGAAAAAGAACCGTCAACTGAAACTATGATAGATCGATTTAAAAGAAAACTTTCAATCCATTTAGAAAAGGTTGAACCAAGGCCTATAGCGTTGCATTTTGCTATAAGAGCAGAATGACAAACTCGATCAAAAGCCTTAGATATATCCAGAGCTACAACAGTAGCTTCACCAGATTGATGCAGGCTGGTGTTGAGCTTCTCGCAGAGGCATGTCATGAGATCACCGGTGGAACGTTGGGCTCGAAAGCCGTATTGGCTATCATGAATTATACCTCTACTGTCAAGATATTTCTTCAGCTTATGATTAATTAAGATTTCCATCGTTTTTGAAATAATGGAAGTAATAGCTATGGGCCTATAGTTTGAAGGATTGCTTTTGTCACCTTTTTTAGGAATAGGATAAACTTGGGCAACTTTCCAATAGGACGGGTAAGTTCCTGACGAAAAGGACAAATGGAATAAGTTGCGCAGAGGTTTAGAAATAGCGAAGGCAATGTGTCGCAGCACAATTGCAGGTATACCATCAGGACCGGTAGATTTTTTTATATCGAGAGGTAGATTTTTTTATATCGAGGTTACTCTGGTTACAGGATTTACTACGTTAAGGTAAGAGGTATTGGATATAAAATGGTTATGTAAGTTTAAATTGAGTATATTACACGCTTCAATATTTATTTGGAATCTATTATTATTTCATAACATTATTAAAAAAAAAATTTGTCTATATGTATGATTAAATAACTGTTCTTGAAATAATTATGTGCCTATGTAAGAATGTTTGTTATATATTACTATATATAGATAACTTTATCGCATTCTATTTTATGTTGCAACATAACTTATGTTCTTCGAATTCTTATAAATCTATTATAATGTATATATATGTATGTACATATACGTAAAATAAATGTCAATGTGCATTGTAGTGCGCATTGAATAGTGTGACGTCAGTATTAACATCATTGACGTCATACAACATAATTAGTTGAATACATGCAAATTTATTTGACATACATATATGAATTTAAAAAACAAAAAAATATATATATATACATATAATATATATATATATATACATATATATAAAGGATAAATTCAAAAACATTATTTCCTTTGGTTTTCATCTGAATTTTAAATGATTGCATTACATAAGAATCAAATTTGAATATTTGAGATTTTTGCTTTTATAAACGAAAATATTATTCAAAATCAAACACAAATTATGAATAATAAATTAAAGTTTCATGGTAAAATAAGTGCACCTACTTTGTAATGTTCTCTTGTTATTTTTTTGTGAACTTGGTTCGGCTACTTTGAAGTTATTTGAAATAAATCGTAATTAAAATCTTTTCATAAGAACAAATAGAAGTGCTTTCATTAATTGATTGAGAGACATGAGTCTAGATAATATGTAGATGACATTATCGCAGTAAAAGAAAAAAACAAATGGATAGTTTAGTTATTCAGCTCAATATTATCTATGATATTATAATCTTCCCAACGGAAAAAGAAGAAAATGGTGAAATCCCGTTCCTATATGCCAAAGTATGAGTCACGGACCGATAAAAGGCCACGAGGCAAATTTTAATATTTCACTCAACTCCCACTGTGTCAAATGCAAAAATATAATATGATTTAGCAATTATAAAAGTCAGATTTCCCCTATTTCTAATAAATTAACTTTTATTTGCAAATATTTCACAGGTAACATATACATACTTCCTTCATACAGCCTTCAATTAACCCATTTAACACCCTATTAACTTTTTTCTGAAAATACATGTCTTATGCATGAAAACTTTGTAATTAGAGTCCCTAAAAATCAAAAATGTTAAAATTTCACGTTTCCAAGCTGTGAGGGTGGCTAAAAAGGGCGACTTCGTATAATATAAACTAATTGGCGATGTATAGATGAATTAGAAAAGCTTTCAAACTTTCTTTGGAGCTTCCAAATATAAGCCGTGGACTCTGGACTCTAGATAGGTCGTTTCGAAACAATACAGAGAAGATATAATTATTGTATCTCTATATACAGTGAAATATATAAATAAAAAGTTTTTAAATTATATGCTCGAAAAAAAAAACTTTAAAACAGACTGTAATATAAACTGTATTTTTCGGCTTCAACAAATAACGATCGTTAAACCATAATACTAACTGAATTATTATTAACTAAGGATCTATATAGATAGATTGACTAATCTATCAGTAAACTGTCACGGACAAATCAAGGATCATCTAATTGATTTAAATACAAATACAATTGATTTGATCAAGGACAAATCTAAAAAAAAAACAACAAAATTAAGAATAAAATTTTAGATTTAGATTTCATTCATTTTCATCTCAAGGGAGCCCCTGTATAGCTCGTGCAGAGTGTAATAATTGAAATAATGTTTTTGTTTTATTTTAATACCACTAGAAAAAAATTAAAAGTAAAAAGAAAAAGTAAAAAATAAAAAACAGATTAATAACAAACACAAAAAATTAACAATATAAATAGTATATTATATATTATATATTATTTAAATACATCTAGACTATGAATATTTTTAGTTCATTATAATTCTATTCTCTTCAGTTGCTCGAATATATAAGATTTCCAAGTTAATTTTTGATCTAGTATTATACCGAGATACTTATACTCCGCCTATATAATTTCGATTTTAATATCATTATATTTAATATGCATCTGTAGTTATATAATCTGTAATGTATATCATCTGTAGTTTTTCTTTTGAATATCATACACTTGGTTTTCCCTGTATTGACTGTCATCTTATGGAAGTTTAATTAAACAAAAAATCTTAACCTAATCAAATTTCCGAAATTTCCTATCATTATTAAATAACAATAATAATACTTTTAACATTTTAAAAACAAATTAAAAAAAAAATATATTCTATCCAAAATAATGGCCTTAAAACTATTTAGAAAGGTTGAAAACGTAATTTTCAATTTAAAAATTTAATATTTTTTTATTTTTACATTTGTACATACATACATACATAAAAATAAATTTAACAACAATAAAAATTAAATTTAATTCATAATAAACAAAATATCGATTGATTTTAAACGTTCGACTTGATTTTTTTAAAAATAAAAAATTGCATATAAAAAAATTTTAATAATGTCCTTGAACATATTTTTTGGTTAGGTTAAACAAAGTAAAATAATTGTGAAAAAACATTGAAATCGGTCCAAAAATTAAGGTTTTAGAGTATTTTTTTATATTTTTAATTTTATGCTAGCATCACAATAACATAAGAAAAATTTTAAAATTTTCAATTTTTTCAAAATTGTTTTATTTTAATACTATCTTATAGAATATTCTTTAACAACGTTTTTTTTCTTCTTTATTATTTTAATAATTCTTCCATGTATAGTTTTACAATAAACTGTTAAATAATACCGAATTTTAAATATTTGAAAATCTATCTTTTTTCAAGAAAATTAATACAATGTTCGTATCTAATACAGATGTATGTATGTGTACATAAAATGCATATGATATTTAATGTTATATATTTAGAAAATATATAAGTGATTGTAAATTCATATATATGAAGTTTTTCCACGTCACAGCTGCTCTATATTTTCATATTGGTGGCATTGTATAATGTCATACCATTATTAACACTAACAAACAACGATATAGTAATTATTGTTATGCATGTACATAAAATATTAAATTTTTAAAAATATTTCATTGAAATTTAGTAAATTTTTTCAGTATGTATATTTAATAAAATAAATAAAACAAAGTGTATAACTAAAATTCATTTATTATGTGTGTTTATAAATAAAACATTAAATTTTTAAATAATATTTTACCTACTGCTGTGGAAGAGAAAAAAGGAGCAAAAATTAAAAAAAATATAACTTGAATCGAAATTTTTGATAAAAGGGTCTGAACAATTAAAACACCATTTATGCTTTTCACTCCCTTAGAGAGTATGGGGTTTCGGACTAGATATTATGGTTTTGGGATGAGTCTACATCATGTCCTTTAACTCCATCCGTGGGGCATAGGGCGGAAAATTTGATTATTCTACTTTTGCTGTTCTACGAGTTTCTTTTGTCTTCTATTTACTTGTAGAAGGGAGTACTTTAATCTTTCCAGGAGATTTGAACCTGCATTTGTCATATCTTTAAATTTCATTCTTATCCATTATAGGGTATAGATATAGTCTCAATATTAATTGATATAAAAATTAAATATTGGCAATAATTTTTTTAAATTTGAAATTTAAAATTTTTCATATTTATATTCTTATTTGTGAACAACTATGGTTTCTTATAACTTAATCTTTTAATTTATTTATTACCTCAACTAATTTTTAAATTACAAATTAATTAATTGCAAGTTGTAGGATAAAAAAAAAAAAAAATCCATTTTCTTAGGATGAATTGGTTGAATGCTTATCCAAAAAAGAAAAAAACTTATCACCCGATACATTATTTCCCAGCTATGTGATTTTCTTCAACCAGCATCGTTTAACTCCCAGTTTAACAACATTGTTTGTAAACAGTACTGTTGTGGCTAATAGTCATGAACCAACTACTGGACGTTCTAAACAAGGAAGATATCTCCTATATCAGTGACGCTGACGATCTAGTCTTACTACTAGAGGCAAATCTGGAATTGCGGAACGAATGCAACTTGCTATAAGCATAGTGCATAACTGGTGCAAAAACGTGGGTCTGCGTATTAACCCACATAATAACAATCCACAAAACACATCATTTTTACATATCGAAGAAAAGTAAACTACCAGCCACCTTCATTGGACGGAGTTGCTATCGAAATGGTAAAGGAAACAAAACAGCTAGGAATAATACTTGACAGTAAACTCTCGTGGAATCCTTTCGTAGATTATATAAGCAAAAAAAATAAAAGGGAATTTTTTGCACGTCAAAATATGTTTGACAAAACATGGGCATTATCTCCACAGATGGCTGCATGGTTCTGCAACTCTATAATAAGACCTAGCCCTTAAAAAAATTCTTGAACTCCCACCGATTCAACTATACCTGATGAAGACAGGAGGAATGACAGCAACGAGGCTGCATCTAACAAACAACCTCAAATACAAAAGACCAGAACACAGTATTTGCAATGTCAGACTATATGGCAAAAGTAATTGATTGCTGCAGGGACTTGACTTTACTAATACTTATATTTATACTTTACTAATACTTTACTAATACCTAAAAGAGAAAAAGGCGAAAGTTCAATAAGAGCCTTACCTCTGGGATTTTAAGTATGGTATACTGATGGATCAAAAATCGGACAGAAAACCGGTACCGGCGTATTTGAACAAAGGTTAAAATTTAGCGTGGCACTTGGCACATATTCTACTGTTTTTCAGGCTGAAACTTATACCATCGAGGTATCGGAATTAGAGTGCAGTAAAAGAGGGAACAAAGGTGCCAAAAAGTACATAATTTCAGATAGACAAGCTTCCTTAAAAACTCCGGCTTCCCCAATTTTTAAACAGTTATAGATCTTTTTGCTGTAAATCTCTTTTCTTTAAATAATTTAATATAAAACATGTTCTTAGTTTTTAAGTAATAGTTGAAAGCAAAAAGTATTGTTCGTTCAAACGCCTTGTTACAAAGAATAATTGTTCCAAAGTGAGAAACTACAGAAACCCAACACATATTGGATACTTGCCAAGGACTTAAGCAGTCTAAAGCCCTTTTCAAACTAAGTATCCAAAGACTGAATCAGATAATCAGGAAGACTAGATCTAATGTCAGAATGGTGACATAGTTTATCACAGGTCATGGCCCATTTAACAATCATCCGTTCAAGATTGATAGATCAAGTACAGACAGATGGAGATTCTTCTTAGAAAAGGTGGAAATCATCCTCTCATATTCTATTTGTTTGCGATGCCATAGCTCGCAAGGGATTAAATATTTCCAGGAATACATATTGCCTGATTCTTAAACTGATATCAGTGCAATAATATCGTTTATAAAGGACATAGACCTACAATTTTTAGATAAACGGGGAAGTACAAAAAATCTTAAGAGGTCGCGCTTACATAGAACTCCCCATTAAAAAAATCACACAAAAAAACGAATAGCGAATTCCTTGATCGGGTTGATTCCACTACTTAGTGGGGTCAGCTTTAACTATACTGTTAATAGTGTTTTTTACTAAATTATTTGTTACATTGTATAATATTATATAACTCCTCCCGTCCGATTGTGAAGTGCCAGGTAGTGTCCAACGAACATTGTATTATAAGCAATACGTTTCCTGTTAATTTCGATGTCAAACTTATTCATAAAAAAATTATTATCCGTTATTATTAATGAATTTGGCATCGACTACGACGAATTTGACGGGAGTATAGGGTTGGGAACTTGTTTAATTTTATAATAATAGTCAATATTAATTAATTGCTTTATATACATTTTTTTTAAATCTTAAATTTTAATTTTATATTTTAAAACAAAATAGGGAATTGCTTAAATTATATATGATTTACTTAAAATAGAGTATGCAATATTCACATTATTATTGCTTATTTATTTACATCATCATCATCATCATCATCATCATCATCATTGTCATGCAACCCCATCCATTATTTATTTACATACTTATAATCTTAAAAACTTTTTATTAATCTACAAATTAACTAGTGTTAGCTAATCTAAAGGGTCGGTTATAGCGATCATTGAAATGAATACGTAAAATTTTTGTTTTCGATTTTACAACCGCTGTAGACACAAAATTTCCTGTTAAAAATTTTAACATTTTAAGTTAAAAATTTGAATAAAAAAGCAATTTTATTATTTTACGGTTCAGTAAAAAAAAAATACAGATCCGTTAAAGCTTTACGTATTCATTTCAACGATCGCTATAACCGACGCCTAAGAAATTAATTTATTCTTTCACTTGAGTATTGAGACTCAGCTGTCAGCTATTTAACGAAGTTACTGTTATTCTAACAAAAACTATAACTCGATACTCGAAATTTAATTTAATTTTAATACCGTTTGTTTAACTACATATCAGCTTAAACTTGATGTAAAATCAAATGGAACTTCCATTTTATTGTAATTTTACAATGTGGCTAGTTTAATTTATTTGAATAGAAAGTTTAAATTTAAGTTTTATGAATATATTTTTGATTTTTATTAATATTAAAAATAATTACAAAATAAGAAATTTAGTGAAATTTAGTGCAATAATGAGTTATGATTGAAAACGAATTAAATATTGAGAATAAGTTCGTAAATTCTTTGATTGTTCCTGTTTATTAAAAGTTAAGAAGACATTAAAATTGTTACCATTATGTACGTTGTAGTTATTAATTTATTAATATATTTCATATAATATTGAGAATAAATATTTTGCTATTTTAATATTACAATTTGAAATATTTTGTGTATAAAATAAAATTTATTTTGATCATAAAAATTGATATTATGTAACTTAGTGAAGTATGTACATAATGTTGTTTTTTAATATTGTAAAATGCATACATACATAGTGTTCATGAAACATAATTATCAATTTTATTTTAAAAATACATTTAACATTAAATTATAATTATTGTTGTTAAACTTCCAGCCATCACTGTAATAACTGTTTTCAATAATTTATATTATATATATAAATTTTAATGGGTAAGTTGATGGATTCATTATTTTTATTTTGTATTTGAATATTAATATTACATACATATATATGCTCATTGATTTGGATGATGGTTGTTTATTATAATTAACATTCTTTTGGTGAATATTAGCAAGTTATTATATTATTTGAACTCATTTGTTAATTGTTAGTATTCTTTTTACTTGTAAACATTAATAAAAAATAAGCAAGGCTAAATACATGTCATTATATTTGACAAATTAATGTCGGTAAGCTATAATCTAAATTAATAAATGTTATAGGTATGTACTGGTTTATGCACTTTTTTTATTCTTCAGTTTATTAGATAATAAAAAGTTCGGTTTTGTTAATAATTTCTTTATTATATATTCATTTTTTAATCTTAATAATTGCAATGTATATACTATGTTCGCATTTACTGAGTTAACTATGTTTGAGTCCCTAACTATAGCATAAACATAATTTAAGTGCAGTTTGTTTTTTTTTTCATATAAAACTAATCATACTTGTAAGTCTTGTAATCTTGTTTGTATTTTAAATCCGTTTCAGTACTGTCATAATTATTTCTCATTCTTTGTTTCATTTCAAATTTTCAGATACGATGTCAAATCGAATCTTTTATAGATATTGATTACCTACACAATTTCTTTTATTGGGATGATATGCTCAAAAGTGGACCAATATTTTTGTAATAAAGTGGTATATCGTTAAAATAATAATTAAAAGAGTGTATTGTTTTTTTTAACACTACTCAACTCATTAGTATGTATTGTAGTATTGAAACTGCCTAGACAACTACAGATGTTATGGCTATTTGATATTATTTTATAATTGTTGTTTAAAATAGCAAACTGGTATCACAACCACAAAATAGCAGTCAAAAATTTTTGTTATAAAACAATTTGTTTGATCACAAGTAAAAAAGGTAGGTAGGTAGTATAGTGGATGCCGACAGTACGCCGACAAACTTAGACCAGTAGAGTCCATTGGGATACTGAAAATAGCAATGAATGAATATGTGTGAATATAAAAATAGCAATTAGTATAAAATAGCTGCTATTTTATAATGTTATAAATTTACTCTTTTGACAAATGACAATAATTGATCTGATTATATAGTATAGAGCAGAGCAGAGCTACATATCTTACACTCTTGTTATTTTACACAATTTGTCATAGCAAATAAAAATAGGTAGATATAAAATAACAATTATTTTGTTATAAGTTGTTATATATTATGTAGACAGTTGGTAGTTTAAATTTGAATATAGTTTCAAAGCAAATACATATAGTGAGTTATAAAAACCAAACAAAATAAATTATTTAAAAATTATTACAAAAATGAAATAAAATATAGAAGCAACCAGATCAGGACAACATAATTACAATATTATAGATCACTAAAGCCATAACAAAAAAACTAGTATTAAGCTGAGCTGAACCCTAAAAAAGTGTAATTCAAATTTGAAATGTTTTATTCCTCTTCAAGAAGTTAATTAAATTATAATATTAAAATTATCATATCGTATTAAAATTTCCAAAAAATATGAAAAACATCATTAATTCCACCATTTTTTTCATTTTAATTAAGGAAAAAGAAATTATTTTCATCTTCTGCACAAATTTAGAAATTTTCTACAAAATATACAAAATAAAAACGATAATCAACAAAAACAAAACACTATTAACATTTCTGAGAATTTCTGTAAACCCAAAGGTACATAACCTCTAATAATAAAATATAAACAACAAGTTTCTATAAAAATATACCAAAATAACTGTTTATATACAATACATCTATAAAAAGGACTCTATAATGCACGTATAGATTTGCCAAATTTATCAATAAAACAGAAAAATAAAAAAAAAAAACAAAAAAAAATTTCCCCACTGACCCAGTTTTCATTCTTAAAACAACAAAAAACAACAAAATAAAAAGTAGTTTAAATTATGAATAACTATGGGATAGCAATAAAACAGCAGCAGTACCAACAAAAACAACAACAACAAGAACATTCATTAAAAAATAAAAATAATAAGGAAAATAACCGAATAAGGATAAAAGAAAAAACAAGTGATGGCATAACATTATATGTATGTACATATGTACACACATTTATACCAATGTATAGGAAAGGACATAGACGAATTGGCACAGAACGAAAATGACGTCACGTGTTTTGTTTTTATGTTTTAATAAGAAAGAAAATAATAATAACAAATAAACGAAAAATAAAGGGCATATAAAAGAGAAAAAATTGTCTTGTATATAGTTTTAAACATAATATCAGGATATTAAAAAGGATAAAAAGGTACAGTATATAGATAAATAAATATCTAGAGATAAATGTACAAGTATGTTCACCCTGAATTTATGTGACTTTCTTTCGTTTTTTTTTTTAATTTGTTTTGCTGTAGTTGGTTTCTTTTCTAAATCTATTTTTAGAAAATAAAATTAAACAGGATATGGAAGTTAAAAAATAAAAATAAAAGAAAAAAAAATCTTTGTATAGATATTTTATATGATATCTAAAGATTTTTTTTTTTTTTGTTTTTTTAAATTTTATTTTTAGAAAAAAAATATTATTTTTAATAGGTTGAAAATAGAAAAACAAATAAAATAATAAACAAAACAAAAATGGTAAATAAGATATGTGAAAATTTAATTAAATTTAATTAAATTAAGGTATAATTAGATTTGTTTTGAAAATTTTGGAAGAATACAAAACAAAAATAGTAACTGTAAATTATCAACATATATTTGACGTTTAGTCTTCTTATTACCTGCTATCAGCATCACAAATATTATTTTTTAATAAAAAAAATGTTTTCTGCTCGCTACTATTAATTGTCTTTCAATGATCTATTTCTTTACCCAAACTATTTTTAATTTATTAATTTATTTATTTATAGCAGTGTAGTCCAACTACAAGTCCTTTTCTCTTTCGAAATGTGGGCCTGTTTTTTATATATTAATTATTTGGTATATACTATATAAATATTGCATATTCAATTATTTTTCATTTATTTTATTATATATGTATGCTAATTCTATTTTTAATAGTTGGGATTAAATTCACAAGCACTGATGACGGATGATGTGTTGCTATTTGCAATCAAATATTAAAAACTATTAGTGAACAGAAACCTGGCAATAATTAAATTATTTATAACTTAAATTTATTATTATTAAAAATAATAATCTAAATAATAAATTTAAAAAAAAAAAAACAATTTTTATTTTTGTTCTACACCGTTTTTTTAAAATAGAAAGCACATACTTTCGATACCAACTTAAACATTTTATTGGCGAAATTAAATAAAATGTTTGGGTTTATACAACTCGTTTTTAATGTAATTTTGTATATTTTTTATTATGGTTAAACATGCACATTTGATGTAAAACCATTTTCTGTTAATGTTAGTACGTCGAGTCCACTTAAGAGCACCTCGCTTAAAAACCTAAACGCTTTTAAGTGCATTAAATTTCGAACACAATTTTTTTTGCTTTTTTTTCATATAATCAAATATAACTATTCGATTCGTTTAAAAGCAAATCGTTTAACAGCAAAATATCTTTAAATGCAAAAATTTCTGTATAATATTTTATAAATTTACATACTTTTCGCGTTGTTTAATAGCACATGAAGCCAAATTTTGTTAATGTGTTGAGACAGTAACAACATAATGCGGGCAGCATTAGACTTAATATAAATACGGACAGTTCAGTAATTTTTGCAGTGTTGGATATCATACATACTATGTACAATGATTTTATTCAAATATAAATGACATAATATGTTATGTACCAAATATCTATGTTTCTCATACTTTTATTTACAACATAGCCCCTATACATAATTAAAATTTTTTCAGGACTGATCCATTTAAAAGCACAACTTGTTTAAGTGTACAAATTTGCTTGCTATCTTCGATGTGCTTTTAAGCGAGTTCAACTGTATAATAAATAATGGCCCAGTAAGGCAACCCGATGTTACCAGGAGTGGCATTCTGTATTGTGATAAACGATAGTCACCCTTGCGACAGTCAAAGATGACACTAAAAATTTTTGGTATTCTGTATTGTGATCACTTCAATAAGTTAAGAAAACGGCAGCATCTTAAAAAATACAATTCGGAAATGGCAGCACAAGTGATTTATTAAATGTCAAAGTGTCAAAACAATAGAAAACAAAAATTAGTTTTAAGTTTTATTACCGCATTACACTTATTAATCAATAAAGCGAAATTATAAAAAAAAAATAAATTATATATTAAAAGAGAAAAAACTTAAAAGTAAATTTCAAACAACTAATTTAATAAAATGTATATTTAAGAAAAAAACAAAATTTATTGCTGACGTAGATAATAAAAATAAAATTAAAGTGAAAATCATTACAAATTTAATAAAATGAAAAAGAAAATTATATTCACATTTGAGTAAAATTCAGTTGCAAACTTATAACTAATTAATATAAATGTGTATTATATGTAATTGAAAACAAAATTAAATTCGAACTTATTAAAAAAAAAATTAACACATAATCACAGCATTTTTTATTCAGTTCCATTATTTTTAAATCATTTGCAATTTTAGCGACTTCTAATTCTAAAACTCGCATTTTTTAATATTTACATCATAATAAATCTTAAAAAACTTAAATCTTAAAAAACAACCAAACTTTTATTTATTTTTATCATGAGTGACACCAAATTAGCTGTCACCCTAAAATCACAAAAAAATAGCGACTATCACTGTGACAATCACCATACGGAATACGAATTATAGATATGCGACAGTCGCAGCGTGATTATCACAATACAGAATTCCACCCCAGGAGATTTGAATGTCACAAATCAAAAATGAAGAAAGTGGTACTGTAATACAATCATAGTTTTTTTTATGTTCTTGAAAGTGACTTGGGTAGAATCATTTTTTTGTGCTTAATTAGGTAATTAATCTGATGGCTTAATTTGTGCGTAATTAGGAACAGGGAAATCCCTTGCGTAATTTTTTTCTATAAAAAGCCACAGGATGGTAACTGTCAGACTAAGAATAAAAAATATGGATATAACTAACTGGAGAAGATGTGCTGAAGATATCTGGACTCTGGAGAAAAATGTGAAGAAGGCCAAGGCCACGATAAGCTGTCATAAAAAATTATAAAGAAGGAGAAAAATGGCTACAAACCGATTTTAATATGAAATTATCGATGTTATTAATTTTTGATTCACTTGAATAAACAATTTAAATTAAAACTGTTATATGTATATGTAATTATGCAACATTTTCAGCGTTTTCATAAAATAAATAGGAGCACAGAACGATCCATCAAAAAAAAATTGTTTGTAGCTCTGTTGGAGCACTCATAGAGTAAAAATTTTGTTCATTTTGTAATCAGAGTGCGTTCAGTCCCGTAATCTATATGCTCGTATTACTATCTGTCAAATTTTAAGTCGTTGAAATTCAAAAAAAAAAATTGCTAAATTATTGGCGTTTGCCAAATTACAAAATATTATTTAATTTTTTTTATGATGGTTGAATGTGAAGGTGGAAATAACATAATAAATTTTTTAGATAAAGATGATAATTGAAATAATTTCCCTTGTAGTATTTAAGTGGATTAAAGAAGTTGTAATAAATTTGATTGACTTAAAAGTTAATTTTGTAAATTTAGAAATTTATGACAACTTTAAAGCTCTGTGTTGTTCATTTATTAAATCAGACTGCTCTGAGTATACTCTAATCAGATTAAATTTTGTATGCTCTGACTGTAACCCCGTCCGTGGCCTAATCGGTTGGAGCACAGAAATGTATTTGAATTACGATGTAGTAGTCACGGATTCGATTCCCGTGGGGGGTATAAAATATAACTAAAAAAAAATAGCAAAATATTATATATAAAATTTATAATCAATAAAAATAATTAATATAATTAATACTTTATATAACTAAAAATATTACCTATATCAATATCTATGTCAATACTCATATATATCATACAACACAATAAATAATATTGGACATACACTAATAATAATTACACAATTGTCAACAACTTACATAAGTATGTGACATGACGTACCCAGTAAACATAGTAACGTCAGGCATCTTAACGTCAAAGATGGATAAGATCGCAGCGACAACCTGCAGAAAAATATGACGTAACGAAATTAGACATTTCCTCGGAATTACAAGTGAAATTAGCAGCTGGAGATCGAATACGATGGAAATGTCAAGTGAAAGCCCTATGCTCCCAAGAGGAGTAAGGAAAAAAAAATGCTCTGACTGTGCTCGGAGCGTAGCTCCGGTTTACTTAATGAAAACGTTCGTTGTTTTTCTGTCGAATGAATTTTCATTTTTTTCCTAATGTATTTCCTGTCGAACTTACACATTTATTATGGTGCCATTGATATTATAGCAAATTAAAATAGCTGATGTGAAAATATTGTTTATATTGTCTTGTCAGCATAGCTTTTTTTTGATAACATAATCTTTCAAAGATCACAACCGCTTAGCTACGTTTCCAATTCGCCGGCCGTTATGATATTCAAATTAAAACTAGGAAATGTCTAGGTAGTTTTACCCCTACAATATCTCATTTTGATATAATGTATGTTGCAGTTATTATTTCTGAGTAATAATGAGAAAATCCCGGGTTTAAATTAGACTATAGGGCATTCAGTTTTAGTCAGTATTTTTAAATATTTTTTTCCTGCTTTACTCCCTTTGGGACCATAGAGCTTTCACAAAGCTCTTCTATCTGAAGGCATTTGAGTGCAGAACAGAGCTAGGTGTTTAATTTCACTCAATGTTCTATTGTTGTGCTCTATTTCTTTATGGACTGATGTGCCCCCTATTTCGTGGGGGCACCTCTTCTTTTTTATCTCGCGGATTCCAATCCAATACCTGACTTACTGTATTGTTCGTATATATTCTAAGCGTGCGGATATCGGTACGGCCTATTGAGAAGTTTGCGTGACCCAATCATAGATTTTCAAGGTCCGAGGAGAAAATATCGACACAACCAGTAAATTCCATGCTCTTCTAGTTCATCTACTATATCTCACTTCGAAAGACTTCCATGGTAGTACAACTATCAAACAGAAAAGAAAACTACCAGGATGATCATAACGACCATATTTATTACAAACGTATACTCAAGATCAGAATCGCATTCCCTTTCGTTTAATTAAATTAAAAATGTTTTATTATATTCCTAAGTGTGGCCTATCCAGAGTTCATTGTTTTTCATTGTTCCGGCTAGAATATTTTACACATTATGAACAAGAGAAAACCTTTGATTGCTAGAGAAACCTGTATTTTCCTTGTATAACTTTATTACATTACATTAGGGTTGATTTCGCGCATGCATCACATATTCTAAGTTTCGTGCCCCTGACGATTTGGTTGTGGAGACAAACTCATTCTGATTAATTTGAAATATAATAAAATGAAAAATAAAAATTTAAAAATATGCGAAATAAATAATTGTACAAATGTTATCGACTCTACTTTATGTAATAAATCAATATTGCTTTTTCAAAAGCCATATTTTACTGTTTTATTAACAATTTTCTATAACATATCTTGTATAATAAAGTAATAGAGTAAAATATTATATCAAGTGCGAATGCCACAAATGAATGAAATTCATCTATTCCTTTAAACAGCAGAGTTAAGAAGCAGTATAAATAATGTGTAGATTTCGAAACGAAAATTTATGGAAATTTTTTCGCCAGACAGCTGCAGAGCCAGATAGCCGCAGCAGTCTAATTAATGGGTAGCCAGTACCAGATACATTTGTACTTAGATTTGGACTATATTTGGATACATTTGGACTGATTAAGTATTCTTCAGCTCAGTTTCAAATTAAATTTCTTGGTCTAAACATTTTATATTCATTGTCTTCCGCAAATCTATAAAAGCAAAATCGATTTTGTTAGCGAAACGTCATTTTCAATTTGAATTTTAGTTTTAACTAAAAAAAAAAACCTTAAATAATATTCCGAAGGTTAAGCTTTATAAAAATAAAACTAATATAAATATAATTGATATTATAATTAAAAAAAACGAAAAATAAATAAAAATAATAATGGAAAAAAAATCGAATTAAGTGAATTACAAATGAAAATAAATGAAAAATACCTTGAAAATTTTCTTTCATTCATTCATTAGTTTTGAATACATTTCGAATAGATACATAAAGTATCTAACCCTCCAAATACCTTCAGAAAAAAAAAAACAAATTAAAAAAAAATATACGGCAGTAGCGCAGTTTTGCTAAAGAAGAAAATGCGCGATGGAAAAATCTTTATTTAAAATTTTTTTTTTCATTGAAAATTTTTTTTTAAATGAAAATAGCATCCCCACAAATATATATAAAAAATTAAACATATTCCATTGAGAAAAAAAAATAAAGGCAAAAAATTGAAATAAATTTTTACACACACACACATTCAAACACAAATCATTGTATTTATTTCACAGGATCTTTTATTATTTCAGTTCATGTGTTTGTGTTCGTCAAAGCAAAAAAATTCATTCTGAATTACTATTTTTGCTTATTTTATAACAGATTTTCATTACTGACCTACTTTTAAATTTTTATAAATAAACTTTTATATATACATCACTTATACACACACACACACATACATATTTATATTAACTGACGATTTATATTTAGTAATTTTCATTTTTCATTGTTTTATTTTTATTTTTCTATATTTGGTTAAAAATAAGTTTTGAAAATATATTTTGCAGATTTTACAGAAATGGCTACACTATGAAAGACAAATACACAAAATATACTGAAAAGCTTTCAAAGTAAATAAAATCTGTAGAAAATTTTGAAATATGCCTGTGTGAGTTTCCTTAAACAAAACAAATACATATCTGTTTGAATACATTCAGCCGAATAACTGTAAGCTGAATTTTCATTGCAATTTAAGTATCCTTTATAACGGATTGAAAGTAACGGTAGTTTATAATATTATGTATAAGAAGAAAAGGATTGCTTTTTTCCAATACATTTTTTATATACATACCAATTGGGCTATGACGTTCGAATTGTTCTGATTGCATTTTTCACGTGTCTATGAAGGTTTTCTTGTTTTGGTAAACAAAGAAAAAAAATAAAAAGTAAAAATACATAGATCCATAACGGTTTATAAATAGTATTTATATAAAAATAAAAGTATATAGGTTATTATTTGGTTTTTGATGACGCCATAAAATTTTGTTATACTCAACAAAAACATTTTTTCATTTGTTTTTTTATTTTAAATCTCTAAATACAATTTGTTTCGTATTCAAAAATAAAATTTTTTTAATATTTTTATTTATGCTAGAGAACTTTTTTTGATCACTTTTTTTTTAGCACAATACCAATACGACTTTGGCTTTGACAATTTTCACAAAAATGTCCGTTGTTTTATGTGCAAATAATGATATAAGACTGACTTATTTTTTTTGTATTATTATGATTTTAAGGGCACTGAGTTTGTTGAACAAGTTTTTCGTCTAACCAACACTACAGAAGTTCATCAGTAGGTATTGCAGTGTTGGACTACATATCCATCTAATAAAATAAGTGAGAAATTAATTTCTAACAATATATAAGTTTTACACTATAACTAGTGGATCCCCTGTGCAATTGCACAGAAGTAGTTCTTTCAAACACAATTTTATGTGAAAAGAAATATTTGTTTTGGTATAATTGTTATTGTAGTTGTTTTCCGAATCGGTTAATTCTTGAATATATGTATAATGAAATTAAATTATAATACCTAATACTTTATGACGAAATTAACACTAATTTCAAAGTAGTAGATCGATATATTTTAATTCGTTTATAGTCAAAAACGTTTCTAGTCAAAATTCTGTTATAGCAATAGTTGAAAAACAGTGAATTATTTTATTAAAACACAGAATGTGTTTTTGTTTTTGTACCTTTTTCTATAAGTTTGTGTGTTTTTTTAAAATAACAGAATTTTTATGAAGCATTTTTAAAAATTTCCCGTAATTGAAATTTCTTTTAGAGTATAGATGGCGCTCAACTTGGAAATAACCGTCACTATTTGGTGTAAATATTTGAAATGTTTTAAGTATTCAGCACCAAGAACTTGCTAAATTTTTAATATTTTTTTTGTTGTAAATAATTTACTATTCAATTAATCTTGCTTTTTTACTCATCACGTCGTACATCTTATATGTTATAATATAATATATTCCCCACATGGCCTTTCTTGTGTAATATACATAATATTATATGCAAATATCTACATGATACATCATAGTGTCAAAACTGTCAACTGTGAATACATAATTTGTATGCTTAGATTTATTTCAAACTAAACGGGTTCGTATTTTGTTGAAATAATAATTAAAAATTACTTTTTTTTTATTAAAAAAATCTTGTTTTTTGTTATGAATTATATTATATTATAAAAATTACTATTATAATACATAATAATAAAAAAAATATTTGTTTAATAAAAAAAAAAAAAATCTGAATTAAAAGAGAATCGAACTCACAAAAATTTGTGATATTAAAACCTATATTAATAATATTATCTTACTAATTAATTTTTTTTCCTACTAAAAGTACAAAAAGCCAAATGCGATAAATAAAAAAAAAATAAAAAGAATTTGACTGAAAAGAGAATCGACAAAAAAAATTATTGAATGAAAAAAAAAACGAAGCACACGAAAAACCACGAAAAGTGGGCCTTCAAAATCGTGCTCTTGTGTATTATAATATAGATTTGATCTGCATTGTAAATTATGACAATTCTTTATTCTCTTCTTTAATTTTCAACGAAGAGAATACAATGATGTAATCTTAACTTGAAGATGTTTGTTGAAAACGAAAGATACTTTAAAAAATATTTCATTCAAAATATTTTCGTTGTTGTTGCATTGTCTTAGGTGCCTATTATGTATTTCGATCGATTTTAATCGAATCGTTCATTGTTATCGTTAGAGTTATTCGATTGTAATCGTTAGTGCCATTATGTATTTCGATGAAAATTTAATCGAAAGTGTTTCAAAATGCGGCCATTGTTAAATTCAAATCTACGATGAAAATGACATATGTTTGATTCTTTGACTGTCAAATTCAAGTCATTATACGAAAAAAACAAAACAATAGTATTATAATTATTTGAAATTTTTAAGTTGAAGTTAAAAGTGTTTAAATAAAATAAAAATTATTAAATTAAAAGTTTTTATAAATAAAATGATTTTAGCAGAGTTAAATTTTTCAGTTTCTGATAGTGCTGAAAACGCTATCAAATTGCAGAGTTAAAAAACAAGCCAACATATAGTCGGGATTATTCCAATCCACTGGATTTGGAAGATTATACGTATATAATTAAACATGAAATTGATGAGTTATTATCTACAAAATTTAATTTTATTAACAGTTGGATTTATTAGAAAAATTAGGGTAAAAATTAAAATAGCCAATTAAGATTCCGTGCGGTTTGTACCAAGGAAATGATTTGCAGCGTAGGAAATGATTTTCATGTCGGACTAGCATAGCTAATTTTTTCTGTTATGCTTAAGGAAGTTTCATATAAAATTTGCAGTTTATACTTGGATCAAATTCCATTACGCACTAGAAGAAAAAAGTGAGACAAACATTATTTTTATGATTAAAGTAGAATTACTGAAATAATTTATTTACACTAACTTTCATATTGCAGTTTATTTGTAACTGGCCTTTCATTCCTATTAAATTTTATTGCAATACAAAATAGTTATGAAGAATAAAATAAAATACCTACTAACATTTCAAATTTTAAATTTATTTTTATTGCAAAAAATATCGCAAATATAAAACAAACACAAAATTGATATAATTTGTACAAAATCTCTTTTTCGATATCTCTTTCGTGATAAAATTTTATATCGATAAACTTTATCGACTTCGTCGACAATTTCTGAACGATATCGAAATACATAATGGCAATTTTGCATTTTGACATTTCGTTCGATCAAATCGTAATCGTTATCGAAATACATAATAGGCACCTTAAATTATCGTTGATTGATCTCAAACAATAATTTAAGCAATGAAATCGCTAAATTCAAAATTATTTTTAATGCTTTACCATAACAAAAACTGTAATTTATTTAAGTAGAAAATGATCTCTAAAAATTCTACAAAATTTTTTTTTATTTTAACTCAACCGAAACTAAATGACCCTACCAAAAGCAATGCTGAAAACACGCTATACATTATTTTTTAATTATTTGCACTAATGATGGGAGAATATCTATTCGAATTTCCCAATTAATTGAAAAAACATAAAGCACCAACAATAATTTTTTTTTTTTTTTATTTTTATTTTTATTGTTTCAAAAAATTAAAAATATTTAAAATATTGTTTCAAAAAATAATTTTGACAGTTACTACAAGTAATAGAAAAATAAATAGGTCACCTCCAAAATTAATGTTTCTTCTAAATATGTTAACAAATAAAAGTACTTCCGCTTCTGTATTCTTAAATATGTTCCAAGTATCTGTTTTTATCAAACTAAAATAATATTATCTTATATACATATATCTACCAGTTTCACAATATTAATGGCTAACAAGTACATCTCAACCATTTTATTAATATATGATATATATTAATATTAGTTGTAAGATAGTATTTTTTCGGATCACAAGGTTTTAAAATTGTTTTTGCGATTTTATTTTTACGTTTTCTCTAATTCTTTAATATTGTACTAAAACTTGAATCTTGTATCTATCTTAAACTCCTATTTCTGTTATTGGTTCTTCCCTTGTATAAGTCATCGAAGATGTGTGCTAAAGTCATTCCGGTACCGAAGAGGACTAATCTAACACTAGCTGATTGTAGACCTATTTATCCTATCCTATAGTCATCTTTCGTGTCTATCTGAAAAATTTTGAAAAATTGGTTTATTCACAAATTAATGTCTATCTTATTTCTAACAATTTCTTATACAAATTTCAATCTGGTTTCAGCAAGTAAAATAGTACATCATCTGCACTTCTGGAAATTACTAACAACGTTTACCGAAAAATAGATAAAACACATGTAGACAAGTCTTTTATTTTTAAATTTTACCAATGTTTTCGACTGTATCAAACCTGTAATCTTCTTGAAACAAACTCAAAATTTCATTCAATTTTGACTTTTTTGCCGTAAGATTAATTTTATTTATCTAAAATAACTCAATTTGTGTGTTTTAATAATATTAAATCTGATTGACTACCAGTTTTATTTGGTGTATCACAATGATCAATTTTGGGCCCATTTTTGTTTCTTTATTTATTAATGATCTTCTCAAATACTTATCTGAAGGTTATCGCTCACTGTAGATTGTATACCGAAGATGCTCAACTTTGCATTAGTAGTCTAATTTCTAATGGTCACATTTACATCGCAAAAATTAATGATGAGCTTGATGCAGTTGCTTTTTCGGTTAAAGACAACGGATTAAGACGTAATCCAACTAAATCTCAAGTTATGGTTATTTAAGTAAGAAAAATTGACACTACTATTCTTCCTTAAAATTAAATTTAATGGGAAGTATGTAGTATGGAGTATGTCAATATGACTAAAACTCAAGTATTCTTTTCAATAAAATTATCTTTATCATATATATTCAGTACTTCGTAAACTGTGGAGGTTCTCTTATTATATTAATGAAAATGTAAAGAAGAGCTTTTGGTGTCTTTGGGATTACTGCATTTAAACTTAACAGAATTAATGTTTTATTCAATTCACATACTCGTTTTGTTATATATATTGTTGTAAATTTGTTAGGATCAGTATTAAAAGATATTTCTAAAACTATACTAAGCTACATCTTTACTAATTTCCTAGATTTTAGATATGTTTCATATATGAGGAAAATAATCTGTAAAACTGGTCCTTCATGTTTGCATTATAAAATAACTATTAGCCAGATCATCACGGCGTATGAACTTAATTATCCCACGTCATAATGATGTAGATAGCCTCAGGCGTTTACCCTTTTTTGTTAAGACCTTAGGACTTTGGAATACAACTTTGCTAAGTATATTGCAGCCAAAAATTGTAATTATTCAATTGTATATTTTTGTATATTAATTTATTAGTTTTATTTAAACACAAAGAGGAATAATTTAATAATTTCTGAGAGAGAAAATTAATTTACAGTAAATCTAAATTTTGAATTTTGTTAACTTTGAACTTTTGTCATTTTTTAATACATTTTTGAAAGATTGGAACCAATTGTAAACATCTAAAACTAAATGCTTCTACAATTGTAGAGGTTAATCGTCTCATATACGAGTATATGAAATTGAATAAATTGAATTGAATTGAAAACTCTATTTGAGTCCTAATACATTTTTAAATTATTAATGACACCCGTTCTTAGTAATTCTTTCACAAGGTCTTAGTGCTCTCTTATATTGGTAGATAATAGATTGTAAGATTCTAACTCTTTATTTAAGCACTTGTAATAAATAAATTACGCTATAGAAGCTTTCGATAACATCAACAAAAATTAAATCTTTAGTTCTAATGCATTGATTTTATTGGATACATTTGGATAGGACAAAGTGACCGAAACTCGCTGATCTAAGAAGTTTGAAAGATTTTTCTGTTATTCATAATATGATGAATATTTTATTTGCAACTTAAACAACTGTGTGATACCACAACGATTCATGAACGATTATTCACAATTCTTGAGAGTATAAGCTTGTATTTCTAATATTGCGATGTTATGCAAGATCAAACACTATTCAAAGAAAGAAAAAATCTAATACTCATGTCAAAAGATTGATTTGAAAACAAGAGCACTTAATACAAACGGGAATAATACTCTAGTCTGTATGTATTTATAATTATATACGATAATATAACACAATAATATCAATATAATATACTGGTTTTATTGATATAATATCAAAAAAACAAAACAACTCTTAATCAGGTCCCGTACTGATATAACAAGAGTAGTAGCCATCAGTACGGGTCATTGGCCAATAAGAAGCCACGCTGCCAAGCCAGGCATTTCATTCAATCCCCCCTGTTGCAAGGATGAGAATGAAGCAGAAACTCTTCAACACTTCTCTTGCAGCTGCCCAGCATTAGCTAGAGTCAAACTCCGGATTTTAGATGAGGCTTTCCCCAGTAATATAGATTTTATCGCGGAAAGCAAAATAGAAGATCTGATCAACTTTCTCAATCATATCGATTGGCTTTAGTACTGAGTCCCTGGGGAAAGTGAAGATGAGAAAATGACCTCCTATAACAACCAACAACAAGAAATAGGTCACTCGAATCGTGGTATCAAAAAGGCACAATTAAGTGATAATTGGTTTTCCAGAAGAAACTGGAATGTCCACTTCTACCTACCTACCTACCTAAAACAATTGGGAAATAAGAAATCTATCAACATTTTCGTTAGATTTTTATCATATTAAGAAAACTATATACTCGTGGTACCTAAAATATAAAATTATGTAATAAACTAATCAAGTAGAGATTCTTGTATTCGACAGTGGACTAATTAAAGCCTATAGGATTCAGATAAAGAATACCTTTCAAATTAAATTATTTTGTGATGCGCTAGAGTTACTCATATAATGTGGCGTTAAGATTTACGTTTAGAAATTCTTTGACTACAGAGTTTGCAACAAACAATGTAATTTTAATAAATTAATTAATGCATCAACTCTATAGCTTCTCTTCAATTGTTGCAAAAATATTTCACCTTTTTAATCAAAGCCAAAATGAAATATTTTCATACATATTTCAATTATTTTTCAATTTCATAGAATTTCAATAAACTATAAACACTTTTGTTTGAATCAAAAATGATTTTTTTCTATATTGAATAGTCTTGCTATTACTTTTGGTGGGTAACATCAAATACAACATTATCAAGAGATATTTATAAAAATAGAATTCTCAAATAGTAGCCAAAAGTAAAAAAAAAAAAAATATATCGTCAGTTAAAGCAGAGAATCCTACACAAATTATTTTTTTCTTTTTTTAATTTTAAAAATAATTTATTTTTAACCTGCGAAGTTTTTGCGTTTTTATGTGTGACGTTTTTAGTCGTTTAACAGTTTTTGAATTCAAATATTATTGCGATGATATACAGAGGATTTGAATGAACACAATCTTACCACCATCAGCAAATCTAATAACAAAATTTCTTGAATACCGCCAATAGCTATAGTCGTTAAGAAAATAGTATCAGCTCAAAAAATGCTTGATCGTGTATGTTGAATTATAAGTCTGGATATTAAAAATTGATAATTTAGTTGTTATTTCAGATATTGCAGATAATTTATTATGTCTTTATTTTATGTTCGAGAAAGCTACCAAAAAATTATATTCCAAATTTTTTTGACTCAATTTATTATGACGATTTCAAATATTCCTTTAAGATGTAAGCTATCCGTAAAAAAAAGCATATCAATTGAACGTGATTGCATTTAATGACTTAGATTCGTTACAATATAACTCGATCAAAGCGACTGCGGTGTTGATGTTTTATTCATCAGAGAAACGTAACGTTGAGAAGCAAATATAAATGACAATAGTGAAACTAGAAATTATAAATCCTACTTCAGAACCATCATTTTCAAGTCTATGGGATGAACAAATTAACTGCTTTTACAGAGTTTTGGTATGCACAATTTCATACAATAGTGTTTTCTTTAGAATTTTTAATGATATATCCACTAATTTTAAATATATCTATTGTAGAGTAATTTCTGCTTCATAATAGCATAGTTCTATTTTATGTAATAACCAAAAAACTCAACTATATTATCATTTATTTTATTCCAATGACAAAGAAGACTAAGTCAAAAAATCCATAAAGCATTTTTGTTCCTTCGTCGGGAATAGAACTTGCGATCTTTGAACCGGTTGAAAGGCATGTGCTCTACCTAATGCCACCCAGATCTGGTTTGTTATGTATATTCAATAATGGTGTATTCCGCGTATTATATAAAAATAGTGACAAACACGATGAAAATCCAAAGCATTGCAAATGTTACAAAAATGCAAATACGGCGAACAATAAGATAAAGAAGCAGAAAAAGATATATAAAGTTTTCTCATTTATTTAAAATTTAATTTGAAACAGAATATTTTCAAAGTACATACTCGTGTTATGTGTTATTTTTCAGTTTAAGTTATATTTTTTATTTATCACACCAAGAATAATTACAATACTCTACTAATACTTACAACTCAATAATGATTCTATATCTGTTGTAAAACTTTATTCTATAGAAATATTTATGACTAGCGTGTAACGCGCTATAAATAACGGAAGCAAAATCAATTCTAGTTTTTCTTACCTTCATTAGAGTTTCAAATTTTAAGCCTAAGCAAAATACTCGTATTTATTTACGAATTTATCATACCTTAATTTTCTATTCCCTAAGGGTTATTTACTCGATCATTTTAGCGACAACTTATTTGTCATTATTCAAAATTTATCGTATAATTGAGAATCAAGTTAATCGTGTTAACATTGCATGAAAAAATGATGAAAAAAACGATCGATATCTTATTAATATGGGGCATTTGGTTTTTGTCATTAGTCTGTATTACATTTCCAAAATTTAAATGTCGTTAGTGTCATATTAAATTTGCTTTTAACAATTTATTTCTTTTTTCTATCTCATTTATATGAATTTTTAAATCTTATAATATTTGTTAACTAGTGCGCATAAATAGTATATTGAATGAATAATATTTGACCACGAGCTACAAAACAATAATGTTAGTAGGTAAGGTACATAATTAAGTTTCTATTTGCACGTGCAATCCAACAAAATAAAAATAAATTGTAAATATAAAAAGAACAAAACACAAAATATTTTTTTTAATGAATAAAATAAAAAATCGTGTTGAAAAAAAAATGAAAAATAAAAAATTTTAGTGCAAATAAAAAATGGTCATAACTTCTAAGCCACTGATCGGCGTATAGTCTTTCGAAGATTTTTCTTTTAAATGGAATTAAATTTTGTTTAATTCTGTGAATTAGGATTATTCTAGAATATTCTAACTGTTATAAGGTAATCGAATTTCTAATAATAATACATTTTCCTTATATAAAAATAATATTACATTTAACATAACAGATAACATGACGTTTACATAACACTGATGTAAACTAACATTTTGTATAATAGTTTGATTATTTAATTAAATAACTTAAATTTATTATTAAATAATCAAACTTTTTTAAATTTGTGAAATTAACAAGAGTATTTTACTTCTTAAAAATGTTTATAAAATTTCTCCAAGAGTGTACAAGTGAAAGCATAAATGCTATAATAACTTAAACATATTGAGCATGGAACACTTACGAATGTTTTCTAATGTAATGGAATATTCTTAACAACAGTGTGTTAGAAAGACGTTAATCACTTTGAACGAGAATCTATAATATCGAAATATTCTATAATTTTTTAGATTCTATGAAGGGAAACTTAACTTCAATATTCAAAATAATTTTTAAATAATTTAATTCAATTTCAGGCACGGACAGACTGAAAAATGAAAAAAATCATTCTTCACATCAAAATAAATAATGTGAATTAAATAATCATATCAGCAATAAGGTTGAACTTGTGAGTACCTCTAGTGAATAAAGGAAAAATGTATATGGCAGTAATTAAAAAAACGCATTAGGGTTAAATTTACTCATAGAAATTCCACATTTTTACTTAAACGACTGACGATGAAAATATCCTATATTATTTACTTACTATATGAAATATTTTTAAGATATTTTGCATGTAAATTTGTTGTCTAAACTTTCTGAATAATTTTATATATAGAAATATATATGTATGATGTATAATAATTTTTTTTTTCGTTTCATAAAATATAAATTTTTAAAATAAAAATAAAAAAAACTAATTTAGCTGAAGTGTTCCGAAATGTATTTTGATTTTTTCAAAAATTTAAATTTTTTTCAATTTTAATTATTTTCTACCTACCTACGAGTACCATATAGCCCAATTGTAATTTCAAAATTTTTAATCTGCTTTTTAAAAAACAAATTATAATTATCTTTTATTTACTAGATAGAAAAATAATTTAATTACTAATTAAGTGTGAAATTTAGTTTTAGTAGACAATTAAATAGTATAAAAAATTTCAAGCCAAATTTACTCTCTTAATCTTTTATATTAATTTTTAATTATTGTCTTTAAACAATAATATGTTAACTGAATTGCAAAACTGCTTAGAAAACTATTTACAAAAGCTGTACTTTATCATCTCAGACCTGAGCAAAAAAGTAATTGCAGTAAGAATTTTCATAAATGTGGAAAATTCAATTCAAGTGGTGAAATTGTCCAATGTAATGTTAAAAAACCTTATAGAGTTGAATACATAAATATAGGGTGGCTAAGTAATTATTTTTAATACAGACAAAACTTAGGAAAGAATGTTAATTCAAAATTAGAAAGAATGGAAGTTTTTTAAGATATATTGATGAATCTTCAAGCCGTCGCTCACAAGTTGGAATTGATGAACATCGACATAATTCATATTAACAGAGAAATTTATTTTGGAAGTATGATGTTCTATGAATACAATAAATTTTTAATGACTGAATTTAGTAAAACACGTAACGATTATCGTACCTTAAAAGCATTCTCAACTATACTTTAGTGTTCACTAAAAACAAAGTTTCTTGCAGCCATCAATTTCTTCTCACAAAAATCGAGTCAATCGACTCAAATGTCAAAAATGTTGTTTGCAATGAAACGATTAATCTCTTCGGTGGCTGAGTAAATTACATTAATAATTAAAACTTTCACATTAATAATTAAAATTTTCGCTGAAATGTTCCAAAAGTATGAAAAATTTTTTTTAGTGTTAATAGATTATAACAAATGGTTTTGAATATACACTAAAATATTTTATTATAATTCAGTTATTCTGTACTAACATTAACAAGTGAATTGACATATCCAAAAAAATATATTTTTATTATACTTATTTTGTTTACCTCCATATTTTATTTATATTGCCTTCCAACAAGGCTTACAATTCAACATTAATGTTGAAATGCTTAATTCGTCCATTGTACATTATATTTTATACTAGGAGCCCCTGTTGAGTAATTATAATTTAAGTTGAAGCCAAATTTAAAGTTTTTAACAGAACAGTAATTTACGTACGGACATAGACTTCTCATGATATAGCAGAAACCACTCGTGTTTAATAAAAAGTTTTGTGGTTAGTAAGTTTTATTTAGGACATACAAATACTGCTCCCTCATATACTGTTTCGTATCGACATATTGCTATACTAAGTGGCATTTAATGGATAAAATTACTAAAAATAAAATATTTTGTAATTAAAGAGGTATACACATTATACATATTTTTAACCAAAACTATATGATTACTACAAATAACGAAAATTTAGAAAAAGTTACTTAAAAAAATAAAAAATGAAGAATTCATGTTATTTGTTTTTTTGAGGTTTTTATATTTTTTATTTTCATAATGTATTTGCTGAATAATAAAACCATATGAGTAAAAATATTACAACTGTGTGCGCAATATTGTTTGATATACAACTTATTTATATATTAGGAGTTCATTAAAGAGAAGCGAAATTAAATGAAAAGGTGTCTACTGCGCAGGTCCTTAAATGCTTGTCAATTATAATTATAGATAGCTAGCGCACTGGAATACAATGATCTTTTGAAGTTTCTAATATTCTGAATGTTAAAATATTTATTTATTTATTATTTTATTTAGTTTATATACAATTTTTTATAATTACAATAATATTCATACATTAACAAATAATTAAAATAAATTTACTTAATAAGGAGGAATAATATGGAATAAATTTACTTATTTACTTAATCTATTTAATTCATTTAAAAATTATCCTTTACATGAATTTTAATTTGGTTTTTAAATCTACTCAAACGATTTTCCATTTTTAATTCTGTAGGAAAATTGTTATATAAGGTTTGCAACTTTGTACTAGATCATATTTTTTGTTCTTTGATTTCTATAAAAATCTAGTCTAAAGTTAGCATTATTTCTTAAATTATATTCATCTAAGTCTCCATTATATACAATTTTATTACATAAATAATTTACATAAAACCCCATTTTTGATTTTACAAACAATGATCAAAACATTCATTTTAATTTGTTGTTCAATATTTAGCCATTTTAACGTGTCCAAAATTGCATGTACAGAAGCATAGCGTTTCAATCTTAGAACAACTCTCATAAATTTGTTCTGAAGTCTTTGCAATCTTCCCATCATTTCAGAATTACACATAGACGAACAATATTCAAAGTGTGGTTTGATCATTGTATTATGTAAATTTATTGCACACTTAATAGATATTTCATTTCTAACTTCATTAAATTTTATTATAAACATTTTTTAATTTAAATTTTAAGGACTGAGATTTTGTAAACTTCAAATTAAAATTAATTTTTGACATTTTTCATAAACTAGCTATGGGCGACTTTCAAAATGCAGTATAAAAAGTTTTAATACAGTTTAAATATAGTTCTACTGCCGTTTAAAGGTCTTATAACCACTTCATTCTAAAATGTATATTATAAACATTTTGCTACATTTTGGAATACCATTTTGACGTTTAAATTATAATTTAGTGTTTTTGTAATATAAATCGGTAATAATCTGACTTTTTATTTATCTTTCGATAAATTTACTTTTGCTTCATCTTTCGTTACATGAAAATTAAAATGGTCAGATTTTCATAGGTCGGTGGAAAAATATATTTCTTTAAAATATTTTGATAAAATATTTTATTTATATTTTACTTTATCTAGGACATGTATACAAAATGTAGTCGAAATTTTTTGTCTACCCACTTTGCTCTTATTTTACGTTTCTACTACGTATTTTAAATATTTTGGAATTGTGTACAAAGTCAAGAGCTTTTAATATACATTTTGGAAGATGCATTATAAATTTTATAGTTTCACTTGATTTAGAAAAAATAATAATAAAAATAAAACCGCTTATTTTCCTTATCAACCATTTTTCTTACGTTTTATGTAGAAAAAAAAATATTTAACATAAAAATTAGGCCTTGTTGGCATCATATCACCATCTATGAAATTAAATATTATCGGGGACAATAATTTGACCCGAATAATTATGATGAATATATGAACGGCTAGTTATTGCTGGCTTTTATTAAAAATTTCTCACAAACGTACATATATATAAAACACCAATGATGTTAAAATGTAAAAAACAATTTATGAATTAAATGAATTATACAGTGACAAATAATGTTCAAAAATGTTCAGTCATTGTAACCATCCTTCACACATATTAGGTTTGTATATAAACCCCAAATTTATATAAATTTACATAAATTTATCCAAATCTTTGTATGTTAACTTTTTCATTTGCATGCTCTTTACAATTTTTTGAGAAATTTAAGAGAATTTTGCGTTTAAAACGTTACGTCAGAGCTCTCTCTTAAATAAATTTTTGCAAATGAAATTTCTATTTGCAAAAATTTGTAAAAATTTACTGTCAAATTTTTGTTGCTGTTAATAGAATAAATGTCAATAGAATATTTTTCATATAAAAAGTAGTACACCTAAAATAAATAAAAAGTTGTATACCTAATTTGAAAACTTATTTATATAACTTTTTATTATAATAAATATTAAATTTAATTTTTGTCAACAAAAATATTCCATAATTTTACAAAAAATTTCAGAAAATTACGAAATTAACTCAAATTTAAAAAAATCTCATAACCTAAAAATCGGTTAGTTTTGACCAGAAAAAATTTGGAAAATTTTATGCAAATTTTGGGTATGTCTACTTTTTTTTGTAATAGAGAACATTTTAACTATTCTCGCAGAATTTGGTGATTCCGTGATTTTTCCTCTCATTTGCAAATTTTTACAAATAAAAGTTAACATACAGACTTATTGTGAACTCTATTCAGTCGAATATAATCTTATATTCTAGATGTAGAGTATCTAGAATATTTCTAGATTATTTTTTAAGCACGTTTTGCATTAATAAACCTCGAAATTATTATCAATTCGAAAATTTTAATGATTTATAAATTGTTTGTCCTTTATCCGCATGCAAAAAGAGAAATTTTATTTGCTGATAATGTTGCTAATTAGTAATTACTTACAAAAAGGGTGATTGTATGTCCTGTAAAAGCTATAGAGGAATATTGTTAAATGTCGCATACCTGATGATATCCAACATTTTTTGCGAATGTCAGAGCATCTAGTGTCATTGGCAGTTATTATATGGCATTGCCATATATTCGTAATCAGAAAAATCGTAGAGAACAACCATTACCTTTAAATCAATACGCACCACTTATTTATCGATTTTAAGTTTGCATACGATATACCGCATATACCACAGCAAGTGGTACGTTGTCATATCGGAATTCGGTGTGTCTAGTGTGCCTGATGGCTTCGATGTGATCGGCTTAACAGTTGTGGGATACTATGATAAGAACAAATGGATCTAAAAATAAATGAGAAAAAATAAAATATCTGTTGCTCCGAATCATGGACACATCATAAAGCAAATTAGTATTTACTTCGTATTTCCGAAAAGAAAACTCTTCATCCAACATTCAGTCTTAAAACGAACGATAGGGTCTGGAGGAAAAGATAGTATGCAGAGCTATATGAATATAGTATAATGAAGTGAGCGTAATTTTGCAAATTAAAGTCAAGAGACTAAAAGGACTTAGGAGCTCAAGCACATAAAGCGGATGTATGAAAATGCTACAGCCAAGAGAATCTTTGAATCAAAACCCCAAGGTATAAGATGTTGGGTGAAATATTGGCATATATGAAATCAGATATGAATTTTGTACACTAATTAATTTATTTATTTATTTATATCTTGTTTAGATCAAACAGCTGATTAAGTTCAATGAAGACAGATAAACTTTGAATCAAATTTGAATTTATCAAAAATGTTACAGTTGTATATTGTAAAAATAAAATATTGTTTGTAAAATTTCAATAATTTTATAGAAATATTTTATTATATACACACTGTTATGTTTTGGAATATATAAAGAAATACATATTTACTTTTAATACATTCAATCGAATTCAAGCCCACAATGCAATTTTATTCAAAATTTATTTTCACAATATCGTAGATATTATTTACATCATTCTCCAATTACATTTTTCCCCATTCCAATATTTTTCTTTTATTATGCAATATAAAAAATTTTTAAAATTTGAAAAATAATATTTTTTTTTAAAGAAAAAAGCTTAACAATATTAAAATAAATATTAAAACGATTGTAAGCCGAAAAATATATTCCAGAGTCAAAAATAAAGAAAAGCAAACAAAATGTTTTTTTTTTTTGAGGAACTTTTTTGTTTTTTTTCTTTAAATTATTTTGGTTTTGACCTAACTAACTTAGTTATGTAGATTTTTAGAGAACTCTATTTATATTTAATAAAAATATATTGAATATAAGAGAAGCATTTTTGAAACAAAAACTTTTTCTTTCTTTGTTTTTTTTTGTTTTGTTTTATTTAATGATTTAAGTTTTGGTATCTGAATTATTGTTAATTTTATACACAGTTTCTTGATTTTTATTTACAATTGTTATTGCAAATTAAAAAATTTTCATATTAATTAATTTTCCACTATGATTTTCCAAAAGCTTTATTAAAGCTCTAACATAAACATAATGAAATATTATTATTTCTTAATTCATGAGCTTTCATTAAAAGAATTTATTGCAATGAAATAAAATATTTTTTTTATTTTTATTGTTTTCTTGTTTTGTTTCCTTTAAATTTTCATTTTTAGCCGCCCATGAAAATTAGATCATGATTTTTAAACATCCACCCGCAAAATAAATTTCCTTCTCTTCTTCCTTACAAACAAAAATCAAGCAAAAAAAACAAAAACAAAAAGAAACACACAAAAAAAAACACACAAAAATGATCTCGAATTCTTATACAAAATTTTAGAATATGAAAATGAAATGATGATGAAAAATCCCCATGTTCAATTAGAAAAATCAAAATTTAAATAAGTTTTCTTATTAACATATAAATGCACATATATATATATACATATATATGTATATATATACATAAATATATAGATTATACACTTATTTTAAATTTCAAATAAATGTATACATACTGTATATCTATTTCGGTACAATCCAAATTTAGATCGTACCCAGTAGCTATGTCTTTACATTCATTCATTTGCTACACATAAAAATTATTTGGTAGTGTCGTTTTCTTAAAGCGATTTTCCACGATCTTAAATAAGAAAATAGTCAGCCATTGTTCGTCGGACCGCTCAGTTAAATTTCTGTCGTCTGCCGCGTATCGTTGTCTCTCCTTTAAATTTTTTTCCCTTTGAGGTGAGTTGGATATCGAAATCAAGGCAATAAAAAAAAAAAAAATTAAAAATAATTTAATTTGCCTTTGTTTTAATTAAATAAATAAAAAAAAAATTTATAAAATCCCTAAAGCAATACAAAACGGTATTCGAGTGAAAAATTAACAAATAATTAAAACAAAACAAAAAATTAAATAAATAAAATTAAAAATTTATTATTAATAAAGTGATTTATTTAAGTAATAAAAATTTTATTTTAATATTATAAATTTTAGTTAAAAATTCAATTTCTATTGTTGTTAAAAAAAAATTTAATTTTTTGCAAATATTTTTAATTTAATATCATATTAATTGAATTATAGTATCTACATAATTAATGACTATGACGCCATCTTTTATTTAACGTTAAAATTTTCAAATATGGCTGCGTACACAACCTGAATAAAAAAATATTTTAAACCTGAAATTTTGTACTGGGATTACGCAACTTCTTAAACTTAACTGCACATTTAAAGGATTTTCTTTTTATATTTTTGTTTTTTTTTCTTTTTTTTATGTATATTCTTGTCATCTACAAAAATAATTTTCTTCTTCTGATCAAGTATCAAATTTTTTTCTTTATTATACTTAAAATCGAAAAAAATGTATAATTTTAAACAAAAAAAAAAAAAGAACAAAATAAAAAATATAGGATAAAATCTATATTTAAATTTATTTACATAAAAATTAGAAATGTGAATGTAAATGTGTATGTGAAAAATTAAAATAAAATTTTACGAAAATAATTAAACAATTTCAAATAAATAAAATAAAAATTAAATTAATCTAGTGGTTTTAAAATAAGTGATTTTATCTTGATTGTAAATTACATTTACTTTAATTTACAGAATATAAAAATAAATTTACGAAAAATTAGTACATAAAATATATTCATGCACACAGTATACTAACTAGTTCATATAAAAGATGTACTTAAAATTCTATTTTCGAAATTTAAAAAGAAATAAAAAAGCAAGTGGTTTCCAAAAAAAAAAAAAATTGCTTAATTTATGCTCATCGCATTGAACGACGATGACATACTGACTGCCATTTTGATCTTTTTTATTTTTTTTTTTTTTGTTAATTATTTCTTTTGCATAATTTTGTTCTCCTCTAATTTTGCGAGAGGAAAACTTTGAAGAGATAAAAATAATGTAAATAATTATAAAATAATTTTCAAATAATAGAAAGAGAAAGAGAGATGGAAAAAAAATAGAAAGAGCAAGCAAATAAAAAATTTTCATTTGCCATTTTATTAAATTTTTTTTCAAATTTTTAAACATATTTTTTAAGTTTTCTCTTAATTTAATTTAAATTTAAAATATTAATTTTTTTTTTGTTTATTTTATTTGAGAAATTATTACACATAGCTTTACACCTACTTAACATAATTTTTTGGTATTTCAAAAAAAAAAATCTATTTTTATACAAGAAAAAAAAAATAAAATAAAAATTTAATAAATCCCACTTGCTTGTTGGAAAACAGAACTTGACGAAGCTATATAGAGTGGGTGTGAAATAGAATTAGCGATAAGATAATTTTTTTTTGTTCACTTAATTTAAATATTAGTGTTCAAATGAACTAGATTCGATTAAATGATTTGACAAGCTATAGAAATATGATTCCGAATAAAAAATAAAAGAATTTTTATTTAAAAAAAAAATTAATATATTTTTTTTTAAACAAAATTTTTTTAAATTTTAGTTTAGTTATATACATACATATACACATAATGAATATCCTACACACAATTAACACACACACATTTAAAATATAATTACATTAATTTCAATTAAATATATCTTTTTTTATACATTTTTTTAAATATATATTTTATAAATAACTAAAGAAATTATTCTCTATTGAAATATTCAACATGTACATGCATATTTATTTGAGATTGACGTAAAATGTACCAAGAACGGTTCTTTTTTTTTAAATATTTTCTTTTGAAATTTTAAAACCAAATTTAAAGGTATTTTCAAATGACCTAATTTATTACCTATCTAGAAAAATATTTTTATATTTCATCATAGAACTTTGGTTCATTCATTCAATTTCACTTTATTTCTAGCTTAAACAGCATTACTAAATGCTAGCTTATCTGGTAAAAATTTTATATAAATTTTAATGCTATTTTTACTTAAATTATTGTATTTAAAAATTTTTCTGCCTTATTTTAAAGTTCATTCAACTTTCATAGTTTTCAGAACATTTTTTTTTTATACATTATTTTCAGTAATTTATACTTTTAATACTTTAGTGGTATAAATTAACCCTTTTGCATTATAGTTTAAGTTGTATTTATTTTCAATTAGTAAATTTCCTTGTACATCAACTAACTATAACGTGAGATAGATGGAAGTGATTATTCCAGTTACTTAACAGTTACAGAATACCACTGAAAGCTTAGGTAGGAAGTAACTTTTCGAAGCCACGACTAGAATAATCTATTTGTTGTTCTTAATTGGTTTATTAAATTACTCGTACACTTAGTACTAGGGTCAAGTTGTGCGATTTAGGAAGGTAATTAGGCAACAAAATTATGCCATCAAAAAACCCTATATTGTTTGAGAAGACCCCGCTTAACCCGGATTCGTACTTTTGATACTGAATAGAACCGAAATAAAAAAAAAAAATTCATACTACAGTACAAACACAAAAAAGTTGACCCAATTTGAGCTTATTTACTGAAGTCAAAGAAATAAAAACATTAAATGGTAATTATAATGTCATTTTTAATTTGACATTGCAATACAAAACATAAATGTATTGCAGTACAAGTTCTTAAGGTATTCAAAAAGTATTAATATACTTTTAGAGTTCGAAATAATTGCGAAAAACTACCTTTTCTCATATTTCTTTACTTAAGTTATTTCGAAATTATACTCTCAAAACGAACTTTATGAGATTTCAAAATTAACCATACATGCCAGATGTTTAAAACTGAACTTCTTAGTTTTATATTACCAATTGAATAAATTCACAAACATGACTTAGTTAGCTTTAATTTAATAACATAAAATGAAAGCTGGTAATAAAATAAAAGCTGACACTTAATATGATTTTCCGAAACCATTTTTACCCTTTCCTTCGCTAAAAATACAAAATAATTTATTAGAGAAAAGAAATGTTAAAAATAATTGCCATAAAAAATAATTTCTCTAAAACACATACTATATAAATTTCATTTTTTAAATTAGAAATATTTAAAAAAAAAAAACACAATGTTAATGGTAGTATAAAAATATAACTATAGTAATAATATAAATATTGGTAGTAATAAAAATAAGATTTTATAAATTAAAACATAAACACATATAAAATTTAACCTGTATAGGTTCAATATTAACAGAGTTGAGATTAAAAACTATTCTACGATAAGCTATCATCCTATGGTGGTTAAAACCCCAGATAAATATTTATGATATCAGAATCGAGGTGAAAATAATACACAAAAAAATTTAACATTTGCATAAACTTAGACCACCCATTTGAATATAAATTATTTATTACCAATATTGTCTGAAATAATGGCATAATAAAATAATTGAACATAATAAATTAACAACAGCTGATCTGAATTTAAATGACCTTTAACACCAATCAAAAAATATTGTTTGTCTTATATTCAAAATATTCTACTAATGAGCTCTAATTAGTTCCTTGATTCTATTTTTATTCTACCTATTGATTATAAATATTTTTTATAAAATATTTTAATTAAATTTTTTCAAAATTTGCAAAGCACAATCAGGTGTATATTATTCCGCAATTTAATTCAATTTTTTTCTTTTAATTCGAAATGAATGCACTTGACCTTTCATTCAAATATCATACAGATATGTATGTCGTAGGTATTAAGATTTTCTGTCAAAATCTCTTCCAAAGAATCAAATACATTAAGAACAAAATAAAACCCTACAATTTCTACTAAAAATAGTTTAGAATTAAACCTAGCAATGCCTTTGTTAATTATATTATTTATTATATTAATAAACATACATACATACATAAAGAGGGCCTCTGCCAAAAAAAAAATGATTTTCCTTTTTATAGCGTGTTAAAATATTATAAAACACCTAGGCTATTGTTTGTACAATCTTTTGTTTATTTTTTTTTAAGTATTTGATTTATTTGGCAAATCTTTTATTTTAAAATTAATTTAATAAGCAAAATAAGTTGTACTCAAAATTATTCTAAATTTGATTAACACCTGAATTTGGCAACATTTCAAAAACATAAATTTTATTGTTAATTATGGTGTTTAAATTTAAATCTATCTTATATGTTAAGATTAAAATTATAAATTGGTTAAAAGAGATTAAGTTCAAATAAATCCAACAGAGCAATATATCTTAACATGACAATGTCAAATTATGCATTTTTTGTATTACAATACAACGGCTACGATACAAATGTCATTTTCCACTTAATCTTGAATACCTATTTGTACCATAGAGTGTGCTACGTTCCACGAAGAGTGGTAACGCCATGTTTAACATACGTTTCATACCCCTTTGGCTATGAAATGAATTTTGTAAAGGGGATTTTTGTAGACAAAGAGGTATGAAATGTATGTATATGTTGACCATGGCATTAGCACTCTTCATGAAATATAGCACATATTTATTGATTAACATTTTGACATTTTGTAAAATTTTTCTCATATTTTTTAAAGAGGGAATAATAAGTTTACTTATAGAGTTATTTTTTAAAAAATTATATAAGGAACATGAAAAATATAATTGCCATGAATTGACATGAAAAATCTTAATTTATCTGTTAACTTAGAACAAAGCCAAATCGATGAATTGTGCAAAAAAATAGTATGCTTTAAACGATTGAAAACGAACCTGCCAATTGCTGATATCACACAATAATTTATTGTTTTCTTATTATTTTAGTTTTATTTGAGGAATTTAATAACTGTCAATAAACTAGTTGAGTTCTATCATCATATCATCGTGGCAGCAAATGAACTTATTCTGATTATCAGTGGAAATTCAAATACATATATCCTAAGGTTAATGATTAAATTTCGTGAATTCACTCAATTACTTCAATATTATCATTGATCGGGAAATGCTATTTACCGCAATATGTGACAGTCTCGCGTTCACTGAGCAGAAGTTCAATTGATTTTTTTTCCGCAGAATGCACAAGATATTTTGGCTAACCCGGTTCAATTTTGATATTTCTTGACTAAACACTTAGCTCATTTAGCTTATTTTTGACTAGCGTATAATATTTCGGTTTGTCGGTTGACATCAGGTACATTTGCCCAAAATGTTCAGTTAGTTTTTTCAACCACATTTGGATTTGAATTTGGGCTGTGCTTAAGGGAATTTCATAGAACCAGCTTAAGCATTTTGCTGGTCTAAACTTCAATAATGTTTGTTGTTAGGTATACCCATCTGATAATATCTGTCATTCATACTATAAATATTTTAATGATAAAATAATTGAATATAAAAGTATAAAATTAGTCTTTTTAATTCGGTTGAGCAAATGACAGTAGATACAAACAAAATTTTAAAATTGCAGAAAGTCAAAAGATTTTCTAGTAACAAAACTTAAGCTTTTAATAATAAAAGATAAGCTTAATGTACAATTGCAATTACGTATACGATTATATTCAATATAATGTATTTTGCTAGTTTTAAGTTGCATTTACTAACTTGACATATTTATATTTTTGTGTTCTTGAAGAAAAATCAATTTTAATTGATAAATCAGTTTTAGAAGATTGTTGCCAAACATTAGGCATAAGACATAACAATACATTAAGTATATAGGCTAGGTATAGTTTGATTATAGTAGGTATAGGTTAGGTATAGTTTGATTTTAGGAGGCGTTCAGGTAATGACAAATATTCCTTCGATCAGCAGAGATATTTTGAATTATTTTTTTTTTATATTGGAGGATTATAGGTTAATCGATTGTTTGCTTGCCGGAACATATTAGATGGAATATGATTGATTCTCAATTGAATCGAATTTCATCATGAAATGTTTTCTACTGCTTAGGAATTTGAACTTTCAACTTCTCTTATTCGTTGAAAATTGTTCAAAAGGGAGTATTAATCTTCTCAGTTTATTTGAGTAATTTCCTACATCATTTCCATTTTCAAATGGAACTGTGGTTGTCGGATAGAATGGATTTACAGTATTTCTCAAATGGAAAATAGTTTTCTCTTATTTTACAGTTATAATTTGATTCATTAAAAGAAATACTGACATTCCGCCACTGACTGTCTGGCCACAGGTCTGTGAACAAAAAATTTAATCTGTAACTATATACACACTACACTGGTTTAATCAATATTTTAGATTGTTTTATTTATTTATCGAAATGAATAAAAGTTTTAATATAATTTATAAAAAGGAACACTAAGTTATTAAAGAAGGTCCTAGTTCCTGATGATGATAATAGCTTTTTAAATTAAAATTTATTTAAATACTCGTAGAACATTTCTTATTCCAATTTATGTATTAAATTGAAGTATCTGACTTCTTAATGTACAAAAATGTATTCCAACCAAAGTTAATCACAATATGTTAAAAAAATAATAATAAGAAAATAACGTCATCACCTACAAGGTGTTATATCGGCTTATATTTATCTGTTCCTTTAACTTCAATCAATTCTTTTAAAACTTGTTTGAATTGTTCCAAATTTTGTTAAATTAATTTATAAATTTATCAATCGTATAATCTATAATATATGTATATTATATAGATATGTATAAATTACTAATATATTTATATACATATACACAATATATATTCTACATTTACAATTAGTTACTTTATTTATTTTATACTTTATGGGTTAGCATAAAAAATTTTAAAAATTTCAAATCTTAAAATCATGAACATTTCACTACTACAGTTAAAAAGTATCTATACACATTTTTTCAAATATAAAATAATAAAATTGTGTATAAATATTGATCTACAAAGTTTAAATAAAAAAATTTTTTTTTGCTTTCTTCTCGTGATATGCATTTAACGTCTAAAACTAAATTTTTTTTTAAAAATGTTCCAATTTTTAAGTTTTTAAATACTTTCATACGTATTTCATGGAAAACTTTTTAGATTTTGACATTAAAAACCAATTTATGACAAGCTGTCATTTATTCAAGATTGAAATATGAACATTTGGATGTAAAAACTTGTAAAATTATTTTTTCTTATGATATAAACAATCAATTGTAATATTGACAAAATCAAATTAATAACAATTATTTTTTTTTTTTTAATAACTATTCAACTATATTTCAACTTTATTAAAAATTGATTGATTCAAATTGAATTTTTTAATAGAAATACAATTTGTAATTTAATTGACGTAATTTTAAAAAGAAAAAAAAATTGTTTTTCTTATGATTTTCTCTTTAATAAATTTTTTTTTCCAATTTTCTCTTATCGAAAAAGTTCATTTCTCTTTTTTTTTAAATAATCTCGCAAAAATTTCATACATAATAAAAATTAAAGAGAATTTCTAATAAATTTTGAATGTGATGTGAACCTGAAATAGGATACCTCTAAAGGAGGAGAGAAAAACAAATAGAAATATTTGATTAGGTGCGCATGAGCTCTTTACTCCCCAAATACGGTAACATATGCATGCGTGTTCTATTTTTGAATAATTTTTTTTTTTTATTTTCTTGTATAGAAATAAAAGTGGAAGAATAATTTTTTTTTTTGTTTATCTGTTCATTGAAGAAAATTAAATTTAATTAAACAAATTTTTTCTTGGTAAAAAAAATTTTTAATTTATGAAAATAGAATTTAAAAATTCTTAGAATATAAATTGTAATATAAATTTAAAATTTTAACCATTATTATAATATTGTTATTTTTTTTTCTTTTCTTTTTTTTGTAATATTTTTACAGCTTTTTAAATTTAAATAGATAATTAATTACCATGGCTGATGATGAGGTGAGGTGAGTATCGTAAATTTTTCTAAACACATTACAAAAAAAAAAACCCAAATTTATTTGAAATAAATTCTAAAATTAAAATATTTATATTATTTATTTACAGTTAACAATTCATGTTCAGTAAAACATGTATGTAATAAAAAATAAAAATTATGTAAAAAAAAAAAAATCTGTTTTGGTGATGTGTTGGTGATGTGTAATAATTCGAGCGTACATTAAATCAATTATTGTCTCAGGTAATTATTTGTTCAAATATAAAAAAAAATTATTTTGTTCTAAATAAAAAAACTAAATTTATACAAAGAATATTGTTCTGAAAAATTACAGTTATATATAAATAACAGTTAAATCGTGAGTAAAGCATACTCCAGTTATGCATTTATGTACATATATGTTTTGTATGTGTTATATATAATAGTATATGCAGTGAAATATACGAAATACTTCTTTTTGTGAAATTCTTGTACGTTTGACTTCATTGTCAAGGTCTTTCAATTAATTATTTTTATCTTTTTTTGGTTTTTATGTCACTCAACAATTGAACATTAAAAAAAAAAAAAAAAAAAATGTGTAGAAATTATTTCGAACATATTTTATTGTTATACAACTTACATAAAAACCATTTAATATATCAATATTAGTTAATTTACAATAATTCGATTACAATGAAGTTTTTGTAGTTGTTAAATATGATTTTGTTTATTATACTCGGTTTATACAAAACCTTGATGTTTTCAGTTGCGAGCTCCTATCTTTCAACAATGTAGATCCTTAGCATTTTTAAATCATTCTAAAGAACTGTTAATACTCTAAATAATTTCAGTATAGTAATACATATGTATCACAATGGAACATACTAGTCTAAGCTTGTCGGCGTACTGTCGGCATCTACTAGTACCTATCTAATGCATAATATACATAAGGTATATGATTGTCTAATTTGTTTAATATTTGTTACAAAAAAACTTTTTAATTCTAGGAAATTTCGAAATTTTATATTTATAAATTTTATTACTTTATTCAAAGAATAATTAA
This sequence comes from Argyra leucocephala, assembly GCA_963942445.1. Classification (NCBI taxonomy): domain Eukaryota; kingdom Metazoa; phylum Arthropoda; class Insecta; order Diptera; family Dolichopodidae; genus Argyra; species Argyra leucocephala. Next base: position 51,167,172 of record OZ012678.1, on the reverse strand, counting down.
ATTTAAAAACTTCTATCTATGTTGTATTTCGTTCTTTTATTAAATTTAACAAAAAAAAAAACAAAAAATTGTTTTGTAATTCTAATCAATTATAATTGTTAGTCATTTTTGTTTTATTTTTTATTATTCTACCATCTATATACATTCTAAAATTATTATTTTTTTTCAACTTACAGAAGAAGGCAGCTGCGCCTGCAGCGGCTGCACCTGCAGCAGCAGCTCCTGCAGCAGCAGCAGCACCAGCAGCAAATGGTGCTAAAGCAGCAGCACCAGCAGCAAATGGAGCTAAAGCAGCTCCAGCAGCTGGTGCTAAGGCAGCACCTGGAGCTAAAGGTGCTCCAGCACCTGCTGCTAAAGCACCACCAGCTAAACCAGCTGAACCAGAAAAGCCATTAACAGAAGAAGAGAAAAAAGTTGCAGAGGTATCAAAAATCAAAACAAAACAATCAATAATTTTTGTTCAATGCAACCCCAATGTTAATAATGTCAACATTTTCTGTTTTGTTATGTCTTCCAGTGGAACAATTTGTCACATGAATGTCAAATATGTTTTGTTTGTTATTTTGCGGAATTAAACTACACATACACACACCATATTAAAAATTTATTGTAAAGAAAAGCAGAGAACAGATTTGTAGTTAAATTTAATTTAAATTAAATTTAAAATTAATTAATATTATTAAAATACATAATATTATATGTGTATATTTTATATTATTATTACGAAATACTAATAAATTTTGTTTTATATTTTATTTTCTATACAAATATAGGCTAAGAAGGCTAAACAAGCCGAAATTGAACGCAAACGTGCTGAGGTACGTAAGCGTATGGAGGAGGCCTCCAAAGCCAAAAAAGCCAAGAAGGGTTTCATGACACCAGAAAGAAAGAAGAAACTTAGGGTAAGTTTTCTATTTTATATTATTTTGTTTTTGTTTTGTATTATTATTATTTATATTTTATAATAGTATTAATTGAGCTTCTTTGAAATAATTGAGTCTAATTTTTGGTAAATAGATAAGTAATCTGATATGTTATTTATTTTTTTTATTAATAAATAAAAAAGATTATCCAATTTCTTTATTTGTTAAAAAAGAATAAACTTAAATAAAATTAATTGCAAAAAATACGTTTAAGAAAGCGAAATTTTGATTGGTTCTCATAACTTACAGATGGTTTTATAACATTTAGATATAATTATAAATGTCAAAAAAAAACTTTATTTATTTATAAATCACAGAAAGATGGTTTTATGATGTTCAAAATTTATATTTTCAAAATAATTATTAAACGAATATTTCGATATAAGTTTCAATATAAACCAACAGAGTATAAAACCAGAAATAGTTTATCTAGTTAAACACTACAATGAATTCCAATATTGGATGAACGGACGTTCAATCTATTTTTAATAATTTCATTTAATTGAATCATTTGATCTTGAAACGATTAATTGATTTAAAAAAAAAAAAAAAACAATTAAAATTATTTTTTAAAATATTTTAAATATCAAATGTTAAAAATGAACCTTATTTAAGAAGACTATTTCATTCAAATTATTTCAAACTAATTCAAATGATTTTATAAAAAAATATATATAACAATTATTTGTAATTTAATTTAATTTATGAAATCTATTTATCATTATTATAATATAGTTATTGTTGCGTAAAAAAGCAGCTGAAGAATTAAAGAAAGAACAAGAACGTAAAGCCGCTGAACGTAGACGTATTATTGAAGAAAGATGCGGTAGCCCTAGAGATCTTGATAGTGCCAGTGAAGGTATAAAATTTTATATTTCTTTTTTTTTCATTTATCCTTGTTTTATATAATATATTTATAAAATATATATTTATACAATATATTATAATATAATATTATTAAATTACTTTATAAAGAGGAAATTATTTATAATTTAATTTAGAAAAAAAAAATTAATAAATAAATAAAAATTATCTTCTACAAAATATAATTATTATATCAACGTTGTAAAAATATGAGGAGATTTTAAAGGATATATTATTTTAATAATAATTTACTTTAAAATAATTAAATAATAGAAAATCATCGAAATAGCTAATTGAAAAAAATTATGTCGTTATATATATATATATATACAAATCATCATACTATTTTACATATTTTAATTTTATCGTATTTCTACTCTTCTGTTATCTACTGAGGTTAATTTTATTATAATAACAAAAACACAAAATTGTATGAAAAAAACATTAACTTTAATAACAAAAAAACACAAAAATTATAAAAATAACAACACAATTTTAAATACATAATTACACTATCTATATACAATATAAAATTTTAGACGCCCTCAGAAAATTATTGAACGATTTCCATGCTAAAATTAATAGATTGGAGGACAACAAATATGATCTTGATTATGTCGTTAAAAGGAAAGATATTGAGGTACACATATAACAAAAAAAACAACTTCACATTTAAATTATCTTTTTTTTTTCTATATAATTAAATCAGAATTAATATTTTATAAAGTAATTTGTAAACTGTACAAAAATTACAAATCAAAATTTATACTTATGTTACTTGAGATTTTTAGTATGCACTGCACCATACCACCATAAATTTGTTATTATTTTAATATGACAAATTTTATAATATTTATATTTTTTCTATAATTTTGACACATTTGACACTATTGTTAAATAAAATACCTGTTTTTTAATTAAATGGGTGTAAATAGGTGATGCTTGTTTTTTAATTAAAGTATGTAAATGATAAGATAATGAAAGTTATCGATACTATTTACTTATATATTGTGATTATATTAAATCACTCTATAAATATATACTTAACACATAAATTTATATATACAAGTACAAGATCAGCTATAATGAATCACTTTATGAAATATTAATTTTGAAAATTATTAACACTTAATTTAATATCGATATATTTTGAGATGCAAACTGAAACAAAAATTCGATTTATTTTAGCTTTTAAATGTTTTACTTTCTTTAATAATTGGCAATTTATTTATGTTTATTTTTTTTTATTGTGAAGGTTTTCTTATTTCTCTAAAACAAAATTTTAAGAATTTTATTTTTTTTTTTTTTTAAACGGAAAAATTTAACAAAAACAAAACGACGGCAACACTTGCAAATATACAAAATGATTTTATTTTATTAAAAAAAAAAAAAAAATTAAAATATTTTAGTAAAATTAAAATAAAAATTAAAAGAAAAATTTTTAACATAAAAACGTGACAAAAAAAAAAGAATTAAAAAAAAAAGAAACAATAATAAAAGGCAAAATATAACTGCCGCCGCCGTATACTAATGATCATAATTACATCAGTCAATTTTATATATTTATGTATTTTTTTTTTTTTTTTGACAAAAAGCATGAACATATTATAAACAGCACGACAATGCGTCATATTCATATTCACTGAAGCTTTGTAATCGATTTAAGAACAAAATAAAAACAAACAAAAAACAAAAAATCTTTTACATGAAATTAAATCGAAACAAATTTATTCGTTATTCTTAAAGCTTATATATTTTATATTTATTTATTTATTTAGTTTATTTTCTAAATAAATAAATTTAAATTGAAAAAATTTGCAATTAACAATTTAAATATGAAAATTTTGGGGGTGAAATTGCATAATTTTGTTTGAAATGTTTTGGTCGAAACAAAATTTATATGATATTATATATACGTAGTTTGAAACGTTAATTTATTTTGAAACACTCAAAAATGAAGTGAAAAAAACACTTTTAGATAATATCATTTTCACTTCGACAATATTGACACGTTTCACAATAAAAATGATCAAAAAAAGTCGGAACAAAACAACGTTTCAAATTACATAATGCTTTATGCTACCACCCCTGAAATGAATGAAAACGATTCTAAGCAAATTATGATCATTATATTAAAAAACATTTTTATTATTTTTTTTTTTATATTATATTCTTTGTTTCTATCGCAATTTATGACACTATACATTACTACGATATAATTCAAGTGAAATTATTTAAATAATTTTTAACATCATTCTTCTTATGTTCAAAAAATTTAATTGTGTGATCGTTAAATTATGTGATTTTTTCCACCAATATTCCAACTATGCAAATTAAGGTTGTGATTATATCGGTCAGTAAAATAAATATGTAAAAATTTGGTTTTACTGTGAGACGGTTATAGCGAACAGCAAATTTTTTTAATTGAAATTGGTTGTTAGATCGTCAGTTTAATTGAATCAACATTTTTCTGATCAAATGAAGAGTGAAAAATTGAATTAATGGAATGTTTTTTCGTTCATCAACAGTACTGGAACTCATCAGTATGTATAGTATGTAATGATAAATTATCTATACAGCTTCTAGTTTGAATTTGAAAAGTTTTAAAACTCATATACAGATTTCATAGGAATTAATATGTGAGTTACAAAAACCAAATCAAATTCCATTTGCTTCAGAAAATGAAACTTAACTTTAGTTAAATAACTTTTTGGCATCTGTTTAAAAACAAACAGTAAATACTGATCTGCAAAATGATAAAATTCAAATTTAAATTTAGCTTTAGTAACATTTTTTACAATTCCTATAACTTTATATTAAAATGTCGTCAGTATTGTGGTTGTAAAATTTAAGCAAACATTTTACTGCTCGCTACAATCGCAGCCTAAATTGTAACATTTGTATAGTTGTGTCATTGAGTAAATATAATACATTATATTTTATATTATATATTATTTGTATATTATATATTATTATATATATTATATATTATATTTACTCAATGATTGTGTAATGCATTGATTCATGCACCAAAAATATTTAATTCTTGAAATTATAAGCTCATCATAACCATAACAAGAAATAGGTTTTAACTTTATTTCAATGAGGTTTGATCTTCTTATTTTTTTTTTTTTTTTTTTTGTTATAGCTCGTCGTTGTAGTGTTAATAGCAGTTTTTTTTAAATAATAAATTCTTTCTAAAAAGTTGATAATTAGATTAGATTTTGAGGTGTTTTTATTTTATTGTAACTGAGAACAAAATTTAGTTATTGTTGATTTATTATATTTTTTTAGTTAGCAATTCATATATATATATAATATATATATATATTGAAACAACTCATCCACTTCTATAATATTCAAGGATTGTAATATATTTCTTTCTTTCTAATGAATACATGGGGTTAAGTATATACATATATATATATATATATTAAAATATATTTTCTATAGGAATTTTCTTTACAAAAAAAAACAACAAACAAAACTTTAAACTACATAGTTTTATTGAATATCATTTATAGATGCATTAAAAAAATTCTGCCACCAATCTAAAGAAAGAATAAATGCTTTAGAAAGTGCAAAATACGACGTTGAACGTGAAGTTGCACGAAGAGAATTAGAGGTTAGAAGATAAAAAAAAAAAATAAAAAAAAAAAAAATATTAAAAATTAATATAAATTTTTAATTTTATTTAAATTTTAAGTACTATATTAATTTGACCATAAAAAAAACAACCAAACTATTTTAGAAATCTTACATTAAAATAAAAATGAAGTAATAATTTTTTTTAGATTGTGATATTAAGGGAATGATGGCTGTAGCTAAAATTAAATATTAAAAATAAAACCGTAAAAGTTGATTAAAATAACTTTTAATTTTAAATTTAAATATAGATATTATTTTAATTAAACAATTTATTATATATATATAGCTTACATGTTAAGGTTGGTTATTTAAAATTTTAACACAAAACAACAAAAAATAATAATAATAAGCACTCATGTAGATCCATTGATTTTTAATATTGAGAATTAAAGTTATTTTTTCGTAATTAAATAATAATTAAAAAGAAACTATTTAATTACCACCATCCATTATTGAATCATTAATTCATAGATAATTTAATTTAAAAAAAAAAAGAATTAAAGCGCGCGTTGTTGCCAAAACTAATTTCATTAGAAATGTAGGATTGAAATGTATGTAATTCAAATCACAAAGTAACAAGTATGCATAATTGGTTATAGTAAATAATTTTTTAATTTTTAACTTTTTAAGATTTTTATTAAATCTTTTTTATTTAAAGTTAATTTTAATGAAAATGAAAATTGTTAACAAAATTTGTTTTTAATTGAATGAAGCCCGTTTAACAGTTATGTAGAGCAATTTTTTCTTTGCACATTTTTTTAAATTTTGTGACCATGAATTTTGTGTACATAATATGGTCCATTTTATATATAGTAGTTTTCCACATTTGATGGCATTTAAATTTACCTGAATATCCTTTAGATTTCAGTACTACAATATTTTATTGTATCTTTCATCAACACTGAATGATTTTATTTTGTCCATTTCTGGTTAAAGCCGCTTTAAAAACCAATTAAGTTTAAAATCTACTTATATAAATAAATTGATATTTGTTTACTTTAAATGCATTAATTTTTGTTTGGATCTGGTACGCATGGTTCGAAAATGTTCACTTACTTTAGGATAATAAATTTATCTAGTTAAATTAAACTAAAGAAAGGCTTCTTCTGGACAAGTCAAATTGTTTTAAAATATGTTAAACACTTAACCTTGCCAAAATAACAACTATATTCCATGTTGAATGTGGTCACAAGACATTTAAAAAAAAAAAGTGGCTCTAAATAAATGTAACTTTATAATAATATTCAAAACTATAATTTTATTATTTTAATTTAAAACCAGTTTTTTTTTTTGTAACATACTTAAATTATGAATATAATATTTACAAAATCAGTCAATTTAATATTTAATTAATAAAATTTTAGAAAACTAAATTACAATTTTCATTTTCTCTTTATGTGCTAGACATTTTAGAAAAAAAAAATAAAAAAAAAATTTTTTGAAATAGTGGTCAGCTGTTTTTGCAATTAAAACTGCTTTAAAACTTGTTGCTAAAATTTTATTTACTACTTTTTTTTTTATTAAAGCTATTTTTTATATTTTTTTTTCGCTTTTGAATATTAAAAGTATGATTGTAATATACAATTAAATAAAAAATTAAATTTACTAAAATAAATTTATTAATTATTAAGAATACACAATTATTTATGAAAATTTAAAATATAAAAAAAAAAATTATTTAAATTCACCACAAAAATATTATTTAAAAATAATATACACAAATATAATAAATAAACTCAACACTTAAGACAACAATAAAATACAGTTTGAAAAAAAAAACTATTATAAAAAATATTTTTTAAATAAAATAGGTTATAAAAAGGAATCTAAATATTGATTCAATTAATTTTCTAAATAATAAAAAAAAATTATATATATATTTATATATCTGAAGTGCTATAAATAATTATTATTGCCATATATTATGTATATAAAAACAAAGAAAAAAAAAATTAAATATATATACAATAAATATAGCTGAACTTCAAACATTATGTAAACAATATTGGAAAAGGATATATGATGTGGAGGGTGACAAATTTGATTTAGAACACATCGAGAAAGTAAAAGCACAAGAGGTAAAATCCTTATTTAAAGGAGAAAAACAAAACAAAAATAAATAAAAATGCAAATTAAAGCAAAATTCCATATACCTATTCTAATAATGTGAAATGAAAAATTATTATTATTAATTATATAAATTTTTTTTTTTTTTTCGTTTATTTTATATAATATATATACATTTTTGATTTATTATTTTGATTTAAAAAAAAAACAAAAAACAAAACTTTAATTGATTTTCGTTAATACAAAACCACCCAAAAATTTTAAATTTTAATTAATATATACTATTATAGTACATATAATTATTATATATATATATACATATATATACATATATATTATATTTATGTGAAAATAAATCAAAAAAACATTACTCTAAAATTGTTTAGCAATATACAAGAACTCAATTTAAGTTTACTTTGTGTTTTGTTGACATATGTGATTTTTTTTATTTATTTTATATAATAAATATATATATATATATATATATATATATATATATATATCTATATATGCTATTATTTTTTTACCTATTTCTTAACATATTAATTTACATAATGTATTTTAATTGAATATAATTAAATTTTACTATTAATCTTTATTTAATATTTTATTTGTTGATTTATTTTAAATTATCCTTTATAATATAAGTTATAAAAGAATTAATTTATCAAAATCAAAAATAAAAAACCGAAATTGTAATAAAATCCCAATTTAATAACTCATGAACTAAGCTTCGAATTCAGCATAAAAATATTGTTTAAAATAATTATTACATATTATTTTTATATAATATACATATATTATTAAATTGAACCTTAATATTAACTTTCTACAAATTAATCTGATATTATTAATATTATATAAATATTTTTTTTTTTTTGTAATTTTACTGTTATACTATTAATTGAATTCGTTTGAACACATAACATTTATATATATATATGGTATTTATATATATATATATATATATATTTAAATTTTCTCTGAAAATATTAATTAATTCGATTTATTAAAATGACGACATCAAGTGTTGCTGAATAAATATGCCATATTACTTTGAAATATAAAAAAGAAAAACAAGAATAAAATAAACAAATATACAATCAACGTTATTAATAATTATTATAATTTCTAGATTCAATTTTTGTAATACAAGTCTTTCACAGAACATTTAATATATTATTAATTTTAATATTATTTATATATTTTATGTTCTTTATAAATGCAATAATATTATTTTTTATTAAATATTTTGTTATAAATATGTAAATGATGTTAAATAACATTGAAATCTAAAAAACGAAAATATATGTGATGTGATAGTAATCATAATAATTATAATACCCGATTAAGAAAAAAAAAAATATAAAAAAGTTTTTTTCACTTCGGTAGTTCTTTATATTTTATTTTTGAATTAGTTTTGTTTTTTTGGTTGAATGTCGAATTTTTAATGAAATGAAATGAAATAAATGAAATGAAAAGAAGTGGTTTCGTTCATCATAATACTACTTAAGCTCATCCCGAGATATTTATAGTGTTGATTTTATAACTTATTACAAGATGTTACAAATGCATCTGTGTGTTATAAAACATCAACTTAAAATTTTAACTTATTATTTTATTTAGTATAAACAAAATGTATTCTGAATAACTAATGTACATATGATTAGTCTTCCAGTGCTCAGCTAGCAGATATAAATCAAATATTCAATAGTCACAGTGTACAAAATGTTTCGAAAAAAAATTTCGGTCGCGCTAAATTATCTTTGTGGTACTTACACATTTGAATATTTTTGTTATATTTTGTGTTTTGATAATTATAATACTTTTTACTTATTTTTTGTGATTACATTGCTTTAAATTGTATTTCTCTCAAAAATTATAGCCTGCAAACTAAATCTGCACAAGTTTATCTGTCATAAATATGTTTGAGTTGTAAATGAATATCAATGAGTGAAGTTTTTGTCGAAACTTATTGTCATTATATTTGGAAATTTTTCTAAATAAAGTTAATTTTAAAAACATATATATATGAGTCCGGATACCCATAATTATTAAAAAGAACCAATAAAATTATTTTTAAACAGAATACTATCACAATACTTATTTCGTTTTCGAATTACTTTTTGAGAAAATATCAAATTGCCAAATATTAATTTTTATATACTATTTTTTTTGTTCATATTATATTTTATTATTTTATTATATATATACATTTTGTCAAAAAGTAATTCAATTTAGCAAATGTTATTTTATTTATTTAATTAATATTGACATCATTTAACAACATTGTACATATACAAGAATTCTAAAATTGAATTCTGGTATTCTTATCTACAATTCTACTTCTAATTCCGTATCTGTTACATTAATGGCAAACAAAATATAAACAATAACAAAAAAAAAAACAAAAAAAAAAAAACATTTATTAATGTTTTCCAGAGGAATTGAAGGAGATTGTTGAAGAATATTACGAACGTATGTATTTATGTGAAAGCCAGAAATGGGATCTGGAATATGAAGTCAGGAAAAAAGACTGGGAGGTACTGCAATAATTCATAATAAATAATTAAATTATCTAGTATATATATAATGGAAATTTATATAAAAAAAATGAATTCATTTTTTAAATTGAAATTTTTATTCTGTTATATATTCAAAAAAAAAGAAAAAAGAAAAAAAGAAAAATGAAACATAAAAAAACCTTTTAAATACCACCACATCTCTCTCAATAAATATTCAATTTTTTCTTACATTTTTTTACAATTCTTTTACAATTCCGACAAAAAAAATATTAAAATTAAAATTAACAAAACCACACACTATTGCAAACAAACTCAAAATTTCACTATTATTTAAAATTAAATTACATAACCAAAAAATTTATATGTATCAATTTTTTTTCACATTTTGACTTTGAACATATTTTTTATTTTTTAGTTTTAAGTTTTTTTTTTTGTTTTTTGGTTTCACAATCAAAAGTCTGCTAAATATAAAAATTTGAATTTTCTCAAAATTTTTTTTTTTTTTTTCATTTTGAAAATCAATTTCATAACAAAACTGCATTTTACATATTATATATATACAAATAGAAAATTTCAATACTTTATTTAGTATTCGGTTTTTATTTCATTTGAATGCTGTAAAGTTCAAATTTGACTTAAATTTAAATTAAGGTTAAAGTATAACGATTTTAAATGAATGTCCAAACTTCAATATTAAGTTCTTTTTTCATTATTAAGGTAGTGAAATTTAATGAAAATTGTATTTGATAAAAAATACATATTATTTTTAATTTAATTTTTTAATTAATTTTTTAATAAAAAACTCTAATCAGGTCTGACGTGTTTGATTATTTTTAATTATCGTATATTCGTTAATAAATCAATGAAAATATTCTGTTTCATTTAAATTTTATTTATATTTCAATTTAAGTTATATATATTTTTTTAATTCATATATTTTACATAATTATTTGTCACACACACTCACACACGCATATTTAATTTAACTTAAATATTTTTAAGATTATTTGTTATTATGTGTTTTTTATTTGATTTTTGTAAAAGAACAAAAAAATATCAAAGATATTTTATTAAAAAAAAAATTTTTATTATCAATGAACTTTGAATGAGTCATATAAAAATATTTAAAAAACAAGAAAAAAAAGCAAGTTAATTTTAAATATTAACTATGTATTCAAAATATTGCAAAATATCAAATCAGCAGCGCACTCCAAAAACACATCCATAATAATTATATAAAAATGCAATATTAAATAGTTGTTGTTGTTTTTATTATTTTTTTTTTTTGATAGAATTATGAACTATTTTTTTTTTTTTTAAATTTTGGTAAAGTTTGTATTATTGTTTTTGAAAAATCAAATTTTCATTATTTTGTAGTAGTCATTTTTTTTTTCATTTAATTATCATTTATTTGTAGTCTACATTAAAAGTCGAAAAAAAAATTATATGAAAAACAATTTGAATTTGTTATTTCAAAAGAAAATATACATATATATAAAAATATACAATGAGATTCATACTATACAGCTTACTTTTTTTATTTTTTATTTTTTTTTTACTTTTTTTTTTTAAATTTATATTTAATACTAAATATAACATTAGTGGATATTTAATATAAAAAACTTTCGAATTAAAATTCGTTAAGTGCATAATGCTAATTTCATTGCACAAATACATATTTATTTTATATATACATATATATATATATATACATTACTTTTAAAATAATATTTACTATAGATTATACAAATTATTTACAGATCTGTAGTAGAGTAGTGAATATTTCAAAAAAAAATTGTTGAAGAAAGTAAAATTGATTAAAATTGATTGAATTGGCCTAATAAGACCTAAAATATGTTCAAAGGCCTAAATAACTAATAAAAAAAAATTGATTGAATATTGTTTGGACAAGAAAAAAAAGTGAAATATAAGTAACCTATCTTATTTGTTCGAATGAAAACTCCTTATATAGCTCATTACTATCATTCGCACATTGTCCTTTTGGGCTTTTGTACTCAAATGCACAAAACATTATATTTTGTTTATGGATCGTATAATGATCCGATCTATTAATTACATATATGACTTTGTATTTTCTTATTCTGATTTCTGAAATAACATTTTATGAAATATTTTCGATCTATTGATCTTTAAATACCAAACTATCAATCAATTTTGAAAGTTATTACATACATTTATATTGTATCAAGCCATTTCTTTAACATCACTGATGGATAAATTCATGTAAATATTTTTTAAACTTTAGTTAAACTTTAACTCAATTAAAAAAAAAAATATGGCTGCTCTCATTTTGATTTTTTTTTTTTAATTTTTTTATTGTCACTTATTTTGACGTATAGCCTTACGGTTTATTTTCTTTTTCAATAATAATAATAATATGCACACAGTTTGATTTCATTATTTGATTATTAGTTATCAGATTTATTTACGTCATACTTAACGAAAACTCAACTTCCAAAAAATATTATGTAGGTATTCGTGTACTTATTTATTATTCGGAAATATTTCTGAGTAACGATTTTGCAAATATTACAATTAATTCAAATTAATTGTGTTAATAATAATTAAAACATTATGTTTTAAACATTATAATAAATTACCTATTCAATTATAAATAAATCAAATAAATAAATTACATGCGGCTCAAAATTTCAACGCTGTTCAAATTTTTAGTATAGTTTTACAAATTAACAAATTTGATAATTAAAAAAGTAAAAATATGAAATATAGAAAATTATTAATTAATTAGATTTGTGGTATAAAATCTATTGTACACTATAATTTAATTTATAGAGAAATGTCAAAAATATTTCTATTGATAATATTCGTTCGCTAAACAATAAAAGTCTAAACGACATTTTAGATGAATTTAAAAATTATACTAGCATTCTTAAAATTGAAGCGAAATATCAGGAATATAATTAATTACTTTATATAAAATTTTATTATTAATTAGAATATATTATTTTTTGTGTATCTACATATCTAAAAATGTTTTTTTTTTACCGTTGAGTTTTCAAAAATCTATAACTTGTTATAATTAAATCATCATTCAATATAGATTCATAATGATTAAAAAAAAATAAATACATTCCAGGTGAAATAATTTAAATTAAAAAACTAAACTAAAATTTATTATATTCGTTTTTTTTTTTTGTTCACATTATTAAACATATAAATAAAAATAAAAATACCGAGAGTAAAGAAGAAAATCAAATGTAAAGTGAGAAAATTTTTATGCAAAAATTTAAAAAAAAAAATTGATATTACACCACAGTATGGCACACAACTATTGTATATATAAATCTATGCTCAAATTTATATTTAACCAATAAAAAAATTATATTTATATATATAGAAAAAAAACATATACTTTATTTTAAATAGATTATAATAATATATATAGATTAATAAATATATATATATATATGTATACTCTAAAATCTAAATATAATATTTAATTAATATCGGTATCTACATATATATTATATATATATATAATAAGAAAATGAATGAAATGTATAAAATATTCTTTTAATTTCTATACATTATTATACCAAAAATAAATATATTTATACATTTATATATAGATATATATATTATATATGTATATTATTTTCTTTAATTTATATAATAAAATCTTTTAACTATAACTTAACTTTTCAATTACATTTTTATCATAATTCTCAAATTGAATGTAAAACTAGGAGAAATTCGCTGGTATTCAATCATGGTTAACGAAGTGAATGAAATACGTTGTGGTGACTATATATACGTAAAAATACATTTTTCTTTATTGTTTTGCGAGTCGAAATGACGGAAACATTTATAAAATTTGAAATTTGATTTTTCCACGGCTAATAAATTTCATGTCAAGCATATTGACTTCGAATCATACTCGAATTGATTCAATTAATATTTGCGAGTATTTGAAAGTATATTTACATTTCTTATATTAAACTATATTATTAAAAACAAAATGAACATCTTCATATTCATAATCTATGAAGTGGAAAAAAATATATTTTTTCAATTAATTTTTTTATTCCTACTCTCCTTTTCTATCATATAATTTTCTTTAATCGTTAGATTTTCAAAAAGTAAATTATGATTCTACTGTTATCGCTTTCTAGCAACACCTTTTATATATAATACAAGATCCGGATTTTAACAGCCACATGATTTGAACACATTTGTGCTAACTACACAGTTGAAATAGATTTTAGCTTTTTATACACATCAACCGACTAGGCTATTGAGGCAGATATTTTTAACTTCTAGATAAATTTAACAGATAAAAAAATAATTGGTTTTTATTGAAGGCTACCGCTTTAAGTCCCTTCCTTAGTTTCAACTATATATCTATATAGACCAAATATCTGTTTGTTAAAAAGATTTAGCAATTGTGGCTACATTTATTGGCAATATCCAGATGTTTCAGGTTAATCATTAATATCGGAATTACATTACAATTTCAATTATTTCTTTTTTATTTTCACTTCTTTAAATACACTCTCTTTAAATTGATTTAACTTGCTTGACTATAATCACTCTTTCAAATATTCATAAATGTAAGCAAAAATTAAATTACACCAAAATTGATTTAAATTACCTAAGTTGTCTATAAATATTTTAATTATGCGAATATAATAATTATTTTTATTATACATAATATATATATTTATTTTTAACATATATATATATTATATATATATTTTTTTCACACATTAGTTTGCTCGCGCAGAATAAAAATTCAAAATTAAAATTTTTGATATTTGATCTCGTAAATTTTATTGTTCGTTTAATTTTTTTAATTATTTAAATTTTAGTACTCAAACACACTATTTTATTATTATATTTTTTTAAATTTCTCATTGTACATATATATACATTATATATTTCTTTTTGAAATAATTAGTATTAGCTATCTATCTATATATTATTTAAAAATATCAAAATTTCTTTATTTAATTCTTTAGTTGGTTTTTAAAAATAAAAATTAATATTTAGAAAACAAACTATTAGATAACTAACAAAATATATTACAAATAAATGATAATTAAAAAAATTTCTTGATTTAATTTTACTGCAATTGATTATGTTAATTTTATTAAAAAATAAAAAAGAATATTTTTTTTTCAATTTCTCTAATTAATTAAATTTATTATTATTTCTTTTTATAAGAAAATATTAAGCTAAATTAATTAATTAATTTTAATAAACCTATTCTGTATAATAACAAAAACAAAAGGAAAAAACTAAAAATATTGGAAAAAATAATAATAATATAAAAAAAACGTCCTTTGTAACACATCTATTTATCTCATTTATTTATTTAATTTTTTTTTTTTTTTGTTTCAATAATTTCAATAACTTACATTGTATGTAATATAATTTATAATTTGAAATTTTGAGTAAATTTTCTTTTTTTATTTCAGTACTATTTAGTTTTTTTATTTAGATAATTTTAGAGAGATGATTAAAAAATTAATTTAAATTAAATAAAAAACACAGAAAACATTTTTTATTAATAATCATACATCCATATTAAACAAACAACAAAATCATTGAATTTATTTTAAATATTTTCAAAAAAAAAAAAAAAAAAAAAAAAAAATAAATAATAAATATTATATATGTGCCATACTGTGCAGTACCTCGTCTTGTGATACTATTTATAAATAAAATTTTGTGTAATTTTAACAATTCATTTTGTTAAATATGAATGTTTTAAATATCACTAAATTATTCATAAAAAAAAATAAATAATTTATTGTTTGTCCTTCATGCAACAACCTATAGAATTAGAAACAAAATTAAACAAATAATTTTAAATTTAAATTTTCTTTTTATTCAAAATTATTGTTCTTAACCTCTTAAATTAAATTAAATAATTTGAGAATATATTTACAATAATAGGATTTGCTTCCACATCAAATTTAGTTCAATATGTCAAATTTCTTAGCATGTAAGACTTAAGGGTGTGTGCCTAATGAAAAACTAATTCTAATACCCTAGACACTAAATGGAAAATTTTTTGACTATTTTTATATTTAATTTATGATGAACTGTCATTAATTAAAAACATTTTGGGCTGGCTAATTCCAAGACACAAACCAGAGATACTTCAAATTAGTCAATTCTATAATTAAAATTAAAATTTTAATTTATATAAAAATATCTGTCACAAATAGTCATTTCATTAGACAGTTACGCCTAAGGTTCTTTCGGCGTTACGATTTTTAGACCAATTGATATATAATATGATTGGTTATTTTTCTATTAAATTCGATTATGACCGTAGATTGGCACATGTGGAGATATTTAAGATAATAAGAATATTAAATAAGAGCTATTCTTATTAAAAAACTTTTTTTTACATAATCTAAATTTACAGCTATGTCATTATGTCATATCAGTCATATTGAAGTAGAACAAATCAGAAAAAAGAACAAAAATTAATTAATTAAATAAAAAGAAAATTGTTATTATAAAAAAATTGAGTTAATTTATTTAAAATTTATGAAAATAATGTTGCACTTTAATTATTTTGAATGAAAGGTGCATGTGTATTTCAAATTGTAGATTGTTAAATTAAATAAAAATTTGTCAAATTTTTTATTTGTGAAAATTGAAAGTTTTTCCAATTATATTTCCAATACTTACAAAAAAATGTCAAGTTGTAAGTATTTACTAATGTTAATAATTTACTGAAGGTCGCTAATATGAATTTTTCATTTTTTAAAAATTTTCGATTTTAACTTTTTGACGTTAAACTTTAACAACTTATATTCTACACTTGCATATTATTTTATTATTACGTATTTTCAAAATATAAAGTATCGAATATCGAATTTTATATATAGTTGTATATCAAAAATTTTATTTATTGAGCACCAGACTTACAGTAGATATCTAAAAGCAAAAAAAGTAACATATTTTGAAGTAAAATATAACAAAGTATGTTATCATCATTTTTAATTATATTATGAGATGCAAAATAAATTATAATTTTTCTGATAGACAAAATATATTAAATTCTAGAAAAGAGATGAGAGGACAATATTAGAACGGCACTTTTAATTTAAAAGTAAAAAAACTGTGTAATAAAACAAGACGGACAAAGTTAATTTTTAAGTGACATTTCAATAGTTTTGATAATTACAACATTATTGTGGAATTTGTAATTTACATATAATTATGCCCTTAACATATTAAAAACTGATATTTTTGTAAATATAATTGGAAAAAATATAATTTTCTCATGTTAATTAATTAAAAAAAAATCAAATACATATCAATATATTTCTAAAATCATTTTGAACAATCATTTGAATTATTTGACTTAACATTTATTTTTTGTTTTGTAAAAAAAAAAAAAAAAAAAATGATCCCATAAACAATATTTTAAAGAGCATAAAAAAGCATTTTCCCTGGAAAACAACTTAATTTCGTATTTTATAATTTCGTACATAATTCAAAAATAAAAAAAAACACAGAATGACTGAAAAAATTTTTGTGCACTTAATTTATTCAAATAAAAAAAAAAATCGTTCATTTTAAAAACAAGCATTTTTATTGTTCGTATTGTTGATAAGAATTTATATAAAATATAATATTCAAAATGAATGAATGAATATTAATACTCGTGTATACATATATGTTAGTATATCAAATTTGAAATTTGGATGTTATGTGGCTCGCGATTTATTTTTCTTTTTTAATTTTATTTATTTCACTAAATTTTTTTTTTTATATGTATTTTTATGTTTTTATATAAATCTTATAGAAAACTAAGAAATTTAAATATTTAATTTATTTTTTATATATCCTATTTACTACAGGCCCTGCCACGTCGTTACGAAAATTCATAGTTTCGTAAATTTTGCGTATATTTTGACAGTAATTGCTTTTTTTTACACCAATTGATATTTTTTATTTTGTATGGAATTGACATACATATGTCTTCTGGAATTGTTAAATTCATATTTCGATAACTGAATTGTAATCTAAATTTTGTACAATTACAATGTAAAAGAGTTATTTAATTTAATTGTTTTTGCCATTTCAAAAATTGAATAAAAAATGTAAATATCAATTTGACATGGAGATCCAATGCCATGCAACCATACGACGACAAAACACGCTCTGCGGAGAAGCGTGAATTATTCAAATACGAAAAAAATATCAATTACTGTAAAATTACATAAACCACGAATTTTCGTATTGACATGACACGATCTTATATTATAAAACTCATTTCAAACTAATCAATTATATTAGTTAAATTGAAAATAGAAAAAAAAACAAATTATTTTAATACGTTTTGTTAAAATTAAAAAAATAGCATAAAAAAAGAAAAATTTAATTTTCTAAAATATTTATCCCGATTGGAAAACTTAAAGTTACAAGTAAAATATTATAATTATACCAAAATGAATATTATTTTTCTATATAGATTTAATATGAAAATAAACCTGTTAATACAGCAGAATTTATTTTTTGAAAACTGTTACAAACAAGCACTATAGTTTTATTTATTTTTTTTTGTTTGTAGAAGTAGAAAAACAAAAGTTTTATTCTCCGATTTTGTGAAAAAAAAAGCGATAAGCTACTTTAAGACAAATTTACTTTTGTGGAATGAATTTTTTTGTAAACACAAACAAAACTATATTTATACAGAAAATTGTATAAAATTTTTGTATTTTGTATTATAAATTAAATTATTTTTGAAATTTAATTTTTATTTTTTCTAGAAACAGTTATTGACATTTTATAAATAATTAAAAGTCAAAATATTGTGTATTTTTGTAGTTTATATTTTGTTTTTTGCTAAACAATGAAAAAAATATATACCAGTTTTTGTTTTTTTTTTGTTGTGTATTGTTTTAATGTTTTTTATATTTTTTTTTTTTTGAACAAACAAATAAATAATAACATATATATATTAATATATTCCTATTATATTATATTGCATTTCTATAAACTATTATACACACTTTTGCAAAACTATAACCGCTTAAAAACATAACATTTCCATTTTTCTTTTTTTTAGATCTTTTTGAATTTATATTGTTATTTTTTTGTTTTTCTTTTTTATAGCAGATTGTGACATTTAAAAACAAAATTAAAATTTAATTTTTATGACTATTATTATCTTTAAATAATAATAATGATTATTTTTTAATAATTAGTTTTTATATAATTGTTATAAAAAATAAATGACTTAATTAAATTTTACTTAAAGTTATGTCACTGTCTGTTCTATGAAAAAAAAACAAATTACTAAAAATTATCAATTTGTTTCGAAAAGATCTTTAAAATAAATAAATAATATATAATACTATAATTTGAATTAATTTTTTTTTTATATAATTTTCTTTTTTTTTTAATCTAATTTTTAAATATTTAAATAACTTTCAAAATCCATATATTTTTTACAATTTTAAATTAATTATATTTTTTTATTTATTTAATTTAATTATCTTCCCATCACAAATAGATCAACGATCTTAATGCTCAAGTCAATGACCTCCGTGGCAAATTGTAAGTAATACAATGAAAATATACATACTACTATATTGAATAAAGTAGCGTTTTCGGTTTTAAAATATATATTTTAATAGTTGTTAATTAAATTTTTAAATTATTAATTATTAAATTTTTATTTGTGTTATTGTTTACATACAATACCGCTTTATTCTAATAATGTGAATTGATATCTCAAATGTATAAGATTAACCTACATTCTCAAATCAAACAAGATTTAACTTTTTTAAGTGGCAGTTATAATCAATCTCATTCGATTCGATTCTAGTAAATGTCAATTTTGGTCTTATGGCGAAACGTTGAACAAACTTCAAATTTTGCGAAAAGTATAATCACAAAATAGTGAAAAAAAGAGATAACAAAGATCCAGATGTAATATAAAAAATATTGGTTTATATTTATTTAATATATGAAATGATTTATTAAATTTTTTAAAACAATTTGGAATTATCAATATTTGAATCGAAACGGCAAGATTTATAATTACCCATTCGAAATGATATTTCGAACTGTATTGAAACGAATCGAACCGAATTTAATTATGATCTACCCTTTAAATCCTGATATTTTTCTACTTACCTATATCAATAGTCAAACTATTGTCAAATTATTAACGGAAAACTACATTTATAATTTTTCATTTTTCAAAATGGCTGAAAAGAAGAAAAAAAACTATATATTAACTAAAGTATTAAAGTTCTATTAGAGTTAAAACAAAATAAAAATAGCTAATTAATTTAATAATAATAAAGAATGAGTAAATTACAAGCTATCAATTTGAATTTGAAAATCTATTTTTATCAAAATATTATTTTAAAAAAATAAATTGACAATTATGATTACAAAAATTTAAAAAAACGTTAAAAGAACGCTACATAATCTCACAAAAAATATATATTTTTAACTATTTGTATTTAATTATAATTTTTCATTTAATTTAATACAGCGTTAAACCAACTTTGAAGAAGGTATCCAAATATGAAAACAAGTTTGCCAAATTACAAAAGAAGGCCGCCGAATTCAACTTCCGTAATCAACTTAAAGTTGTTAAAAAGAAGGAATTCACCTTGGAAGAAGAAGAAAAAGAGGTAAATTTTATTATATATATGCATATATTCAATTCAATTTATTAAAATATAAATTTTATTTCGAAAAAATAGTTTTGAATTATTTAAAATACAATCTTAATTGATTTTATTTAATTTATTCTATAAAAATATTGTATTTTAAGGGTTTCTTAATTTAAAACCGAAATTTTTAGGAGCTTAACATTAAGGATATTTAAAATATATTTAAAAAAAAATTTTTTTTTTTATAACTCTAGGACTACATATTTCTTTGTAAAGAATCCATTTTAATGTAAATAATTTAGATTTTTATTTATATTTGACTGTGATATTCTCTTCTATCCATAAAGTTGATTTATTTATTTATCAAACTAAACTGTATATATTTTTTTTATATATTTAAGTAAAATTATAATTTAATAACAAATAATATTACTAAATCTAAATTGAATATTTAAAAAATATTTTTTTTACTAAAAATAGTACAAGCCAGGACCGGTGGCAAATTTTAAGTATCCCAAACCCATGGTGGAAAATTCACGCGAAATATCCGCGAAGTATTTGTTGTTTATTAAACAAAAAACTTTAAATTTCTTCTATCTTTTACATATAAATAACATTATGTGCATTAAATTACTAAATGGATACGAAACAAATAGATATATTAATAATATCTTCTAAATCAATTGATTTTATTAGCTCGTTCTCAATTGACCAAAACAAAATATCAACAAATCGCTAACAGATTATAATTAATTTTAATTTTGAATACCGGTATTCAGCTGCTTCTGTCACGATATTATATTATTCGTATCCACAAGCCAATTCCACAAATTGAGACAGAGTTCATTCAAACTGTTTAAACATTTTTACTTTAATGCATCAAAACCAATGCAGGCATTAATGGTTTTCATAAACAAGCAATTTTGGCAATATTGCCTATATTGACAAGTATTTTGTTCATAAACAAAACGTTGCAAATGAAGTTTGTTCATATACATTTCTAACTTAACAGCAAAATGCAAAAGTATAATAAACAGCACATTACAATCAGTAGTGTTGTTGTTTTGTATTCATAATACAAAACTGCAAATGTGAAAAATTCAAATCTTAATAACTCTGTAAAAAATTCTCCAGTATTTTGTCTTTGCAATATGTGTTTATAAAAAGCCCTATGATTTAACACTTTAATGTATGAAAAATAATTGAAAGTCTTTTGTCATAAATTATTCAGGATAATAAAATACTTATTAGTTTGCGATTCCCGCTTTAAATTCATTTTCGTGTTATCGTTTTAAAAATATTAGCATATTAGACTTATCGAATGTATAGTAGAAGACTTTTAATTAATTTCTTTTAAAATATCATATTAGATTACCAACGAAAATATAAATTCAAATATGAATTAATATGAACACTCTGTTACTTATCTCATAATGAACGAAAGAGACAACCTAATAGTTCAATACAAAGATACTCCTATTAAATAAAGTAAAAAATATTTCAAGCGAATTGACAAGTTCGGTGAACTCTTACTGGTGGCCTATTTGTAGCGCTCCGGTCCTGGCATAATTAATAAATATCTAGTGTACATATATACATAATAATAATAAATTTTATTAGCCTTAGAAATTAATTCTAATTTATAATACAGTAAATATTCTATAGATATGCATTTGTAAATAATTTCAAAATAAATTTCAAATATAGGAATTTTTGCTTAAACTAATGCTTAAGCCTAATGTGAATCCAGATATTCTAATTTAATTAATTCTTTACTGAACATTTCTATATTATATAAACTTCTAATTTACCATATTTTTATAATATATAAGAAATAAAACTAAAAATATATAATATTAAACAAATTTTGTCTTAAAAATTTTTTTAAACAAAATTTTCGAAAATTTTAGAAGGCAAAAAATAAAGCTACTATTGTTGCTGCAACACCTTCTCAAGTCAAAACCGATAATCAAAAGAAGTGTAAGATAAAAAATATTGAGATTATAAAAGAAAATATAATTAACAAAATACATGTGTATATGTGTATATGTCAAGTTAATAAAATACAAAAAAAAAAATCGATTTCATGTTAGTAGTTTTTAGAAAAATTCAAATAAACTCAAAAAATAAATATTTTAAATTTTAAATAGAAAAAAAAAATTTAATTATTAAAAATAAAATAACTATTGAAATTTTCTAATTTTATTATGTTAAATGTTTCAGAAAAAAAAGAAATTTCAACAGTAATTTATTGACATTTTTTTGTTTTATTTTGGTATATCCCAAAAATTTACCAAATATACACCACCAAAATGACATATTAAAATTCTACATAATTCTTTATAACTAAAAGTATGTATGTACGTAAAATTTTTTTTTGATATTTAATTTGAAATTTCCACATCAAAACTGTGACAGTATTACATTAAAAATTAAAAAATTAAAAAGTGAGTTAATGATTTGAAAAGAAAAAAAAAGAAAAAGAGAATTGTATTTCTTTTTTTTATTTCAAAGAGATTTTTTATCAAAATCCTTCAACATAAATCCTTGCACATCCTGCAAAAAAAAAAAAAAAAAAATGCATGATTTACACTAACATTTAATAATATTTTAATTTACATTTCAATTATTTCGGAACATTTTCATATTGTGTAAACTGATGAAAATTTTTTACATATTACTACATACATATATATGGAAATTGTAACATTGTAGATTAATTGAAAAAACTAAAAACAAAAATAAATAATAATCATAAAAGATTAATGTAATTACGAGAAAAAGGATCAATTAGATTGAATGAAAATAAAGCTTTATGCATCGTATAATAATTCATTTAAGTTGCAAATCAAGAGAATAAATTATTTCAAAAGTATTCTAATCGAATTAGAATTTTATACCATAGAACCACACAGAACCGTATTATTCATAGAAATGACATTTTATTAAAAGAGTATGAGCCTAACCAATACAAATCAAAGATAAAAATTGTCAATTTTAAATTGTCAAAAATTGTTTATATGGTGCCATAAAAAATATTATCTATTAAAAAAAAACAACAATTTCTTTGCTCCGGTTAACTATATTCAAAATTTTATCTAAATTTTATGTTAAAATTCATAGATTTGAAATTCACTTCGTGACACAAAAAATACTGAATTATTTCCTTCGTATTGTGATCTGTTGATCTATTATATACTTATATAATCTATTTAAAAAATATCTAATAGAATTCTCGTAAATACATAATCTGTACAATGAATACTGCATGCATGGGTATATTGTATAATATATAATATAATATTGACACATATTATTATATAAATATTAAAATAATTATGTGGCCAATATTTGAATTAAATTTTATTAGAATAGAGTCATTAAATTAGTCAAATATTATTTGTTGTCATTTATTAGTCAAATGTTATTTGTTGTAGTATATAGATTTTACATTATAGTAAATAAATAGTATATAGTTGTTGTAGTTGTAATTATAATTTTTTTTTTATTTAATTTATTCTGTTATAACATTTTGTTATATAAATATAAGTTATATATGTTGTAGAAAAATTAGTTTTTAGTTTTTTTTTTTTTTTTGTTCAATGTGTAAATTCTATTTCAAATTTGCACTTTTTTGTCATTGTTTTAGTGATCTTCATATCTGAAGTTTTTTTTTTTGGATTTTTTTGTAATTTTCCAATTCTAATAATTTTTATAAATATTTTTTTATTTTACAGAAAAAACCAGATTGGTCCAAAGGCAAACCAGGTGATGCTAAGGTAAAGGAAGAAGTTGACGCTGAAGCATAAATTAGCTGAACATCCTATAATTATTTATATAAATTTTATTATTTTTTGAAAATCATAAAATTTTTAATAATTTATTATAATATTTTCATTTTTTTAAATTTAATTTCAAAACAAAAAAAACCATAAATGTTTTTTTATTATAATATTATAATCAAAACATGAACTAAACAAAACAAAAAAAAAAAAACATTGTCCATATTTTTTGTGTTTTATTATTAAAAGAAAATCCCACCCAAAAACCAAAATATACCATACATAAATCAACAAAATATATCCTATAGTATAATATTTACATATATGTATATAATGATAATTTTGATATCCTAAAATTGAATTTAGACAGAGAGTTGTCAAATTGTGTTTTTGTTTATATTCAACCAAGATGAAACTAAAAACAAAATCCCAATTGAAATAATATTTATTAAACAAAGGCTTTTTTAATTTGTTTTCAATGCATTCCAACATCACCCTGTACACAATGGCAGTTTTTTGTTATTTTTTTTTTGATATATCATAATACGAATGACATATACGATCACGTTTATATGACAGTTGCAAGCATACTTTAAGCTTACTTCGAGCTCATATAAACATTGCTTGACTTAAAACCGGCTTGAAGTTAATCTAAAATTTGATCTAAATATAAAATGTAGAAAGAAAAACGCAGTTCGAAAGCGTGAATATGAAAAGCTTTGAATAAAAATCTTTACAGAGAATAAAGGATTTACGTTTTCATGTATGTATGCTAAAAATTAATGTTATTAATTACAAATAAATCTAAAAAATATTTTTTTTATATAAAATTCGACTTGTCAAATACATTTTTTAAATACCTACATGGATTGTCGTTTCAAGTTTATTGTTAATCTCATTAACGTAATCTCATTTTTTAAATTTCAAGCTAACGAGTCAATTCGTAGTAATGAGTGATTTCGAGTCAAGCTTTCAAAATATCATATAAACGAGGTGATAGTTATCGAATTAATTCTCGTCGATAAATTGCTCAAATACAGCAACTCAAATGACGTGTATGATATTTTTAAAAAAAAATTACAATGTATATAAAATTGCTATAATGGCATAAATTATTCCCAAAATGTTTTTATAAAATAAAATTATGCCATAGAGCTGAAAATTTGTTTTGAAAAAGTTAAAATATAGATAGTTGACGAATATTAAATACAAAAAAAAATATCAACAAATCACAATCAATAATACCTACCTAATGATATCTAAACAATGCCGTTGTGTTTAATTCGAATCGGCGTCAATCTATTTCAGATTTAATAAATTATATTCAATTTCACTCAAAGTGCTTTTCTCAATGTGCATTTCCTTTGAAGTTTACAACGTTCGGACAATTTCATATTTACATGTTTTGCTCTGTGCTTCGAACAAATTTTTAATGGATGAAAAACCGATACTTCAGTAAAGAAATTTTGATGTTTAAAGACATTTGACGTTTTTAAAAATTGTATATATATAATACTTACTTTTTAGTTATATAACAATGTACATTAATAAATATTAAATCTATCAAATTCATTACGTAATTAAGTAAAATGTCGTTGCATCATTGAAAGTCAATTAAACTAAATGGCGCACTTAAGATAACGCAATTTTACTTTTATGATTTGAAAAATTAATTAAATCGAAATTTAAACATATACATACGTAACAACATTTATGTATATCTCTGGGCATAACACTAAATTAAATCGTTATCAACCTAGCTTTACGTTTATTTACAATAAAATTAATACAAAAAAAATGTTTGAATAAAAAAACACTAATAATAAAATATATAAAAAAAAATTGTTTGTATTGTGTGTTTATTTTTAATTGAATGTACCCCACTTTGACATTTATCCACTGTAATTTTTCCAATTTTTCCCTTTAACCCTGTATATATACAAAAAAAACGGAAAATTGTTCAAAGATATTGATTACCTTATCCGTTGCTTCCGAATAAGAATAGTAATCATGTTTTTGATTATTTATCCATCCAATATCATATATACAATATACCTCCTGTATCAAAAATAAAAATATCAATTACATATTTTAACTCGAATTTATCCAAGATAGCAAAATCGCAATTATCTTTAATAATTTTTGAATTATTTTTTTCGAAAACTCATCTCTCACCGCTTCGGATAAAATAAAATTATGATTGAATTATTAACGTTATATATAAATGTCAAAATACCCCTGATATAATATCTCACATAGCTCACAGTATCACAACTACACAACACAGAATCGCAACACAGAATTACTTTATTGATCAGAACCAAATACAAATAATTTATATAACATAATTTCTGTAATTAAATTTATCTAAATACTTAATTTGGTAAAACCGCAGCAATCCGTCTCATAGCGGCCTCCATAGCGGTCTCCTACAATACAAATTGAATTATTAGATATTCTCTTGAAAATGGATATCTTGAAATGACACAGAATGAGATGTTTGTCAGATAATCAAACATATACCCTCCGAAACATCTGAATCCAGCTACCGACACATTCGGGAAATCCCACAGCATATAATTTATATTTTCCTGAGTGTCTCATTCTCTTGTAAATTTGACAGTTATCCAGTACTTATAACTGTCAGTTGCATTGTGTCATAACAGTGATCTATAAATATACTCATTATAATCTTAAGCTTCCTTCTATTAAGCGAAAGTTATTTTTCAATTTTTCCATGTCTGGAAATGTTACAGGACATTCAGAATTTACCTAACTTCCGGTAATCATGTCTCAATATTTCAATAATATCTTTATGTAATTGAAAAATAAAATCGATTCACATAATTTTGCATATTTTCATATATTTTTCCACTTGTGTAGTCGAATTAAGATATTTAAACGTACTATTTATTTGTTAACATGTCAAATTTTAGAGTATATTATTGTAGAGCCGAGATCTCATTCTTATGAGCACTTTAACATATTGTATTTTGCTTTCTTTCAATTAATTCTTAAGCCATTACTTTTTAATTCGTCACTTCAAATGTTTACTATTGATTGCAATAGCCGTAAAAACATCCGAAAATTGACTTGAGACCGATTTTTAATGTACGGTAAATTTTACTTTAAATTTTTTTTTTGAAGCAACATTTTTTTGCTACTAATTTTGTTTTATAATATATATCTTTGATAATATACTCCGGTACTTATGATGCCATAATACTTGCCATATTATGTTTCATATGTACAAATATTTTATATTTTTTTCGTACTAGTCTGTTACGATTTTCAAAGCTTGAATTGCATTTCAAGTTAATTTTTCTTTAACAAATTAATTTTTTAACTTATTGTGCTTACTTTGATAATATTTGGAAATTTTACTTATATTATACATTAACTTCTTATAACAACTGTTCTTAAGCGATTTTTGTTCATCAAGTTTAATTTTCCGAAATTGTGAGCGTTTGGTTAATTTTTCAAAAATTTCGTATCAACTGCAAATATTACCATCATATCTGCGGTGCTATCGGAATATCTACGGTATTTCGCAAGTATAATATAGGTCTTAGGAACAGAGTCACCTAAATCCATATAATATTAGTATTTTATAACTAAAAATATAGGTGACAATCGCAATCAGATTAATCGAATAAAACGACAATCATAAATTTTTAAAATGACAACACTATAATCCATCATAATTACACCCATAAGAATAAATCAAAACCATTTCCATAACTATATTAATATTCGTGAATTATAACATAGATTAGCTTCACAAAAATAAATGTTGTACAAATCCGGTGCACCACCATCCCTTATTTTATTTTAGCTTTCCTTTTCATTACTCCCTAATATAAACTGATTAATTCTACAACAATTAAATATTGAAAATATAAAATAAATTAACATTTTTGTAAATAAACATAACTGCACAAAATTTTTTTTCTCTCTTTCTTTTTTCTTCTCTTTCTTGTACAATTTCAGGAAGCGCATGCTCCCGAAACACCAGCTTAAGGATCATCACAGTATGATTAATTTCATAATAAATAAAACATTTTTTATATTTCAAATTAGTCAGCTATTTGTATTTGTTTTCTATTTAAAATATAAAATACGTATATATGTATATATATAAATAAAAAAAAAAATTTAATTAAATAATTTAGTTAAACAATTCATATGTATATTTATATATTGTATATCTATGTATATAACATGCTTAAAAAATAAAAAAAAATGATAATATGTACCACCACTAAAATATTACACACTGTTACGAACACAAAAATATATGGGAAAATAAAATTGAAAAAACAAAAATTGTTAAAAATTTCAAAATGTTTATCTATTCAAATTTATTGAAACAGTAACAACAAAAACAACAACAATAACAACAGCAAAAAAAAATTTAATTTTCCTTTAAAATCAAATTTTCTATATTATTAATTTTAATTGTTTATGTTTTAATTATTTATTAATATAAAACAATAATTAAAAAAAATACAACAATTTTTTATTTATATAAATTTTAACCGTTATATAGGGACTACCTGGCTAATTAATATTCAAGTGAAAGTGGGTATATTCCATATACGTAGTAGTAATAAGAACATCTGATGACTGTGGTGATGACTATAATTTGGAACAACATTATTTCTCACTGTCCTATTCCATAATTGACAGACTTATGACCATCCAGTATTGCAGTAATTGCAGTTTTGTCAATTAACCACTATTTTTTTTTATATGCTTTTTCCAAGTAATCGTTCTATCGACGTGTTCTCCGAGATACTTTACTATACTTTGCCTATCGGATGGTGATCCATTTATTTTTACTGGGGTACATGCATCTTTATTTAGAGTGAAGGTGACATGAACACTTTTATTTTCCATTTATTAAGCCAATTTTCAATAAGTACAATCAAGGTGGTCAAGGAGATTTTTAGAAGAAAAACGAGCATTTATGTGTGAGTGCAAGATAGCGCTATAATCTGCAAAACAGGATGTTAGTATTTGTCTACTCTCAGTTAGATCGATGATTAAATATGAAAAACAAATTATTATTCAAAATAAATATATCTTTATTTCGATTTGATCAATTCAAAACTACATCCATACATATTTTCTTTAAAATTTGACCAACAAAATTTTTTTTAAATTTAAATACTTAAGTAAACTTTAAAAATACGTAAGAGTTGATGTATTCATAAAAAATAAATTCAGGATACATCACGGCATCAATGAAAATTTCTGCCTTAAAAATATATTTATGTTATTTTCAGAACAATAATAACAATAATGTATACATATGTAATTATATAATATGTACACTAATAATGCAAGGATTTGCTTACGTCATTCATCATCCAAATGAAAAAGATTTCTATTTAATATGTTTTTATATTACTTAATATATAAAACAAATACATATTATATACATCAAGGCATACATAATGTTTATACATTAGAAAATAAAATTTCTACTAATATATAGAGTATATACATTCGCTTGATAAACAATAACAGCACAAAATCCTTGCTTGCTTTTAATTTTTCAAATGACTTTGAATTTACATTTTATTTTTTTTTTTTTAAATTTAAACTTTTATAACGGTAATATTTGAAATAAATATGTATGCCCTATTTATATGTATATTTTAGTATATGAATTTGAATAAAGTTTTAGAACCGAAACAATTAAAAATAAAAAAATTTCTGTTTCTATATACAGATTTCTGTAACTTATAAATTTTTTTTGAGGCTGTAAGGAATGGGGCAGTCTATAAAACTTTTCATACAGATTATTATTATTTATTTTGCAGCGCAGTCAGTAATCTGCAAATGAAAATTTTCTTTATTCATAAGTACAAAAAGGATATTATTATATACAATGTAATTCTATATATGTAAGTATATATGTATGTAATGAAATAGTTTTGTACAATAACAAATGGTACATATGAAATATAAAATATGTATAGATACATTAAACAATAAAATAAAATTATAATATTTAGGTTATTTCAACACTAGGTCACTATGTTAGCAGTGAGAGCTATTTTTAGTTTTTGTTTATACATTTACAAAAATATACCTACTTATATATATTATTTTATTATGTATTATAAGTTTATATATTTATACATGAGAGGGTATATTTATTTAATATAAAAATGCATAAAAGTGCATATAATGTGAAATGATCGATGTATCTACAATAAATTTTTTATATAGCTAACTTTAAGTTTCGTTGGGTATTTTTAAATATTTTAAATTAAGATTTAAAATAAAATTTAAATTGTTTTTATGAAATACATTTATTCTACATATTATTCTTGAATAACTTCAAATTTAATTAAAATTTCCATATTGCAACTAAAATTTTGAAATATATAACGTACATAAATAAATATATTTTATTTAATAAATTGATATTATTCTGAAAAATGTTAGTATAATATGTACTTATTGTTCTAAAACAAAAAAAAAAAAAACTTTTCTTATATTCTAAATATAGAAATTGCAATATGTAATAAATATTATGTGCCTGACCTGTGAATTCAGAATTCGATGACGTAGATAAAAATAAATTAAAAATTCATTGAAAAAAATAATAAATAAAATTAGAGCAACTCAATTTAAAGTAGAAATTTACAAAAAAAAATATATATATAAACATATATTATATACAATATAATATTTATATATACATATATATATACATATATATATATATATAAATATATTTGTTCTTCCTTATGTCAAAGTGTACCGAATAACACTATCGAAATGGCTTTTATACAAAAGGATTTATTTAATTAATAGCACCTTGCATTACATACATACATACATACTTACTTACATATTATAGAATGACTATACATAATAATCATAATATGTATTTAGTATGTAAATAAATATATAATTTACGCAAGTTTAAAATGCTATAATAATAGTATATATTGTATTTTTATTTTCATAGAAATTTGAGGGTTTCCAATAATTGACGTTTACATTCAGATCAGTTATTTTATTGATGATTTTATGAATCTCACATCAATATTATCACAATTTAATATTATATTTTAGGAATTGGGAAATAAGATTTTATGAATTGAATAAAATCTACTCAAACAATAATTAGATAAATAAAAAAAAAAGTGATTACTAAAGATGAAATTTATAAATGTATTATCCATGTTCTAAGGTACGTATCTGAATGGTGCTCCGGTCTAGTCAAACTGCGCATACTGTCATAAAAAAGACTGCAAAATTACGCAAAATAAACTATTAAAAATGTTACTAAACCTCCCTTGGTATCACATTGGTATCACATTGGTATCACATTGGTATCACATTGGTATCACATTAGATATCCATTGAAAATCCAAAAGTACGGCGATAACAGACAAAATTACTATTAGCGCTAACAAATTTATTGCCAACTACTCCAGCTTCGAAAACATTTTAATTAGGCAATTGGTCTATAATTACTAAATGTAAATAAATTGTGATTATTTGCTTTAATTATTTCTTTTTTATTTATTGGTTTTTTTTTTGTTTTTCGATGTCTTTGTTTAGCTATAAATTAGTTGAAGTCTAGTCATAAGTTTTTAACTAAAATTTTTAAAAATAGCCACAACGTTTTTGTAATTTTCCACCATTTTTCCTTGTATCAATTAAAACAAATTGTAAATCAAACAACAAATGTAATGCAAAATAAAAATTAGAATAAAATAAAACTCGAAGCTGTTAAGATACTAATAATCTAAACTCTAACTTAAGTATATAAGATGACTCTGCCATTATAAATTATGTATTAACAAATTTTGGAAATAAACGAACTATCTACATTTATAAATTTATTAATTATGACTCATAAAAATTGGAAGATTATAATTCAAAAATTTTACACTAAACTACACTTACTACCAGTTAAAGCTTAATTTAATCTAGCCTATTAAGCCCTACTCTAAACTATTGTCCCAACAATAAAAGTTTGAAATTTTTTAATTTGTGTTAATTAGGAATATATTTATCAAATGAAAATATATCTGTATCATTCGCATTACTTACATATATAACGGTACTTTTTTATTTCAGCTATTTTTTTTATAGTGATATATAATAGGAATATATATATATTTCGATATAATTATTTTTATTTATACGAATACAAATTCCTGCAGTGGAATGAATCCCGCACTTTTTAATATACATGTCGTTTTCGTACCAAGGATGATTTATTAATGAATTTTCGGAATTTTCGCAGTTCCGTTAGATACGATTTCTATGAGACAAATAATAAAATTATCGATTCTTATAATGATGACCTTTGAATAACCTGCCTTACTAGAATAATAGTGCAGATAGTTTGATGTAGGTTTTCTGTTGTAAAATTTGTACATGCTCTTAGACATTTAGTCCTGGATATACGCAACAGTTGTATGGGTAAGTGAAATTTAGTGTTGATCAAAAGAAATGATGCATTAACCCATTAGTGTATACTGTTTGTTATAAAGAACACCAACAAATTGACTATGTACAAAGATCCCGTTAGCTTTATGTATATTCTTTTTCCACTGAAACATAGATAACTGATCTCTTTTAAATATTTATTGAGTATTTCTCAGTTGTTCGGTTGAATTTGATTTGAAAACTTGGATTTTGTGCGGAATCAATTAAAACAAAAAATGTTGGAGAAGTAAGTGAATATATATTATTAAATTTTTCTACAAACAAAAAAAACAAAACCCAACTTTATTAAAAATTATTTTGGAATTTAAATATATTTTTTATATTTTCTTTGAAAAAATTCAAAATTTAAATTTTCAGTAAAAAAATTGGTTGAAAACAAAGTGTTTTTTATACGTGTAACTGTTTAACAGTGTAAAACAGACAAAAGAAACAGTAAAAAATTTTAAATATATTTTTTTTTGCATATTACATTTTTCGTCCAAACACAATATTTATACTTATCTATTCAAGTTTCGAATACGATTAAGGAAATATTATGTTTTTGCTTTCAATTACATTAACAATAAGTGAAATCGCAGATCTCCTAGAAGACTTTGATACAGAAGAACGTGAGACTTATACAATTTATGCAATACCGCCGATTGGATACAGACTGTGATTTAGATGCGAGTGATGATGAACATGAAGGTGCTATAGACCATTTAGAACTTAGAGCGATTGGAACGAGGGTCGTATGACTATAGAGCGTATGTCATTGGTATTCTCGTAATAAGATGGAAGGACAATAGATGCGTAATGATAGCAACAAATTATGATAATGGACGTAAGACAACATGCTGAAGGTGGTCGAAACAAAAAAAAAATGAAAATTACAATCAGTTCCTTTTGAAAATTATAATAAAGGAATGGGTGATGAAATTGATCAACAAGTTGCAGTATATAAGATCAGGATGCGTCAAAGAAAATGGTGGTGGCCAATATTTTCATATTTGCTTGATATATCTATAGTCAATGCAATGTTTTGAATGAGAGATTTAAAATATAAAGGAAGAAATTTGACATCTTTGCTTAATTTTCGTAGAGAAATTGCTAATTCTTTATTACGGCGGTATGAAGTTGGTTCAAGACAAATACGATTGCCAATAGCGATTAGGGATGTAGGTTTTAATGAAATTGATCACATCCACATATCCAACAACCGAGACGATGTGCCATAAAAATGCCAACTTTATTTGCATAAAATGTGGTAGAGCTTTGCACCCAAAAAATTGTTTTGAAAGATTTCATGCAGATTCATGCAATTTGCTTTTATAAAATTAAATTTTTATATTTTTTAGATAGATTTTAGAAAGATGAAATATGTTTTTTTTTTATAATTATATTGAAGACTGGATTAATGTTATTTTACAATTTCTCTTTTTTAAAATGAATAAAAATCTATGTTGAGTTTTGATGAAAAAAAGTTTTAGTGTTCGTTGTACACTGTTCTTTTTAAGGAACAGGTCCTAAAACTGGCTTGGGAAGGCCAATTTGATCAAAGGTGAATTTTTTCTTATTTTGGGTTCCAAAACAGTATGTTTTTGTGAAAAGGTACAAATTTAACCCTTTCATTTACTCTGTACACTAATGTGTTAAGCCAGATGAACAACGAACTAAAAGAAATAAATCAGTCAATCGCAAGTTATAAAAGTATATTATATTCATTTTGTAAGTTGATACTCGTATAATTACAATACTAAGGATATTCCCGAATTAGGCATAAATACCAAAAGTATACTTATACATGATTAAGCGATGACAAAAATTCTTATTATTGTGTTGAATACTACACATTTTATAGGCCTGTCGGTGCTATAAGAGAATATGTATGTCATCTGGAGCTTGATTATTCTTGAAAAAGATAACGCGGTTATCTCGAAAGCACATAATTTTTCGCATTAATTAGTGACACACTAGCATAATCAATTTAAATAACATTTCATTTAAAACACACTATATTATATTAATTTTTAAATTTCAATAGTTTATTTTATTCGGTCATATTTGAATGTCATTTTTTACAAGTGACTATATATGCCAGTCAATTGCTGTAAGTAGAGTACTGTAAGAGTCTAAATCAAAAGAAACACCCAATTGATTTTAGTGTCACACTCAAACTGAACTTTATTATAATTATGATATTAATTATTGTTACATTAAGTAGTATCAGTCACGAAAACATACGAACTTTCATCAACGTTATCATCGATATTAGCTTGATGCGATAATATCATATAGAACAAATATATATATATATTGTCTAACACTATAACGCCTAACTTTGTAACTTAGCAGATTTTTTCCCAACATGCTAATATCGGTACTATGCAATTATACAACTATACACCATATAAGTCGTACTTAATGATATTATTTAAAAAATGTTAATTATAATTACTTTTAATAATATTATTATATTTTCAGAACTCACTATATACCAGACTACGTTGTGGACTGTGGGCTATAAAAAAATTGTAGATTTAAATTTAATATTAAATTATTACAATATTATAGTGAAATATATAATTTGTATTTACAATAATTTTTATTAATAACTATGTATTATATCTTTAATTAATTTATACATAACCATTATATAAATTAGTTATTTTATCTCACATTATTTTTTTTTATTTAATTTTTTTATTTAATAAATTATTATTTATTTTATATGCACCTATGTATAATGTTCATATATATACATGTGTTTTATTGTAATCATAAATAAATCTTCGTATGACGTCATTACCGTTGTTCTACTTTCCTATCAAATGATAAAATTTCATTGAGAATCAAAAATACATTTTTTTTTTATTTATAGGTACATAATATTTTTAAAAAAAATTAAAATTTTTCGAATAAGAAAAAATGTAAGTATAAAAATAAATTCCCTACAAAACTATTAGTTTTTTCTTTATTCTATATCCTTGCTTATACACATACACACAAATATGCATATTGGTTTGGAAAGATATCGTTAATGCAATTTTATTTAAATATAAAAACATAAAAATTACTTTTTTATGAATAGATCTATAAATTATCACTCCTCGTATATGTATATATATATATATAATGTATGGGTATATGAATATCCTGATTTTTATATAATGTTTAATTGTGTACATAGTTATTTTTATGCGCTTAAATCATAAATTTCATGTTTTAAAAATAGAATGGAATACAAAAACAAAAAATATTTTTATAAATCGAAAAAATATAAACATTTTTTTTATTTCTGTTTTTTCTATTTTTTTTTTTCTTTTTTAATATTGCAGTCAACATTGAAATCTATTTTCAGCTTATTTCTGGTTTATAACTGCCATTTTGTTTTTCCTTTTATTATTATTTTTTAAATGCATACATTCATAAATATGTATCATATATACATACACATGCATAAATATATATATTGTACAGGTTTATTTCCTATTTCATTCAGAAAGTCTAGAAAAGTTGGCCTTAAAATTTTCTTGGCATCCTTTGAAAATTTTTCATATTTTATTTAAGATACAGAATTTTTCAAAACCATCAAATAAACAGTATATATGTAGAAATAAATGAACAGTTAGAAAAATAAAAAAAAAAAACAAAATAAATAGGGAAAATGTATGCATTCAAATTCGTGTACATATATTTTTTATGTATGCAAACTAAAATACATTGGAAAAAAAATTAAATTATTTTTCTTGATCATTTTCGGTTTGTATTTTTATCCTTTTTTGTATACAGTTATAAAATACAGTTTTAAATGTCAAAGCTCTTAAATTTCATTAAGTGAAATGAAAAGTTTACATAAAGCTATTTAATATACAGATAAATTATATTCAATAAGGAATATAGAATTTATTTACAGATTTTGCAGAATTAATTTTTTTGTTTTTTTTTGTTTTATAAAGAAGAAGACAAAATTTCATTGAATAATTTAGGAGTTTGGTAAGGTCGGGGAAATTAAATGTACATTCATGATATAATATTTTTATGTATATATATTTTACATATATATTTATATATATACTTAATTAAAATAATTTTTGAGTTGAAAACTGTTGATACTTCTGCACAAAGGATATAATATCGTATATAGAAAATATTATATTTTATATGTATATAAATATGAAATTTAAAACTTTAAAAACAACAAAAGAACAAATGATGGTAACATTTTTTTATAGTCCTTTGAAATAAAAATTTTGATATTTCAGTTGATATTCAACTGTCGTGATATTAAGTCGTTTTCTATTCTTTGAGTCTAAGTTTTTTATTTCTTTAGTAATCATCAAATAATATTAAATAATATATCTTTTTTTTGTATTAATATTAATTTTATTATATTATTAATTGTTATGCAATTTTTTTTTTTTTTTTTTATATATTCTAACAATTACAATATTTAAAAAAAATATTAAATATTTAAAAACTGTAATTATGAATAAACTTAATGAAATAATTTTAATTTAATTAATAAATTATATTAAAAATATTAAAACAAACAAAAAAATAAAAAATGTTTTAAAATTATAAGAAAATTATAAAAACATTATTAAAAAATAATATGATAATATCGTTCTAACGTCTTTTTTTGCGAATAGTGGAATACTGGAATATTTTGATAAAGGATAATTTCAAATATTTAATTTTGAAAAAAAGAAGTTGGTTTGGTTTTTTTAATCGAAGAAAATAATGTTATTTGACTTGGAGTTTATAAATTGAATACTTTGTTTTATATAAAATTGTCTTTTTTAATTGAAAAAAAAATTTAAATATAAATATTTGAAAAAAAAAAAAAAATAGTGTTCAATTTGGGAAATGGTATAAAAAAAATAACAAGGAAAAATAAAACAGGTAAATGCTTTAAAGAAATTCATTTTTTTCGTTTTGCAAACGGAATGAATAAATTGGAAAAAATTGTATTTAATTTTTAAAATAATTCTGCATAATTTAATATTAAATTTTTAATTGTATAATACAGTAATATACAATTAAAAATTTAACATTAAATATATTACAACATTAACATTAATGTTTTGTATTTTAATTTCAATTCTTAAACATTTTTATACTTTAAAGAAAAATCTGCAAAATTCAATAAACATAATTATTTATATAATATTAATACAGAGGTACATTATAAAAATGTTCATGTTCACCTACATCATCTACATCTATTGGTTCTACATCTTAAAGTAATCTTTAATTTAGTTTCCAAATTTCATTGATCCTGCTCTATCTTGGGCAAAGGTCTGCTTTATTACTCTATTAACTACAATCTTTCGACAGTTGTCCTTGATTTTGTTCACCACTGCGTCTAATATTCTTTTTAGCTATTATAAAGTTTTTTATTTTGAAATATGCAAATTTTATTTTTCTCCTATACATGTAACTATTATAATTAAATTTTTTTTTTTTATTAAATTATTAAAATTTAAAGTTGTATATACCTATATATGAGTAATATAAAATAACAAATTTTAAATATTTCTTTTAAATTATCGTTTTAGAGTATATCAGGGCCCAGGGGCTTTTTAAAGTTCTTAAATAGTTCTTAGAATCTATTTGTGGAAGAATAAAAAAAATGTATTATTTACGATTAGTTTCCAAAATTGAACTTTTCTAATTTTTGATTGTATGTCCTTTCAAATAGTCCAATAATTTTTTTTTGAATTTTGTTATTTAATTAGGTTCATTGGGATAAAATAAATGATAAAAAATTATTCAGAGTTTATGGTTATCACTAAAAATAAAATGGAACTATAAACTATTAAGAAGGCAAAGTAACAATAGGAATAGATATAGTTTTTCATATTTAAATTAGTAGAAAAATTTCATAAAAATCATAAAAAGCTAAGCTATTTATTGTATGTACATAATTGTATATTCCAAATCTCTGTGTACAAGCAAATAGTGTGTTCATCCCATAGACTTGGAATTATAAAAAAAATAAATAAAAGTAAAAAAGTTCAATCAGTTTATGCCATCTTATTAATTAAAATTAATTAGTTTTCAATAATGTTATGCTTATCATAAAGATATGCGTATTCCATGTACTACTTGCACACTTCTTCAGTGTTTTGTACTCGATTTTTGTACTATAGTTTTTATGTTATTTAAAAAGAATTATTAGAATTTAAACTTTGAAATTATTTCAAACAATATTCCCGAAACTAATAACATGTATCTATTATTATAGAAATATGTATTAATTGAAATATTTATTCATTTATATATAAATTTATTTATTTAAATAGTCATTTCACTCTTAATTAAAAAATTTATATTATATTTGTACAACAAACCTATATTAACCTGTACAAATATATATTATCTAAATATTATATAATTTATATGAATAACATTTTGTTTTCTTTTGCACGTTTTTCCAGATGAATTATTTTTTATGCCTTTTTTAATTTTTTAAACCAAGAAAAAGAATAATAACAAAATTATTTTGAATACCGAAAAATAAGCTAAAACTAAGGGAAATATTTATTTTACGAGTATTATTAACTTATCTGATGTCTTTGAGCAAATTATATAAATTTTAGTTCAAACTAAATTTTTTTGCTTGCCAAAATTAGTTTTTGCTTAAAAATATGAGATTTGACTTTGGATTAAGTGTTATGGGTTCTGCCCATAATAAATATAAATTTTTTTTTTTTTTGTTTTATCTAAATCTGAATTTTTTTATATACAAATTTACAAATTTGTATTACAATAAATGTATTTAATTTATCCCTAACTCTCTTTAATTAATTTATATCTTTTTGTTTATTTTTTTGATTCTTAATTATAATATTCTACATGATTTTAAAATTAATTTTACTATAATTTAAAAAACTGTAACAATCTGCTTTATATTACTGTCATACAGGATGAATAAAGGATAACTGGAATACATGGGTAGAACTATTTCTTTTTTTGTTAAACTAATAAATTTTTAAATGAATAATGAAAGAAAATAAGATCAGATTTTCGAGCGGAATTTAAATTCAAAACTGTTCGATTAATAATTGAATGATATAACACACCGAACGAATATAAAATGTAAGTCAGTACAAACATTACTACAGATATTACTACAGTACAAATTGTATTACATAGTGCTTGCTAATTTTTAATTATTGTAATATATCCCATTTTTCGTATATAATCCAATACAATTGAATTTTCATAATTATGTTTTTAGTATAACTATTTTGTGATTTATGATTATAATAATACTCGTTAATATGTAAAAAAAAACAACAACAAATGCACATTATTATTATTATAATTCAATATAATATCAAATTCTGTAATTATTAATTATATAAAATTAATATAATTTTGAAAACTATAATGTGAAGAAAATATTTTAAAATAAGTTATCGGTATGCATTTATTTTTTCTAGACATTCGGAACATCATACGTATGATACGTAATGTCAAAATATCTTATTGGTATATAAAACGTCTCAAGGATATAAAACAATTACAAAACAAATTTGTTGACAAAATTTAAATAAGGTGTTTTGTTTTTTTGACAAACTACATATCTTTTTATATATATTACACAAGAGGTAAAAGATGTTAACAATTCCTTCGTTTTGTCCCAATTCATTCTAACTGTAGTTTAGTCGATCGATCAATTACCCAGAGATGAATTAAGCCCATAAAACGGAATAAATACATGATGATATGGTCCAGAAATCCACGATGAGGTTTAGAATAGAAGATATAATACCGACCACTATGAGCATGTATTTTTTCATATGAATTTTTTATTTTACGTTAAAATTTAGTTAGAAATTTAGTATGTTTTTACTCAATTCGTTAAATGTAAGATATAAAAAATACTAGTATTGATTTTCTTATAAAATAGAGAATTTTCGAATCATGTAATATTATATAAAATCGATTCTGAAAAAAAACAATTGTGTGGAATTGTACAGGGCAACCACTAGTACATATATAATAAATAGATGTGAATACCTTCAAAAAATATTTTATCGAATATAGTAAAAGGCTTTAATTGAAACATTTTTGAATAATAAAATTAGAAATTCTACGTAACCTTAACTAAGTTTAATTAAAAATTTAATATTGATCAATTTAGATGAATTCAATGAAACATACATAAAGTCTCCAATTTTATTAAGTCTATAATTTTACTACCTCGAAGGACTACCCTTTTCTGTTTCAACATCAAAATATCTATTGAAACTTCTACTATCCAAATGCATTTATTTTAATTCTAAATGTAATCTTCAAACAATTCGCGATTGCAATCTACTCAAAGTCCGTTGTCGTATAAATGCAAGCATTCATCTCTAATTAGAACATTGAAAAAGATAAATATTTATATTTAGTTGTCTATTAAAGCTATGTCTAAAAAAATATGTAATTGTATTATGCTAACATAACATAAATAAATAATTAATAATTTACAACAAATTTTCGGTACTACGATACCTACCATACTTAAATTATGTTCGTTTTTTGATAACATAAATTTCAATAGCAATTATGAAAAAAAAATTTTTAAATAGATCTTTTCAATTTATCCTTGAAATCAATTGTTCTTATATTGTGTTTTTTTTTTTTTTTTTTAAATTCGGAAGTTTCAACATATTTCAAGTACTTTTTTTTATACAAAAATAAAAATTCAAGATATACAAAAGTTGTTGTTTTCTTTGTTCCTTTCATAATATATAATATTATAATTTTTATAAATTACCTTTACAATTGTACATACATTAATAATAATATCCTTTTTTAACTGTTATACATAATACAGTTTTTCAAATAAATATTCATCCACCTATTTTTTTATTTTTTATTTTTTTATATTATTTTAAATTTATTTATTTATTTGTTGTATAAGTAAATCTACAGCCCAACTTACAGATCCCTTTTCCTTTTGAAATGTAGACCTTTCCATAGTAGTTATTTGGTATATATTTTTGTATGTTGTATATTAATTTTATTTTTATTAATTTTTAATAATTATATGTTTATTAAATTATTATATTGTATTAGAAACGATGCGGTTGTATTGAAAATTACTTTTACTGTACTCGTCGAGTGTCTTCTCACTTGGTTACCAAGGTCACAAAATTTCAAATATGGAGGAGTAGTAGCTCATAACATTTTTAGTGCATAAACTAATTTAAATGTGAATAAATGTCTAGGGCTTACTTCAATAGAATAAATTTTATTTATCTATTTATAATTTTAAAATCATACTCTTAAATAAACGTCCATTGTCAAAGCATATTTCAACCGTGGCTTTTGATAACTATTCATGTTAATTTTTTTTTGTCCTGTTACTCCTCATGGAAGCATAGGACATCAACTTGCTCCTCCATTGTTCTGTGTTGTATGCAATGATTTTTATTTCCTCATAAGTTAAGAGAGCGGACATTCTTGTCTTACTTCAAAATTTTTGGTGATCGTCCGCAGATTTGTCCGCAGTGGAGAGCGGGTAATTCTGCAGTTTCATGCATCTTCATGTTCTTCTAATCTTATTAACTTTCATGTTATAGTGCTAATAACATAAAAGTTAATAAGATAATTTAATTTATAATATAATTTTATATAAATCGGAATTTAAAATATAAATATTTGGAAATATTAATTTAAAAACTTAAGAATTGAGAGAGCCGATTAGATAATTGGTATTTCTTGTAAAGCGCCTTATGCTTTACAAAACGTTTGGATAAAAAATTTTCAATATTTTGTTTAACTCTGATTAAAACCAAAATCTTGAAAATAGTTTAACTCTATTCCATGTGCACTTACTTTGATTTCTATAAGTTCTAATAATTAATCCAGAAATTATGATTGCGAATAATTTGATGCTTGCACAGACACTTGGCTACTCTTTCTAAAATTTTATAATATTTTCTGAAAACAAAAATGTTTTCTACACATTTTGCTCTATTTAATTACTTATTGATTTATTAACTATTGAACCTGTATATAAATATTCTACCTATAACTGTGGGTCTTTTGACATTATGTTATGTGACATTATGTGGGAATGTATCTGAAACATTCTTATATATTTTAGCTCATTGCGATATCCTTTATGACTAGTGTCAATTGCTTTAATTTCCAGTTTATAACTCTTTATATATGGCGGAGCGCAATAATTGTGCATTACAGTTCCAGGTGGACTTATC
The DNA here is from genome assembly GCA_963942445.1 of Argyra leucocephala. Classification (NCBI taxonomy): domain Eukaryota; kingdom Metazoa; phylum Arthropoda; class Insecta; order Diptera; family Dolichopodidae; genus Argyra; species Argyra leucocephala. The sequence goes on along the minus strand of OZ012678.1, from coordinate 51,124,037 downwards.
AGAGGTTAAAATAGCTGAATTGAGTTATAAAAATAATTTAAATTAAAATCGTAACCTTGTTTCATCAGGACCATGTTGTGGCGGAATAGAAGCGATATAAGGGGTAATTTTTGTTTTTTCATTGTGCTTTGCATTTTATATTTCCCAATTAAAACTTCGCTATATAGAGAGTGTGGACTTTTGATTACTTAAAATGAAATCAGAAAAATTCATAATTTGTATGAAATATAGGCATAGACGCGTAGCATCATTAGGCGCAATTCCGTTATAAAACAACTTATGTAATATGTAAGTAAAATATACTTTGGAATGCTTGATCTGAACCTACACTGTTTCGAAGATCTAGATTATAGTCAGAAATTTTCATCGCTGGGTCATATTAGTTCATGTTATTCAGGACCGTCACGAGACCTTACTTTATTTTAAAACACTAACATTTCTTTACTAATATATTATTCGTACACTGGCAACATTCTTGATTTAAATAGACTAATTTTTTTTAGATTGCCTTTTAGATCGTAAACTGTCAATTTTTGTTTTCTTGTCAATCCATTTTGAAAAGTGAAAAATATTGATTGTAGTTTATTCGTACTACATCGTTAAAGTATATGATTTTGACAATCAGTATGTGTCATTTGACAATAGGTCTGTATGTTAACTTTTATTTACAGAAATTTGCAAATGAGAGAAAAAATCACTTGATCATAAAAATTTGGGAGAATAGTTGAAATGTTCTCTTTTACAAACAAATGTAGACATATGCAAAAATTTGCATAAATTTTTCTTAATTTTTTTTATGTCAAAAATAATTGGTTTTTAGGTTATGAGATTTTTTTAAATTTGAATTAATTTAGTAATTTTCTGAAATTTTTTGTAAAATTATTGAATGTTTTTGTTGAAAAAAATTAAATTGAATAATTTTTCGGGGTTTTGGTCTTTTTGTCGATAAAAAGTTATACAAATAAGTTTTAAACACAAAATTCTCTTAAATTTCTCAAAAATTTGTAAAGAGCATGCAAATAAAAAAGTTAACATACAAAGATTTGGATAAATTTATATAAATTTATATAAATTTGTGAGTTAACATACAAACCTATTAAATACATGTCAAAAAATATAAAGATTTAAATATTGTATGAAGGCGTAGAAGTTAGTAGTCTTATTTATTCTTAGACTTTTATTGAATATTAATTAGTCACCAATCCCTAATTTACTAATTCGTTAACGTAACAATTTATAAATTTGCAATTTATTTTAGAAACTGCTTTGCATAAAATGTTCATTCATGTTTTTCGACAGCTCGTCAGAAAGGGAAAAACTCAGTTAAAAAACAGTGCATTTCTTCCACCACAAATTATTTAATATTACTTCCCCATTATCAAAATTACCTTAATATACAAATACTTTAGTGAGTTACTGTACAGAATGTAATGAATATATATATATATATGTATACATATATAATATAATCTAAGTTTAATCAAAAATACTCCAGTGAATTCCATCAAACTTACATTTTATCTATATAGATCCATATAGAGTACACAAATTATATATTCATACATACATAGATCTATATATCCGAAAAGTATATTATTTACATATCTATAATTGTACATATATATACAAATGTGTATCTACATATATCAAAATATAAAAATATAAAGTTTGTTATTTTGCAATTGACATAGAAACGTGCTGGCAATATTTTCATTTTCATTTTTTTTTATTTTTATTTTATTATTATTATTTTTTTTTGTAGTCTATCAACATTTTGTTACCATATACACACACTTGTATATTAAAAAAAAAAAAAAACAAAATAAATTAAATAAAAATAAAATTCGTCAAACGATGAATACAAACAAATTTTTGCGAGGACATTTACCCTTAGTCTTGACGTCATAGTTTTACCGCCGTTGTTCCACTAACCTAAAATTCCCTTCATTTATCACACAAAAATAAATAAAAGAAAAAAAAAATCAAAAAAAAAGCAAGGAAAAATTAAAATGATGAGATCCGAATTGAAAAAAAAAACAAAACAAAAAAAAACTCTACTTACGAAATTATGCTGTTATATTTGTACTATATTTTTCTATGTATGTATAAGGATTCAAAATTTTCTTTTTATGTAATATATGTATGTATGTTGATGGAATTGTGTTTTTCTTTTGCATTTAATTATATATTTGGTGTGTGTGTGTGTGTGTTTGGGTATATATAATTCGTTTTATTTCTATTATTTTTTGGTATGATTTTTTGTTTTGTGTAATGACATGATATTTAAAATATTATTTTTGTGTGTTTGTGATATAAAGTGCCTTAAAGGACCTTGGAATGAAGGAAGTTCAAACAGTAAAATAATAGAATATAATATTATATGATATGTTTATACAGAAAAGAAAACCCAAAAAAAAATTATGTATATGTTATATTTGAAAATAATATGTATGTATGTATGTACATCTATAATGCATGTATACTAGTATAGATGTACTTATCAATAAATTGAATAAATTAATAAAAATTTATTTAAAAAAGTTGAGATAATAGTTTCTCGGAGTTGACATTGATGTTTGATTGGTTCATTGGGTGACAATATGACGGATGTCAACTCTTAATTAACCCTTTTTATAAACTATAACGAAAACTGCTCTATAGTCTAATCCGTATAAAATGATAGAAAAAAACAATTTAATATTGTGCACAGGCTCAAATCACCTTGAAGATCAAATTTGTCTCATCTGCTTTATTTGAATATTTTGAAGTGCTACAAATAAAATAAGAAAATAGTTACAAACTGGTTGGCGCAGTAAGTAGAGCTCCTGCTTTTCAACCGAAAGGTCGCAAGTTCGTTTTCCAATGAAGACAAAATTTACGTTATGAGTTTTTCGACTTAGTCTAGTACCATTTCTCATTGGGATAAAATAGATAACTAAATTTAATTATGGTGACAACTTAAAAAAATTAAACAACGCTATTTAAGAAGGCCTGGCAATAGTAGTAGTATCTTATATTTAATAAGTTGATTAACCAAAAATTCGATATATAAATACTGGAAAAATATTAGACATACCATACTTAATACCACGAAAAGATCAATAACTGTCAATGAACTGTCAATAACATGAAAAAAACAAATAACTAATCAAATAACGTATGCTGAATCTGGAGCACTGTCTCAGAGACTACTCCTAGTTTAATTCTAATCTCGTTTTTCTTTAAATTTAAGTAACAGTCACTTTTCATGTTCTTTGTACACAATTCTAGAAACTTATTGTTTCATGTATATATACACAAATTGATTAATAAATAAATAAATAAATAAAAAATTAGTTTCACAATTCTTACATAGATTCAAAATTTTTTATTTTAAGTCAAATCTCTCCATAGGCACAAATCTCTCAAACAGATGCGTAGTCGATACTGTACTTACTCTTACCTAAAGGCATACAAATTAGGTGCATATTAAATTTACTGTGGATCAGACACAAATATGCTGTTCAGTGTAGTTCATCTTATGTATAATAATCAAACATAATCGAAGCTAATTTACCATATTTACTGAAATGTCCATGCACCATGCACTCTGTTCCATGCATTATATGTTTGAACGCATTATTCTTCACGGAATATTCGCTTTTAAATATTGAATTTTTCTTTTTTAAATTGGTCTTCCGGTTTGGAATTGGGATGTGATTTTTTGTGATATAACCATTTCAACATTAGTACATACTTCCTCTACATACGATGTTTTGCTGCAACAAAATGACCTCACAGAAATCCCAAAGGTTTATTTTCAGGATATCTACAGACTTGTCAGAGCTACAAGTCTGCTGGGACATTTCCTAAACGTCCGGTTCACATTGCGATGTGGTGGAGAAGACAGCAACTAGACTTACACGCGGCCTTGTGTCATGGCAGCAACGGGTTGTTGAGATTGTCACCCCCTTTTTAAATTTATTAAATTAAACTACACACTCCATTGATTAACATTAAACAAACTATACATTGATGATGACTGAATCCCAAAAAATAATTTAATGCTACACCGTGTAAATCTTTCAAATGCTTCCTGGCTGCTAAATCATATACACACTACATAAGTATCTATTTCTAAAAGAAACTAAATTGAAATTTTATTTTCAAAGAAAAACAATAAAAACAAAAAATTTATTATAAAGAAAATCACAAAAAAAGAAAACGAAATTTATAATTTCGCTTTCCATTTTCTTATTTTTTGATGATTTTTTTTTTTTTTAATTTTGAATTTGTATAGGTAGGTCGCAAAGGATGCGCAGTAAATCTCTATAGTAAAAAAAAAAAAAAAATTGCAAGAAAAAAAAACTCAAAGATATCCTTTCACAAGAGATGATATAACACACAATATATTTTTTTCTTTTTTCGGTTCGTTCTTTCTCCACCCATTATCGTCATAAATGTGTATCCAATGTGTATAGAAATAATATTATAGGAGAACATAGGTACTACTCTTGTTAATACAGTGTTGGGTTAGGTGGTTGGTTTTGGAGTAATGTCAAAAAAGATTTTATTTCTAATAAGTATTTTAAAATGTTAAAGTATTATATTAACGGTAGATTGGTGATGATGGTGGCAGAGATGATGATTGTAGGTACCGTAGGGTTGATATAGATGGTAATATAGTAAAACTTTGAAATTTTCTTTTTGATTATTATTTTTCCTTCTACTTATTGAATACATTTAAAATTTTTATTGTATTATATCTACATATTATGTACAAACAAAGATATTTTTTTCATACAAATGAATGTATGTATCTATTTATTTCGTTAGGTATATAATATTATTTTCGTTTATATATGTATAGAAACAATTGAATTTCTAAAAATAGATATGGTTAAACGTGTTTCTTCGTATTTAGTTGAAAATTTTCACCTAAAAATAGATTTATTTTTATTTTTTTTTGTTTGGAAAATACTAGAGAATATACAGTGTTATAGTATACAATAAGATGATTAATACATCATTCTATATATTACAAAATTCTTCTGTATATATATACATATTAAGTAAGAATTTATAAATTTTATAAGCAACATTTAAAACATGTAAATAAAAATGTTCGGTTGTAAATTATTATTATTTATGAACGTATGTATATCTACTATCTAGATATAAGTAATACATACATATAACATATATATTCTTCTGTATATTTAACTATTCAAATAAAAAGTATATTCTAGTTACTAAAAGTATATAATATATATGTATTATGTATCTAATTGTAATATACTATTGTAGACACTCTATAGAAAAATTATTATTCTGTACCATATACTATGTACAAATATATATAATAATAAATACATGTATATAATATATTTAAATAAAATGTATAACTTTATTTTGTAACTATGGAACATAATATATATATACATATATATAATATATGCATGTATAGATGAAAAACCTTGTAATTAATTGCGAAAAGTAATAAATTTGCAATTAAAATTTTACAACAAGAAATATTATAAAGAGAAAGATAGTGAGAGAGAGATGAAATATAAAGAAATTGGATAAATATTTAAATACAAAAAAAAAACATATTTATTCTTAATACTTGTATTGGATTTACTATTTCAATTTCAATTAATTTTTAGTTTTTTTTTATTGATTGTATTGACATTTTAAATAATATTTCAGTGAAAGAAAAAGTTAAATAAATTTCATTTCAGCAAATAAAATAATAAAATAAATTTATCAATGTCAAATGATCTACTGTCATAAGTTTAAGTCTATAAATTAATATTTATTAGCATAGATTTAATAACATATTCAAAGAATATTCAAATCAAAATACGTCATTTTCTCAAAATATATCCATCAAAAATTACAAGTTCTGTTTTGAAAAATCCTCGACTTATTTTTATTAATAATAAAAACGTCAAAATTTAGTTGTCAAAATTCGGGTATTTTATTTTAATATAATTTTTTATTTTTTCTCAATATGTTTACATTTTCAAACTAGTCTAGTCTACAAAAATTTACAAAAACAGCGCTTTTCCATTATATTTTAATAACATCTCAATCAAATTTAATATACAGGGTGGTCCGGTTTAGAGCAAAAATATTTTAAGGGGTGATTCCTTGGTGTATTTTAAGAAAAAAATTGTTCTAAATCTATTTTTAAATTTAACATGAGCTGCAGGGGGTTAAAGAAAATTGGATCAGAAAAATTATGTCTAAACAATATTCTTTACACCTCCGAAGAAATTGAAACTAGAGTAATATTTTCTTAATAACTTTCTTTTAAAATAAATACACCTAATTAACGGTATATATGTTGGATGAGTAACAGGTTTAGCGTTTTTAAATAACAACTTAAAATTTTGCTTTTAAGAACTGAAAATTTTGTAAAAAAACATTAATTATTTACACATAATTGTTTACACATAATTTTTCTAATCCGATTTTTTGTAACCCTCTGTAGCCCAAGTTAAACTTAAAGATAGACCCCTCGTCTAGAAAAATTTTTTCCTAAAATACTCCAAGGAATCACCTCTTAAAATATTTTTGTTCTAAGCCGGGACACCCTGTATGATTGGAAAAAAAAACATTTAAGCAAATTTTTAGTTTTCATGTTGATTTTAAGCACTACTTATAATAATTTTTAATACTCTTAGCATTGTGCAAATTTTGCAAAACATGTCCCTTAATTACGATATTAGAAAAGTAAGGAGTAAAAGGCAATCATTTTTTATTGAAAAAGAATAAAAAATAAAAAAAACTTAGCCTAACTTAATCTAGCTTATAATACTTAACCTATTATTAAAAACAAAATAATGTGGTACATTTTATTGTTAATTCTAATTAGGGTTTTTCAACTACAAAATAGTTTGATTAAAATAATTTGTCCTTATACCTGGAATGGACATTTTAAATTTTCTCCGCTTATATTTCCCGGGTTATATACAATTGTTTTACATATAGATGTCCATTATAATGATATATATAATGGTAATTTAGATAATAACACTTTCCTCCAAATACTATCTAAATAATCCTTAAGACATTTAATTAATTTGTGTTAGAGGTATAATTAATAATATTGATATAAATATAATAAAATATTTATTTTATATTAAAAATTCCTAAATAGTATTAAAATGTCCTGTTGAAAAATTTTATAGGCACCAAAACGAAACTAACTAAAGGACCCTATAAATTAACTATGTATGTATGTAAGTAAATAAATAATAAATAAATAAAAAATATATAAAATAAATAAAACTTTTATAATATCAACTAAACTATTTTTGGAATTAATAAACTAAAGAAAATTTGACATAAAAACTATGATAGCTTAACTTTTTTTTTTTATTTATTTTTTTTTTATTCGTGACCCTAGCACATAGCCGTATGGTCCTAGGGTTTACATTAAAATTTAATTTACAATAAAGTGAATTAATCCTTTTTTAGACATTATTACAGATTTATAATTTTCTCACCCACTTTTATTGTATATTTATAAAATGATGAATGGCAAAATACATATATATGAAATTAATTAAATACTTTTTTTAATTTAAAGTGAAAATAGAACATTCAATTTGAATTTTCCCATACTTGAATCAATGTATATACACTAACTATTTAAATTTCGTTATGAACTTTAATTACTGTCATTAAATATTAAATTGTAAAACTGCCAAATCACCATGATCAATCCTGTTACTCCTTGTGGATGCACTCGATTTTGATCAAACGTGCGATTTAAGTTAAATTATTTATTATTAATTGTATATGCTTACATTGTTGGTTAGAATAAATACAAGTTTTAAGACTACTTCTTTTAATATATAAGACATTTGAAATTTAGAAATTCACATTGGATTACAAATAAATATAAACAAAAAATAAGTTTTTGATCTGCAGTACAAATTTTTTAATAACTTTTCTTATTTCATTTTTCAAATGTGTTTTTTTTTTAAATTGAAATATTTTTGTATATTTTTCATAATTCAATTTATAACTTAAAATATTTTTTTTTACCTTTTCTGATTTTAATATGGTTTATTTTGGAATATATTATGATATATTTTGATAACTTCAAAAATTATAATTCGTTCAAAAACTTCAGTACGATAGCTCATAAAATAAATAAATGTAGGGTTGGTCTCTAAAGCGTTGACTAATTATGATTGAGAAGTACTCATTTATAAATTGCTAAAATTTGAATTAGAATTGAAATTTCCCTGGTTTGTGTCTTGAAATTAACCAAATCGAAATGTTTTTAATTGATGAAAGCTCAATATTACTCTAATTGAAAACATATAATTCAAAGATTATATTAATTTTCTATATATGTATATATATTTTAAATTAATTTACATATTTTTATTTGATAATTTAAAATTTATTATTGTATATTGAAATTTAAATTTTCAAAGAAATCTTTAGTTGTCTAATGTGTAGTGATTTAAAATTAGATTTCAGCATTTTAAACTTGATAGTTTGGTTTTTTAACCATATAGATCATCACTTTCACGGTTCACATAGATTTTTGAATTTCCATACAAATGTAATTCAATTTTTTTTCCCCAGATCTCTATCGATACAGATTATGGAAGGGAATATGTAAATTTTCCTTTTTTTAACAGTGATACATATCTTATATATAATTCACAAGATAAACGAGGTGGTTAAAAAAGGAAAAATAATTGAATAGTAAATTTTATCACTAAAATATTAAAATTTTAGCAAGTTCTTGATGCTGAATACTTAAAACATTTCAAATAGTTACACCAAATAAATGATTTGGTTATACACCAAATAATACGGTTATTTCCAAGTTGAGCGACATCTATACTATAAAATAAATTTTAATTACGGGCAATTACGAACAAAAAAAAGGCTTCATAAAAATTCTGTCATTTTAAATAGACACACACGCTACTAGGAAAAAGTACAAAAACACAAAAAAAAATTTAAAAGAAAACAGGAAAACAAAAATCAGATCAGATCAATCTTTAAAAATGATCTAATAAAATGTTAGTTCATTTGTTTCTGCTATTATTAAAAAAAATATATACAATAAAACACGGTTATAGTCATTCGCTAAATTTCAATAATATTTCTGACTATAACCGTTTCATGACTATAGGCGTAGTCAAAAACAAATTGCATCTTTATAAACAAAATCAAATTCAATAAAATATCTTTCGTATAACAATTTTAAACTTTATTTCATTCATAAATGGCAATTCTGTTATGTAATCACGAGATATATACATATTTGTACTATGTAACAGAAAAAGACTATACATATATGTATGTACCTGTAAATCAGTTTTTTAATAAAATAATTCACTTTTGACATATTTTTTTGTTTTATTGAAAAAATTGGCATAATATTTTAATGTGACTTATAAACGACATCGATTGTATGAACTTATGAAGTTTATTACTTTCTTTCAAACCATTTGTTTACTATTGCTATAACAGAATTGTTATTAAAAACGTTTTTGACTATAAACGAATTAAAATACATCGATCTACTACGTTGAGAGTTGAGATGGGATTTTATGTTAAGTTATATTGAAATTAGTATTAATTTCGTCAGAAAGTATTAGGTATATATTATACTTTAATTTCATTATATATGTATTCAATAATCAAGCGATTCAGAAAACAACTACAATAAATATATTTTTTTATATAAAATCGTACCTAAAAATACTGTTTCTGTGCAATTGCACAGGGGATTCACTAGTATGCATATATTTTCAAATGCCAAAAAAATTCAATCAAAACAAAAAATACAAAATATTAAGTAGTCGTTAGATCGAGATCTATATAGATTAATAAGAAAATCTAACTAATGTGGATATATAATTTTGAAATTAAGCCAAATACAGTCTTTAATATTTCTGCGAACGACCTACATATGATCATACTCAAAGTAACATATTATATTATCAACAAATTGCTTTTATTCAACGGGATTTCGGAAAATAATTTTATTTAAACTTACATTTGTATTACAAATGTTACTTTCGCTACTGACATACAACGTCAACTTTTTTTTAACATAACTACGCTTTCTTTATTTTTATTTCATTTATTCATCCAATCTGGAGATGTCGCTTGAAGCTCTCAGAAGTGTATTATTCCGTCACAATTCCGTCAAACAAGTATTTAAAAAATGATTTCTTCAACATTTTATATTGGTCGCGTGATTATAATATTTTCTTTTGAACATGATATAATATTTTTATTTAATTTAAAGGATAACCTAAAATTATCTATGTATATATATTAACATAAATTAGATTTTTTTAAAGCTAATACTCAACTATAAATAAGGATATGCCCTGAATTTTTTAATTCAATTTCAGTATAAAAATTGAAATAAGAATCATTAAAATTGCATTTTTTTTTTGACAATGAAACTATTTTTAGTTTTTTAAATTTTACAAAAAAATAAAAACATGTTTATAAATGAATGTTTTCCTAATTCTTTTTATTTTTGTTTTTTTTTTTATTTTAACTTCAATTTAGAGGACAAATTTTTCGTAAATAGTATATTGTATATAATACAGCCATCACTGTGTTGTTCTGATATACATAACCTTAAAATATTCAAATATTTTTGATCAGTATTAATTTGTTATTATATTATATACACATATATGCATGTTTGATTTATATATATGTTTGAATGTGTGTACACATAATATATGTAGTATATAAATATTATGTACTATAACGTCCTTCTATATCAACTTTTAAATAGGACAGTTTTTCGTCATTATTATTAATATACATATTTATATATAGATACATATCCATATTAATATACACATGTATATAGATATATATATACCTGCATTTTTTCTATATAATATTATTTAAAAATTATGTAAACTGGTATAAATATAATATTAAGTATTTCTATTTTTAGAAATAGCAATAAAACAACAAAAATATCTCAATATCAATATTTTAATATTATTATGTTTTATTATTATTTAAAAAGGATAATAATTATTAAAGTGTATTATATTATGTATACGATATTACACATATATTTAATTTAGATTTAATAGGTTAGAATAGAGTTAAAATTATATATATGTTATTTTAGTACTTATTAAGAAGTGTGGACATTTCAAGTAAGCGTAGTTGAAGTAAAAACGAAAACTTATACGACTGCAGAGCGTTACGGTATTTGCTCAGCTTTGCCTTTCCGTTTTCTTCCAAATTGTATGTACGTAATGTGTTTAAAAATATTTTCTTACAAAATGTGTTATTCCACATAAATTTTCTTTTAATAATATACATTTATCAAGAAAAGAGATGTTACTGAAATTATATTTATTATACAAATCTATGATGACCAAATAACACTCATTATCCGTACACATCAGATGCTTGGTGAACGAACACATTATCAGTCGATTTTAATAAACAGTTTTATTTAACTATATTCATAAGCAAGAATTGGAATATACTAGAATATTTTCATCATACCATGCATTCAAAATTTCTTAGATATTTCCTCTACTGGCATAATTTTTTTTTTTTTTGCCAATTTGATAGTAATTTTCCATCGAAATAATTACAGAAAAAAGTATTAAAGCAAATTAATATAAAGTTTTTGTGGATAACTAATATGTACAACTACCAGTATTATTATTAAGCTCTATTAAAGTAAAAATCTCAAGCCACACAATTTTCATATAACTACCATGTTTGTAAATAAAGAGTTAAAAAACAGATGATTTAGAAGTTAGGAAACAGAGTTAGAAAACAGTTATCAAATTTGCTATAGACTTATTTATATTCATACAAATTTGTTAAACTTTATGCCACCGAAACTGCCATGATACTCTATCTGGAATGAAAAAACAAAAAATATAACTAATTTGATTAAATCGTATGATCATCATAGTTCTAGCGAGACAGTTTTAATTTAGATGATATATGATTATATTACATTTAATTGATATTTTAATTTCATTTCCAATTTTAAAATATTATTTTTTTTTAGTTTAAATTCTATATACACTTGCATGTAGCCCTTCTATTATTCTGATATAATAGAGGGACATACTTGTGGTTTTAAATACACCCTTTAGTGTCAAGATGTCCTGTTTTTAAAGTATTTTTAATCTATTCCTCATTATGGTAATATTTATTGGATATTAAACCATATTCTAACATGCTAAGAGATCTCTCTCTCTCCCAAAGCTATTACGAATAGTTTTTATTAAAAAAATATGGAATTTTATAATATTTGGTTTTAGGTACAAGCATTTATTAGAGTGAAAGTGCTTGTAGTCAGTTTCCGATTTTCTATTTTAACCAGGCTCTTATGCATTTCCTTTCTAATTTGCAAATTTGATTTCAAAATTGATTTGTACAATTTACCTTGCACTAATATTGAACCAAATTTATCCAGCATATGAAATAGTTGTACTAAAGCTCTGATAAGATAAATTTTTTACTCTATTGTTTATAGATTTATTCTAAAATAATTTTTTATAAGCAATGAAGGATTTTCTGCCTTTTTTCACTTTGAAAATAAAATTTAAATTATGATGAAGAATACACCTAAGTATTAAACAATTTTTTTTTTTTTGTTTATATTTAAATTATTTGGAATCGTAATTTTCCAAATTCTTGCCAGTGTTTTTTAATATAATCCCTGCTTACGGTATGTCGTCTGTGCTGCAACTGTAAAAAAATCAACTGTCATCACGCTTTCGGTTATGCAGTTTGCGACAATTGATGATCGTCATGCTTTCGGTTATGTAAAATGGCAGTCAAATTTGAGCATACAAACCAGCAAAATATTTTATGCTTAGTTGTTGATCGTCATTATTTTGTTTTGTTCATGGATTATGTAGTACAAATTTTTTGGATGGTTCTACAGGTTTTTAAATATCAAAATATGTAACTTCAATCTACATTGTTTGTAATTTTTATTACATATTTTTATAAAAAATGGATTTAAAAAAAATTAAATAAAAACGAAAAATACACACAATAATTCACAAATCAAAAATTTATGTTCGGTAATATAAAAGACGGGCGACACCAAAAGTATGCATTTGTCGATTTGACAGTTGATCGGTAGCATCAAATGTTAATTGATATCGAAAGAAAGGTATTACTAACACTATCCACTGGGTTGCAGAATAATATCGTTTCACATTTATATATATATATATACATATATATGTACATTTTTCGTAACGATATTTTACCACAGTAACGCAAGGGTTAACTGCTTTTTAACATTAGTTTGAACCTCTTTTATGTTATTTGCTGCTGAGTTTATAATGAAATCATGTGCATGTGATTAAATTAAAGTAAAAGTAGTTTGATTCATGTCATACAGTACCTAAAAAATTTATTTTTTTAAAAAAAATACATCTTTTGCCTAGAATTATACTCAAATATAACTCAAAAATTTGGAATATACATTTTCTAAAAAATTGTATTTAAATTGCAAAAATATATAAAATTTGAAATGCTTATGTTCGACAGTTTTATGAAATTTTTAAATTGAAAAATGGCTTATATATGGATCAAAATCGTATTTACAACATTATTTTATTAAACTTTTATCATAAATAAAATATATAAACGCAAGCAAGTTTAAAAAATTAAGATTATTTTAATACTACTGCAACACAAAAGTAATACGTCATGATTAACCTAGAGTCTCGACGTAAGAGTTTTAGAATATATTCAAATATTTTCATCATGCCAGCAGAGGAGATAGCTAAAAAATATGTATGCATTCGTAATTTCTTAGCTATCTCCTCTACTAGCATGATTTTTTTTGCCAATCAATTTGATAGTAAACTTACATTTCCTACAAGAACAAAACAAATATGGTTAAAGTAAGTAAAAAAATAGAGCAAAATCAATTTTTTAATTCAACTTTTATTGTTTTTTTATAATGAGCTAATTCGTTAGTATTGAAGTATATTTTGGTATATAATTAGAATCTAACAATAGTGTAATAAAATAGCATATTTTTTTTAATAAATTTCAATGTATGTGTATATAATTTAAATTCAATACATTAAAAAAGTTACATGAATCATTATAGAAATGAATTTTTCAAACTATATATATATGTATATATATAATATGTACATATCATATATCTACCTACATATCATATATGCAAATCACATATCATATACATTTACTATTTACATAATATATCCATATATATTTTCCATAATAAATAAATTTTTTATGCACCTAGATGATATCGTTGTCTCAAACTTTATTTCTGTTTCTTCACTTCACTATGATGATAGTAACCCCTACCTATGTCACAGATATTATTAATAAATATTTTTTGACATCATATTATATAATGTGTATGTACTTTCTTGTTAGTAACTCCCATGGCGAAATAGTGTGTTAGCAATACTCCACAAAAACAACCCACAAAAATAGTAATACCGAAAAAATGGGTTAGTATTGAGAATTTTTCTATCACATCGATAACATTGACCAAATATTAAGCTAACAATAATTGTCATCAACAAAATTACTAGTTCTGGTTTCCAATTTGTTCTTGTGTTTTAAGTTGTGTGTTTTTTTTTTAATTTGATAATGACTGAAGAAAATAATGATAAAAGAAAAGGTATAGTGACAACTTTGTAATTATAAATTTGAAAAGTAAACGATATTTAGCGATATTGACAAAATTGATTTCACATCAATTAAATCATTTATTTTTATTATCTGTGGAATGTTATTTGTAGACGTTTCAGATCTATTGTACTTTCCCGTTTGATTGTTTAAAATTGCAGATTCAATTAACTTCTGGCGAACTCTATAATTTCGATAATTTCAATTTCTAAATGAGGCGATGTTAGTACACTTTGTATTATTGAATCGAATATTTTTATTTTTTGCGAGGCACCAACTAATTGATTCATTTAATAAAGTTTATTTTATTCGTCATAACATTTTTTAAGAACTAAATTAAATTTTTTGAATTAACAAATGAAATTTTTGTATCAATAATAAGCCGAACACAATGAATCTCAATAGACAACTTATTTCACCGTTATTAAATAATGCAAAAAACTGCAGATTTTTATTAAAATATTTCCCAACTTATCCCACCTTAGAAATGAAGAAATACAAAAAGTCTAATTAGGCTGCAATTATATAGTCCTAAAATGAATACGTAAAATTTTTTATTTTCAATTTTACTGTAATTTTACATACATGAAATTTTAATTTAAAATTATATAAATAGTAAAAAATGTTTTAAATATTTCCTTTTAATACTTCATATTATATTATTTTATTATTTTTCTGTTCTTACTTCAATTTTTACTGATCAAATGATAAAATAGATTTTCTGCCAAATATTGTAAATAAATTGTTACAATTTGGAACAAAATTCCTTTTTTACAACATCTTTTGTAATTTCTACAACTCTATATTAAAATTTCATACCTACCGCTGCAGTAAAATTGAAAACAAACATGCTTACATATTCATTTTACGTATCGCTACAACTGCAACCTTATCACCTCTTAAATTTTTCTAGGATTGCAAAATTTTAGTATAATTTTTACTGATTTTGTTATTATGAAGAAAATACAAAATCATCTCATTGTATATTTCGCCATCAGTATTATAGGTATTAAAACAAAAAAAAATGCATAGTGTGAACAATATAGCATATAATAGAATAATAGAAAGTTAAAAACTTTTTATTATAATTATAAAATTAAATATGTAAATTTATAAAACAAAAAAAAAAAAAATCTAAAATTCAAAAGCTTCTATGCATATAAGTAGAAAAAAAAAATTCTATATTAAGCTCTTAACTATAATAAACAAAAACAAAAATCAAATCCAATTAAATTCAAACTTATGATGATGTCAATGAGAAAAATTTGTGTCGTCGTCGTCGTCATTATAAATTCAACAAGAACAAAAATAACAATAAAAGCAAACAAAACAAAAGATAAATAAATAAAATCATTCCATATTATGAAAGAATTGAAGAGAAAGTTCAGTGTGTTAGTAGGTCAAATTTTTTTATACTATATACATATATTCAACTGTACATTATATAACTGTAAAACAAATAATCTTCTTCATATCAAAAAATGATGATGACTTCTTATAAAAGTAAATTAAATATGCAAAAAAAAAAAATATGCACAACAACAATAACAACAAAAATGTACACTTTAATATATTATTTATTAAAAATTTTACTTTTCTCTGTAATGAAAACAAAAATTTACAGTACCAATATACATACATACATACATAAATATAAAAGAATTTCCTTACAGAATTTTTCTGTAAAATTTTTTGTTTTAAACAGAATTTGGAGAATTTTCTCATTCATGGAAAATAAATGATTCATTCACAGATGTTTTCTTTTGCAGTGAAAAATGATTCAAAGAAACAAACTGAAGGATATTTGGTTTTTCCGTGTTTTTGTTTTTTTTTTCTTCATATTATGTATAGGATTTTTATTTCATATGATTTATGTACATATATACATAGAATTGTATACTTACCTATTTGGAAATATTTAATGCGCAGCTTACAGAATCAATTAATTCAATTTATATAGAAATGATTCAGAAAAATATTGAAATTCTGTGTGCTCCTGTATAGACTGTATACATTTTTATCTCATTCATTAAAATTTATCCTTAAAAAGGATCTTCATATTACTTTTTGTTCGTTTTTTTTTCTGTAATAAATTATGTTTGGTTAGATATTATTTTTATAATGGCCTTAAAATTTGAGAAAATAATTTTTGTGATTTTGATAAGTCAAATTTTTTTTTATTTCGAATTTAAAAAATGAAATAAGCAGGAGTTTGTTATATAAATAATATTATAAAGCAGTTTTCAATAAAAAGTATGTATTCTAATTTATATGTATGTTATTTTTTTCTTCAACTGATTCAATGTAAAATCGGTTTGAAAATAGGAATAAATGCATAAAATAATTTGATAAAGTCATTTTGGGTAAAAACATCGATCGATAGCCACAGGTCTAACTTTCATTTAAGCTTATTTAGAACTGAAAACCAAAACAATAATTGTTGGTATAATTGCTTAAAGGTTTGTAATGAATTGACAACGGAAATCAAATAGATTTATAGTGATATATTTAAAAGACGATGCAGTTAAATTCTCATATTTTAAGTATGTAAAAATAAAAATAAAAAAAAAACAAATTGGTTTGTATTGAGATCATTTGGAATGATTTAAGTAATTTTATATTTAGAATAAAAATATTAAAATAAAACTTTGTAAATTATATAAAAAAAAAATAGAAAAAGAACAAAAAAAAGAATATGCTTACAACGCCTCTATATTTAAAGAGCCCTGAAACTAATTTTTGCTTCGTTAAAAAAAGATTTTATTTGCATGGAAAAACGAAAATTTACGAAGATTTTCCATAAAAATAAAATATTTTTTTTATCAAAGCAAAAATTAGTTTCGAGGCTTTTTAAATATAGAGGCGTTGATGTATATATAACAATTGTAATGAAACAATTAATAAAATTAAGCACTTTAGGAAAATAGAAAAATATTAGAACATGCCTAACTGTAGCCAAAAATTAGTCAAAAATTATAATACCAGACACCTTATAATATACGGCCGCTATAAAGTTTATATTTAGAATGTTAACATTTTCTTCTTTTCAAGTATTATTATAAAATTTAAAAAAAATATAAAAGTTAGCTTACATATACTGACATTATCAACTTATATTAATTTAGAGTTTAGATTAAATCATCTTATTAACTACAATTTACATTTTTTTTTACATATTATTACATCGCCTGCTTAATTATAGATTACAAAAAACTTTTACTTGGACAAAACGAAAATTGAAGACAAAAACATTTTCGATTATTTTGATTTTTATTTAAAAAAAAAACTTAAGAAACTATAACTATAATTATAACTTAAAAGCGAAAGGTACAGTAAAACTAGTCAAGCACAGTCTGCCAATGAACAATAATTAACCAGCCTATGAATTCAGCAATTAATTGAGTATTCGCTTACTTTATTGTTGAATTTTGTTTACCTACTTGTAATTTTATCAGCTATCGGCAGACTTTTTGATTTCAAATGTCTATCCGTCGTGCTGTGATACCATGGAGGACTTAAGATCATTTTTAGAACCTTGTTTTGCGCCTTTTGTATTTCTTTTTATGTGGCAATTGGCACGATCTCCCCATATTGGGGATCCACATAAGTATAAACTTTAGAATATCTGATTCAAAAGTTAATGTTTTATTTAACTTTGATAAGGCAGATCTTCAGTGTTTTATATTAATATAAATTTTATTTATTTCAATTTTTATAAGATCTTGTGTTCTATTTATATTTGATTTTTTATACTTGGATCTCTAGAGTTTATGTTATTTATTTTTTTGAGAAAGCGAACCAAAGTTGTCCATATATAATTTTCGAAAGTTATTGGAAATTTCGAAACTTTAAGAATCTTTGGAAACAGCAAATTTTTGTAACAGGACCCCCTTTTTGTAGTGAAAGATACTAAGGAAAAGTAGAAAATATTTTACAACCTTAAATATTCTCTCTGAAACTATAAGGAATACATGTCGATTACAACTTGATATTTTTCTTTAATATATATTTAAGACAGTGTATCAAAAACTGTATAATCTATAGCATCTTGACAGTAAAATACAAGAGTAAGGCATCAAAGTTATTAATAATGGTTATGTTACACAACACTTAAAATTTTGAACACATATCTTATGCATAAAAATAATTTATATGAATATTCTGTAAAAGGCGTATACGGCTTTGATTTTGAACCCAACTCTAAAATCTCTACTAACTCAGAATTTCGAATAAAATGCCGCACATAATAAAGTTCTAACAATAATAAAGATCGTTTTTTGTGGATATGTTTTTTTGTGGTAAAAGCCATTATGGATTTTGTTTTTTGGGGATTTAGGGGCTAACCCACGTTATTACAGTTGCTCCTCCATTTTTTTTCTTACTTTAATATTAATTTTGATTGATAAAAAATTATTAGAAATATATAATACTATATAATACTATATATATAATACTATATCCTATTTACTTTTTATAAAATGTTTAAGAAAAAATCATTCAAATATTATAAAAAAACTGATTTCAACTAAAATTTTACAAGATAAAATATAAGTTTTTTATTTGTTTTAAAATTACACTCAAAGTTATTTTTATAAAGCTTACATGTACACGTACTGCTGCCTACAAAAAATTAATACTGGTTTTTTTTTTTTTGTACAAATTAGTAGAAAAGAAACCTTTTAATACAATTTTAAATGATTTAATACATCAAATAGCACATTATTCAAAGAAGAGACCTACAAAATAGCCCAAGTATCGAGGTTGTGCCTATTATATCATTTTAATATCTATAGAAAGCTAATTTTTGCTATTTTTTATTATTATTCTTTTTTTAGTTTTAATATGGTTTTTCAATCCTTTTAAATATTTTTTTGTAAAAAATTTCCTTGAGCTAGATTAAAAGAAAACAAAAAAAAAAGTAGAAATTAAAAATTAAAATAGAAAATAATAGCGCCACAATACCAGAATAGTTATTCAGCTCACAAATACGATATGTTTGGTTGAGAACTAACATTACATTTGTAATGCCATTTGAAAATTATTTTGCACATTTTTTTCCTCATTTTTACAAAAGTTTTTTACAAATCGCTGCCACTTTGGTTTATGAAAACAAATGAGTTCAAAATTCCAGTCTTGAATTACCAACACACTACTGTGTAAAAAACGCGTATAACTCCAGCGCTGCTATAGTTATTATTCGTAAACATTATGTACCAAAAATAACCGAGCAATAAAATTGTTTAACAAATAACCATACAATGGGTTTTGTAAAAATGGGTTAAATTGCAGAAGAATAACGAAACGTAGTATAACGAAATCGAGCTAACCAAAGGAAATTTAATTAAGTTAGCTGACCTTGATAGATGATTCAAATTTGCACGACTCCTCATAGATATTATTTCACACATATAAAATCCAGTTGGTGCATTAAATAAAACCACAAGTACATCATATGTACATCATATTCTTTCAGGATATACCAGGTTAAAACTGAAACATTGTTCCATCGCAAAACTGTGCTCAGTGCGATAAGGCTCAGTTTTGGTTGAACGGACAGTTTAATTACAACGTTTGGTTATGGTGACCCCAACCATCATGTTATTGAAATCTAAGCTTGGCGATAAGTTGATTTTAAGAAATGAACCTGTCAATTAGCTTTTGAAATCATACAATTTGACACTTCTCGACTATTTCCCGTTGGATTACGTAAAGTCACTGATTTATGCTGATAAACCAAGAACAGTTAAAATTAGATGGTTTTGCTTGAAATAAAGTCAAGTCAATTAAATTACATTGATTCTGGAGCCATAGAGTGAATTTCTTTTACTTTAAATTACATACGAGTATACATATCTACTTATATTTATATACCTATTGAACAAATATGTATGTAAGTTAGTCTTATAGCTACTATGTATTCACATTACGAGTGTTTAATATGGTACCAAGCCTATCAAGTTCAAAAAATATGTCATAGAAAACGATATTCACACTACGAATTGCTAGTTTTCATTTGACATTTAAATTTATTGTAATTATATGCAATTATTGTTTTTAAATAAAAAAAAAACTAAAAAATATTTTTAAAAAAGCTCTTATTAAATATGTAAAGAGAACTTATTTAATAATTTTTTAAAAATCACTTTTAGCTTTATATCAATATATGACATTGACAATATTTTTTCTGCTGCGGTGTAGTTAAAAAAAATAACTCTATTAATCGAAAAAAAAGAACTAATTTTCAAAGGCAACCCTTTAATTTTTCGAGCTTTCCCGGAAATCATGGCAGCTTCATTTACATACAAAATGTCTAGTTATAACACCATGCATAACTAGTTCATCGTTGATACACTGAAAAAATTATTTACTAAAATACAGCGAATTTTTACTAAATTTTAACACAAAATTACTTAATTTCGAGCCAAAAACATAAATCTTTATTTTAAGGAAAAAAGTTTCTTTAATTTTAAGAAATCAAAATGTTTTAAAAAAAAAAAAAGAATTTGTCTTAAAATTTAAGAATACTTTGCTAGAATTAAGTAACAAATATACTAGTAGTTGCTTTAAATTTTAGTATGGACTTACTAAATAAAAAGAAAAAAATTTTAAACTCAAGTAAAAAATTTACTTAAAAGAATGGCGAGCAAATTAGGGAATATATTTTTGATTTTAAGAGAAACTATTTGATTTTTACTGGAATAGTTTACTGGAATTAAGTAAAAAAATAAACTGTACTTTAAATTTTAGTAATGGCTTACTAAATAATGCGATCTAAGCTTTAAATTGAAGTCAGCAAATTACTTAAAAGAATTACATAATTGTCCTAAAATGCAGAAAACATTATTTAGTTTGTAGGAATAATGTTTTGATTTTTAGTCAATCAAAGGATTCTAGGATTTGATTAATTTTTAAATCGTTGTCAACCTATAATTAATTGAAAAAATGTTAACTTTTTTTCCAAAAATATTTATTATACAAAAAATAATTTTTATGCAAAAATCATATTTACATCATTATTACACAAGTTATATTTGATAATAATTATATTAAATAAAATAAAATTTTCTTAAAAATAAAAATGAATTAATATGACAAAAGTTTTATTATCAACTTAATTATCTGAATATATTGTAAATTATTTTATTTTAATTTAAATTAAATTTAGTTTTTATTAAAATTAACATTACAAAACAACTTTTTGTAGGATTTTTTTTTAGGAATACATATAAACTTATACTATATTTAAAAATTATATTCTGCTTTTAAAAATTTAAGCCCATTAGACTGACAAATTCAGAACCTTTTAGTTCTTAAAAAATGTTTGTTATGACAATGGCTTGATTCCTATATTGTGCTTTCTGAGAGAATTATTTCACAATTTTATGTTGGGTTCTCAGTTGCAACTACTTCGTTATTATTATAAACTAAATGTTGTAATTATCATTCATTATAAAATATTATTATTAGACCTTATAATTTTTTTTTTACTTTTTCACTGTGTAGTAAACAGTAATATACAATTTATAAGTTTATTTATTGAAACACTTAGCTTATTTATTTAAACACACATTTAAGTTTTTGTTTATTTGTTAATTTCTTTCTGTGAATTTTTAATCGAAGTTTTAATGTGAATGTCAATAAAGGTTAGTAAAACTAATTGAAAGCGTTTCAAATAAAAAAACTTTGTGAATTCCAAAAACACGTTTTTCTTTTATTATTTAAAACTCATTCTATTTATTCACTGATTTTTTTCCCGCCTGCGAACTTCAGCGACCACGCTAATAAGAAAAACTAATTGAATGTATAAGTCAATTATAAAGTATGCATTACCATACCAATACTACTTGATAGACATACCAATTTACTTGGAATTTTAACAATTTACAGCATTTTTATTTAGTAAAATTTTTAGTGACTTTAGTACGAATATCATAAATATAAGAAAATGCTAATTTTAAATTTTAGTAACTAATACTTGAATGAAATAAACTATTTCCTAATTATAAGAGCCAGTTGGTTTAAATAGAAAGAAAAGTTTTTACTTAAAATAAGAACTGCGGTTTTGATATTTTAAGACCTAATCATTTAGTTATAAGGTTATTTTACTAAGTCTAAATGAGTTTTCATTATATATTAGGAATTTTTTACTTGAATTTAAAATTTGCAAAGATTTTAAAATTAAGTAGTACTTTTATTTAAAAGAAGTACATATATATAATTTTTTCAGTGTAACATTTGATAGAGCGTATAGTGAATAGTATATTAGCATTTGTTGAAATAAATGACTATTATTATATTATTTACTTACAATATACTCATTACCTTAGAACCTTATTCTTAAATAATTGGTAATGCTGTGTATATTGTATGTAAAAGTATCCTAAAGTTGACCAGAATAATTTTCGTTTTTAAAATATCGTATTTGAAATAATCGAATTAACACAGTTTGACAGTTCATTTTAAACATACACAGATATTCACTTTTTGTTTTTATTTTCTTGTTTTTGTTTTTTTTTTTAAATTGTTTTTGTGACTATGAGTTATTTTTCTAATAAGTAGGTGTATGCACAATACATACATACATGTATTTTATGTACATTTATACGTATTGTTACGAGCAATTTGTATTTTAACTGCTTAAACATTTACTTGTTTTTTAGAGCATAATATAAACTTAAATTAATTAATAATCTGCTTATATCAAGTATATTTCATTTCATGTTTTTTATTTCAAATTAATAACACATAAATTTACTGAATTTACTGTTATATAAATCTGTTAAAATCTGTTAAAATAGATAATAATATGTGTACATAATAATATTTTAAATAATTTTATATTTTAAAGAAAAACAAAGGCTTCTAATTGGCGCCTTCATTTCAAGAGGTCAGTTCCTTATATTATAATTTCGTAATTTTTAATATTATATTGTGCGTCTACGATTATAAATTAAGCTCTTTTCTTTATCTTTCATTTCCTTTTAATAAATTCCATTTCAAAGATGTAGAATATCGATCGACACAATATGTCATGTGTCTGTAATTTAATTTGATTGTAGGTGTAGGTTTCATAATTTTATTCACTATTTTTTTAGGTTCAATAAATTGTATTTATTTTTAATTTTTTTTTTTACAATGGTCCCAAAATGTTGATACTCCATTAGAATCCTGTAAATGTATATTATGAGAATTTATTCCATTTGGGTTGATTTTAAGCAAATTGTTTCAAGTTGTGTTATTTCAGTTTTGTTATGATTTTTATGTATGTAGTTTTTCTAGATTGGTATTGATTTCAGGTAATAATCAATTATCATTTCAGGAAGAGACTGATGGTAATTGCTGTTTATTTTTATCTAGATAGTTATTAAAGTTAAGTAAGTTAATTAGATTCCTACGAGTCATCACAGAGATTTGATTTCATCTGATAATTGAATTGATTCTACTACAACTACAATTTTTGTATGATTTCCATAATAATATTACAGATAGTACGTAGTAAAAACTAAAATTTTAAGCTGGCATTTAGATGATATGAGAGGATAAGAAGTAACGCTAAAATTGTATCATAATGGTAGACAGACAGTTTAAACTAAACAATGGCAAAAACCTCAGTAACTTCATAAGAGATTAACACGTTTAGTAATAAAAAAAAAAAAAAAGTCACACAATGTTAATCTTAAAACGAATAAGAAACAGTGGCACTTAATAAATTATTACATAGGTGATAGGACCGTTCCGCCTTACCTAACTATATAATCAACTCTAGCTTTCTTGTGAACATATTTCTTGTTTCTTGGTTGATTTTAAATAATGTTTGCTTAACGTGATGCTTCTAACTAAGCCGCGAATAAAGATGTAATCCAAAATATTTTACCATTTTTGCTTTGGAGGCTTCTATGTTATTTATATCTACGCAAAGTGGTGATTGACGCCTTAGGGCGTAAGTAATATAAACCAATTTTGCCTCGTTCCGCTCAATTTCTAACACCATCTGGACACCATCACTTATCTTTCCAAGCCTTTTTTGGAGTTTCTCTATTGGCTGAGTCTGCGATATACTTGTGGTCATTAGGGCCATATTGTCTGTAAATATTGCTATGTCGATCTCTGTTGTTGGTGGGATATTGAAAGTATATAATAAGTATAAGATAAATTTAATCTAACTAGATTATAATTTACCTATACATGACTATCGAACAGTGTTTATAAAAGCAATAAAATGACGTATTAAATAACAGGTGAAACATTTAATATAACATTTTTCTTGTTTTTGAAGAGTAAGATACATTCCGATCAGATAGATTGAAAAATTATTAACCTAACATACTGGTATCAAATAAATCACTCCAATTCCTGTTCTCAATTTGTTGGTACAATAATGACTACTGCTAAAAATAAAACATTTACGAAGGGTAATAATATAGATTACAATCCAGATGAGGCTTATTCTCTAAGTTATTTCTTTAAGACAAAATTAAAAACTCAATAAATAGCCTGCTAAATAACCGCTTTCATGTTATTAACTAGCTGACAAATGCTCAACTTAAAATATCTTCAGTTATATAGGCACTAAATTTTGAAAAACAATAAATTTCTCAAATACTTTTTTATGAAGTTTGACGAAGTGGTTGACTATTAAAAAACATATTAAAAACGGTGTCGGGACAAAATTACATATGGACAAAATTTCATATTTAAAAAAATTACATATTTAAATTTTTATAAAAATTTAAAATTATTTGGTTTTGTAATGAAGGTACTTACAATTTTAAATTTATTAAAGTCATGAGTTATAATTTGTGTATTGTCTTATGAAACTTTGTCCTATGTAATTTTATCATGTAACCTTTAAAATCATAGCTATGCAACTAAAATCAAAAGTTTATATGATTTAGAATGTAACTTATGCAACTAAGGGGCGAACTCAAACTGTCTCAAGAACAACAACGCTAAACTTGATTTATTCGTCAGCTAAATATGTTTTACCTGTATACCTTACATAAATGTGAAAACACAAAACTAAAAATTAATATAATATAATAACTGATATAATCACTCCTTGGAAGCCTATGTTAAATAACATATCTTCACCTAATCTTTATCTCAGTCTTTTAATTGATCAAAATGTTACAATGTCAACGCACTTTCTATTGAAATGAAGTGTTACAACATATAGAATATATGTAATTTTGGAGCCTCTCACCAAGAAAAATTACACATGATGAGGAACTACACGCTATTTTACAGAAACCTGCAGCACAGTCACAAGGTTTCTTTGAAGGCTCTTCTTTTGTTAAATATTCTTTAATTTTAAAATTTTAATGTTGCAATTTGAAATAAATAATAATAATTCGTATGATTTAATTATATTTTCGTATAACAGTACTTTGTATTGCAATTCCGAAGCCGACTAATAATACGAGTTATTTGTTATAATTTCAAGGCAATTTTTTTTTCATTTCAGCATGTGCACAGAAGTGGCCAACAATTTTATATATCTAGACCCATATACAGATTTCAAGTATCTTTCGGGAATTGGTTAACAAGACGTATCATTCATAAAACGTCTCATCACTATCAGGAATTTACAGAAGCGTATCGAACATTTAGTTCAATAAATGGAAATTTCAACTTTAATCACAATGATATTTTCATAGTTTTTAGAGCATTCTAACAAAATTACAATTCCCATATACAATGTAAAATTCTTGTTCTATATTGTATTTTAATACTATTTAATTAATTTTATTAAAAAAAAATTTTAAATTAAAAAAATTTAAAAACTTTTCCAAAATACAGGTATATTTGAAAATTATTTTTTATTGGCAGCAAAATACTTCATAATCTGTAACATAAATTCTACCGTTTGTGGAATAACGTCAACAAAACAAAATACCGTTTTTTAGTATTAAATTTTTTTTACGTTGTTAATTTTATTTTTGTATTTAAAATTATGAATAAAATGTGTGTTCGTGTTGATTGCAACAAGAATGCAATACAATAAACATGTTTTAATCAACGAATATTTGAGGTCCATAATGGTAAAAAAACCGTTTTACAACATTTTAGAAGACTTACAAACATTATAAATAAAATCGTATATATAAGTTAAATACCTTAGGAGCAATACAATGAATAAAACCGGCAAAATGTGTTAAATACTTTTGGATCAGACAAAAAATACATCTAAAATAAACCAAACAAGATTTGAAAAACTAAAAGCTTCTAATAAATACACATACTTATCAAAGAAAAGTTTTTGAAAGGTAGCTGGAGACAAAGTAATTTTAGATCATATACGAAGTCGATTGTAATTATAGTTCTATTCTACGCCGACACACTTAGCTCATTCCAAGATCCATTGTGATACCACAGAAACTCCTAGCGTAAAACTCTACTCGTTGAACCAATTTGAGCTTTAACGACCCAGCGATTCGTTCTTTGACCTTCAAGGTCAATAAACGGGTCCAGAAATCGGGATCTTCTATGATAAAGACTAGGACAGGAACTGAGTAGGTGTTGGACAGTTTCATCTTCTCTCTATACGTTCTGCAAAAGTCGTTTGAGGGGAGTCCAAGTCTTCTGGCATGTCTATCAATTAGACAATGACCCGTAATGACTCCTACTAATGCTAATGTCACACCTTTTCAGAGTTAGGAGATTAAGCGATCGCATCAGGTTCAGCAGAGGCCAGATTTGCTGGTGATGATGCTGAAGATTGATGCTTTTATTGCATTTTTGCGAAGCAATAAATTACAGGTAGAGGTGCACCCAGATTGCTTCTTTCCGGAAGGATTTCTATTATAGTAGCCTCTCTAGCAGGTTGATCTGCAATGCAGTTACCCGGAATATCACTGCAAGAGGCTAACACGGCTTTTGAGTTGATGGTTCTCGACTCCAGTGCTTTAATTGCAACTGTCTGTGAGTATACAGATAATACTTCTAAGAGATAAAAAGCTGGATCTCAGCGAGTCTGAGGCTTCTTTTATTGCCAACTACTCCGTCTGAAACATGCTGCAATGTCTTGGTAGACTGAGGGATAGACTTATTAAGTCTGAATAAATAATTCTAAATAAATTCAGAAAATGTGGTGAGTCTGTATGACAGCTTATGAAGCTATTCAACATATTATCAGAAATAAAGTTGACTCCAACGGAAAGAAGGAATAGTTATGCATATGCAAATATTTAAAAAAAGAGATTAAAATATTTCAGAAAACTATCGTGGCTTATTGAGTGCAGCACTTTTAAAATGTTTGCAAAAATAATTTCCGAAAAAAAAAACATCATCATTATCAGCATCTGTTGGTTGTACAACACGTGCTTAACTTTTTTTACAACTTTACTACATTCTGCTCTATCTTCTGCGACAGTTTTCCTCAACTTCTTACAGCAAACTTGATCTTCGTTTCTATCTTTCTGTAGTATAGTACGATACGTACTTTGCCTAATATTCTTTTTGGCATCATATATTTGTTCTTCTAGCTCCTTGTTTGATTTGGTATTAACTATCGTCATTTATTTTGTGATAAAATATTTTTCTTTAATATTTTCAATTTATTTTCGTCATTACATTCATCATTCTTCTAGCTTCATACCTATAGGCTTAAACTAATTCTATTACAGTTTTATACATTCTTCATTTAATCGTCCTGTTTAAAATCAAAGACATAAAAAGGACTTTGTGTGCGGGAAAACATTTTTGTACTGCTTGCATTATATTAAATAATTACGATCAAATGCATGTCATTTTTATTATTTATTGAGACATCTAGATTTATAAAGTTGTTTACTTCTTCAAAATGATACTCTTAATATTTTGGACATATTTGTTGACTGCAAAATACCAGTTATTGAAATTTGTTTATAACCTCAACATCCCGAATGTGGAACCAAATTCTATCTTATGTGTTCTCAAAACATGATAAATTCTATATTTATGACTTAAATAAGTTCAAGACGAATATTAACACCTTCGTTCGTAATTATCCTTCTTCCGTTCTATCATATCTTACCCAAACGTACCAATCAGTATAAAAGGTAAAAATATAAGGAATAGGATAGATGAGAAAACTGATCCTTGGGGAACACCAGCGTTTATTTGGAATTGATGGGACCATTTGAGAGAAGATAAACCGAAACCGATAGTTTGACATTGTGCTAGTAATGTACTATGCTATACTCGATCGAAAGCTTTAAAAAAATACAGAGCTATAATATTTGCTTCACCCGAATTGTGCAAGCAGACATTTAGTTTCTCGCTAAGGTATGTCATTTAATTACCGGTGGACCAGTGGGATCTAATTTCATATTACCTATCGTGGACAATACCTTGACTGTCTAGATATTTGGTCAGCTTTTCGTTTATTAAGATCTCAAGATAAACTTGTTTTTCCAACCCAATCTGGTATTATTTTGTACTTGTCTATTAGTGGGGGAAATTAAGATTCGCAACAATTGTGCTTGACGTTTTTAGCGAACGACCAAAAGGTTCTGCTAGTGTTGATATCTTGTCTCAACCTTTGAGTATGTAAAACCTTTTGCTGGTTAATGACCTTTTCACATTTTTTTCTGACGATGTTGTAATTCTTCCTTAATTCTTCTGGTTCATTGGTTTTGGCATTTCTAAATGCCACCTATTCTCTTTTTCTTTAATAGCTTTCCTACAGACGTCGTTGAACCACAACGTGGATGATTTTTTTTACACTTTTTAACGAGTTAGGGATAAAACTTTGCATGCCTAACTGAATCGTTTTGCTAAAAACATCTGTAGCAAATTTGACATCAAAACGCTTGTTAAAAATTTGTTTAGACCATCTCAGTTTGCTCGATTATAATGCCAGATCAATCTTTTGAGTGGTATATTTTAGAGGTAATTTTGGTTGGATGTGCTTGTAAAGAAACTTACAAGACAATAGTCAGATTTGCCAAGTCCAGAATTAACAAAGGTGGAATACTTCTCTGGATGAGAGGTTCGAAATAGGTCTAAGAGGTTCATTTTGCACCAATCCGGTCCGGAGTTCTTGTTGGACTTTTTACAAGTTGAGAAAAGTGGTATAAATTAGAAAAAAGTTCAACTTGCGTTCCTTCGGGAGTATTGCGACTAAAATATTTGAGCCAGTTGATATTATGAACGTTAAAATCCCCGACTTGCACAATCTCAGGTTGTGGATGGTTTTCCAAAACTGTGTTTATTGCATCAGATATAGGTTATTTAATTCCACAATTGTCTCTCAGGCACACTTAATTGTGGTTATCTGTATAGAAAACAGAAGTTTCGTTCTACGTCTCAACTGGGAAGCGCTTCTATTCATAAAAGTGACAAAATATTAAATATAACAATAATAGACGGACAAAATGTTACACTTCAATATATTTTAATAAGACCAGCTGAAAACCAATACAATGACTTTTTATAATTATAGAACCATATAAATACCGTCATATTATTTATTTCTTTATACCTAAATCAATACAGTTTACATTTCCTCCTTTTTCTTCTTTTATTATTTAGTCTACCTTAATTTTTTTGAGTTCTTTTTTAACACATTTATATCGCGCTATTCTATGGCTTTTTAACCCCTTTCGCCTTTGGTATTATTTTGAATACATATCATACATAAATATGTGTTGTTGTTTTTCTGTACTTTTTTTTCGTTTTTTTTTTTTGTTTGCTGGGGGGTTGATTTTTGATGTTATAAAAAGGCGAAACCCTATTCTATACTGAACAGTTAAACGTGAATATTTAATACGAAAGAATGTCGTTACATTTTTTAAAATAATTTTATTTTTATTTAATATTATTTATTATTATTTTTTTTTTTTAATTTTTATTTTAATACAAGCTATAATTTATGGCTTGAATGTTGATCATTTGATTCTGTATTATGTTGTATCGTGGTTGTGTTGGAAGAAATTCAAAATAATTTAAAAGTGCTAATTTTTTTTTTTTTTTAAAGTAAATTAAATTAAATTTGTACCCTTAAAATTGGATAATTTGAAAAAAAAAAAAAAAAATTAAAAATATGAAATTTTAGAGTAAATTAATAAGAGAGCAATGGATTTTTATGTTGTTGGTGTCAGGTTTGTCGTCCAAATAATTTTCATTTTATCAGCAATAGGTGTAATTTAAAATAAGTAAAATGAAAATGAAAATATCGTTTCAAAAAAAAAAAATAAATAAAAATTACCAGTAAGGAAATTTTGAATATAATTCATCAAAGAAAAAGTCTAGGCATATGTATAATTCAAACGGAAGTCTTCCCAGGCCTAAATCCAAAAAACTGAAGAGTCGGTATGTATGCACATATAAAATTTTAAATGTGGCAATTTTTCAAATATCAACTAAAAGGTATTTCCAAAAAATGTAATTTTTTTTTTTGGAAAAATAATATTTACTAAATTTAAAATTTTAAAAGTTTAAATTAAATATTTTTAAGTGAAAAATGTTTTATAATTTTTGTAATTAAATTAAATTTTTTGCATTTCAAACAAATTTAAAATTTATTGTATTAAAGTAAGTATGGTTATGGAATTTTGTATAAATCAAAGATTACATTTTTTTTTTTAAATTTATATTAAATATTTTAAGTTTTATATTAGATATATATTACTAAATTATATTATATCTAATGTATTCTATAAAAATACAAATGTATAACAAAATAATATTTTGAGGCTGTAGTTAGAGCCGTTCTTAAAATTCATACATAAAAATTTTTCAAAATTCTATACAAAAAAAAAAAAAAATCTCAACATTTTCAGTTAAGATTTTAAAAAAAAAATTATGTTAACAGTAAAAATTTACAGTAAAATAATAATGTAGATTTTCTATCAGTGTTAAAATTTGGATTTGAATTTATTGTTTAGAATATTTTTTACTGTACCTATAGTTTTATATTAAAACTTTATGTCTATC
The DNA here is from genome assembly GCA_963942445.1 of Argyra leucocephala. NCBI lineage: Eukaryota > Metazoa > Arthropoda > Insecta > Diptera > Dolichopodidae > Argyra > Argyra leucocephala. Next base: position 51,092,453 of record OZ012678.1, on the reverse strand, counting down.
GCTGCAGAAAAATGGAAATAAAAAATTTTCACGAATCGCTATAACTGATAATCTCAAATCGAGTTAAAGCGTTGTCTATTTTTAGATTATTCAACCGAACTAATTTTTTTTTTATGTAACAATTTCTTGGTAAATTTAAGATAGTTATTTAATTATTTTTAAGAAAAATAGATTATTATTATTTTTTTATTTTATTTATTGTGTTAATGTATTTGTACAGTATGTTTAGTTTCATATATTTTACATCTATATTTCAAGAGCTTATATTACTAGAATATTTACACTTTTGATTTGTAATTATTTAGACTAACCTGGCTTAAATATTTAGAATAATTTTAATTTGCAAAAGACAAAATGACAAGTAAAAACCTTTAATCAATTATTTTATGCTAATATAAAACCTAAATAAAACTTACCTAAACCTTAACTGAAAAGTAAATTATTAGCAAATAAGCGATATTTATAAAATATAATGTTGATAAAAAAAAAATATTATTATCATAAATAAGTCGAAACCGTATTTTAAAACAAGTAGAAAGCGACAATTTATAACCTTTATTTCACACACCCCCCCCCCATCAGTTTTATCTATCTCTGTTTCTTTCTCTATTTAAATAAAGTTACAAGTTTTGGATAATTAAGTTAAATAATAAAGCTGAAAACAAAATTTACCATATTTCAAATCAACACCATAGGTTTCAATTTTAATATTATTAGGTCCAAAAATTGAATAATTAAAAAAAGCGATTTTAAAGCGAATTTAATAAAATTTGTTTCTCTTTTATTAAATAAGCCGAATGGCTTGGCGACTTGAAGATTAATATTTATTTAACTTCTTTGTATTCAATACTCTGCCTTCTAAAATAAGCAAATATCATAATATGACAACAAAGATATAGTAAAATAAGTTAATAACAGAAACGATAAATTAAATAACAAATAACAGAAAATAAAAATATAATTTAAAAAGAAAATTAAAGAAATATAATAAAACTATAAATATATACAACAATTTTAGAATAAGCTAGTTCAATATTTTTTTTTAACTACATAGAAAGTGTAATATATTGAAATTAGGCTTGCTCTATAAAAAAAAATTTTCGAATCTTACTATTAAAATTAATACACTTTTTTTTAAATTAAAACTGAATTTTTAAAATTATTAAAAATATAATTAATTATAAGACTTACAAAATATGAATAACAACAACAGTTGATTTATTTTTAAAAAAATATGGTTATTTTTATGCTTAACTAAACAATTTCTATATTCACAATTTCATTGATATTAAGCTTCAAGTCGTCAAGCAAAGCTTAATCTGTAGCTTCTAAAGAAACCAGCAGATTAAGTAGGTCGAAACGACTTATTTGTTTTATAAATTAATAAAAATCATAAAATCATTATGTAGTTTTTTGGTTTTAATTAGAATTTAATTAAAGTCAAATCAAGTCTATATAAGCAAAACTTAATCTGTAGCTTCTGATGAGACCAATAGATTAAGTCGGTTCAAATGACTTGATTCGACATTTTAATATAGTTATTTTTTTGTTTTTTTTTTAATAATTATCAACATTAAAATTTATAATTTTTTGTAGACTTATTTAAATATCGACAACACAATAACACAAATAAACATATCGAATAATACAAATTTTTAGAAATTCAGGTACCTAATAATGACCGCTGAAGTTACTTTTTGTTTTAGAAAAATTATTCATAATAACTTAGACAATTTATTAAATTATCTAAACTTTATTGTTCGTTCTAGCTTATGGAATAGGTTCCAGTTTCGCAACTAATATAACGAATAAATTTATACAACTAAAAAAGTGATCATTATGTGACTGTTGAATTTTTTTCTAGTTTATATCAAAATGATTCGAAATGTGTGATACTTTTGATTATAGTATAAAAAACTGTTAATAATAACTACTAATATTGTATTCAAAAAAATTACTTAAATAATGTTGGAACTTGGAAGTGATCAAATTTCTGTAAATATAGTTCTGTTTCCACAACAAAACTGAATTGCTTGGGTACAAATTGAAAGTTCTCAAAATTTAGAAAATTTTCAAAAATTTTAAAAATGACTGCAGTAAAATAAATTCTATTTTTTTTCATCTCTCGTAAAAATTTTTATTCCGAGTGTAAGCAAATTATTTAATTTACTCTTTTAACATTATTTCATTTTCAATCGCTGGGTCACGTAGAATTGGTAGAACGGCTGCTTTGCAAAATAAAATGAAAATAAAATGTTTTACTGGTCTTTCGACCAGTACCCAATACGCATTAAAATAAAATAAATGATGTAAAAAATAGACCCACATCCTGACAGGGTACCAGAAATTTTCCCGGCATATTTTTGTGTCAGTAACTTATAGTATTAAATAAATAAATATTTTATATTTTCCAATATTTTATTTGATAAATATTATGAACAAAAGATTGACGTCAAAATCGATATAGCTTGGGTCTACAATCGATTTCTTCACAATTTTAACAAACAAATATTATTAACAAAGTGTATATTGTAAATTATTGCATACAATATAGAAGATTGTATTTTAATTTTTTATTCACTTAACACTTATTGCATATAAGCTACATACTTAAAATTTCAAAGTGTTGAATTAACTATAACGTTACACAAAGAACTGACGACAGTTATCTTATTAACGAAAACTAGTAAATAATTATATGCAATTAGTAAATTCCTTATTTTACTTTCACTGATCTGCTTCATCGTTGAATATTCTGCACAGCTAACCTTTTTAATTCAGTTAAACTATTTTATGTTATTTTATTCATTAAAAGTCGAATTTCCTTTCACTAATAATTTATTTTTACTGTGCAAATATTGATATTTCGGAAGCAACTTACTTCCTTTATCTGTGCTTGCGATTTTATTTTGTTCAATTTAATAAACCAGTGGCGAACCTTACTTAGGTGGTCAACAGACCATGTAGGTCCTGGATCTGACATATCAATGTCTTCGATTTTTGTCTGGCACAGGCGACTTCTATCCAGTTGAAGAGACAAAATTGTTTCATATGTACCGATACTTCGTCTCTGTGACGAACTATATATAATTCGTTGTTTTAGTTTTCTGGTTTAAATTGAATTCAATGCTCGTGAATTAGAAATAAACTATTTTAATTTTCAAGCTGTATGTGTAAATCTAATTTCTGATTACCTTAATAATCGAGCTTATAATGTAATAAAATAATAAAAAAAAAATATAAAACAAAACAAATGCTTGAAAAATACACAGAATTCGGGCTATCGTGACTGATAAATGCAATTGCTGATGCACTTGCCATACAATTCTAAATGTACTACTACTATACGTATACTACTATTGCAAAAAAGTTGTTGTCCCACCTTTAAACTTATCATCACAATAAAAAATATTGTGTAGGTAATTACTATCTATAAAACGTTTGATTTTTTATAGCATCTACTGAGATTTTATTCGAAAAAATAAAAAAATAAAATTAAAAATTGTTATCTCAGTACTGGAACGGACTTAAAATACAAACAAGATATGGGCCTACTTTTTTGAAATAGGGTATACTACTCAAACAACTTAATGTTATAATATTTAAAATATTTTGATAAAATAAAGATTTAAACATTTATAATCAGAAGTTTTTTATAATTTTCCAAAGCAATTTGCTTTTTGTAGAACTGTTCTCATAAATTTGTTTGTATTTTTTGACTTATTGTGTTAATTTGCCTTATTACATCGAAATAACGATTTTTTAAATGCAATTCTTCGTTCATACGTTTCGGATAAAGAAGAAATTTTCCGGTGGGGCTTAAATTGTGTTTTTATCTTTAAATACGCTAGTCATTTACACACAAAATTGAAGCTGGCTGATCACTTGATAATTGTAGTATTTACTCAAATAGGATAGGTACTGAAATTAACTAATTTGTTTGTTGATAAACATTTCAATATACATATATATATATAACGTAAGCTTAAATAGAAATTGTATACCTCTCAAATGAATGATTCTAAACGTTAAAATAAAATTTCTATTTTGTTCGCTTATTAGTTTCAGTGATTAGACTATTCTATAATATTGACTGATAATCACCAGCTTAAATATAATATCTTTTTTCATTATATTATATCACTATAAACTTATTTTTATATATTAATAAATATTTTATTTCGCATTATAAGAATTAGTAAATAATTCCTCATATATTTTATTACATATAAATTAAAAAAAAAAGAAACACCGCATTACTAAAATACCAACTTAATTTTTTTTTTTTTTTAATATATAGAACATAGGATGAGGTATGAAAACTGTTCAAAAATCATTTTTAAAAAATATTCCTTCCATTTCATATTATTGTTATTTATTAGTACAAGTACAAATCACTGACATCTTAAGTATTAAAGTTCAACGTTCTTTTATTTTAATATACATATACATATATTACTTATTCCAGGTGTATAAGGAAATATAAAGTTAGTATATAAATATATAGAAAATATTATATGTGGTGTCTATTTGTCTGGTCAAGAAATATTCTACATAAATTTTTGTTTTGCTTCCCTGTTTTAATAAGTTACTTAAAGATCAAATATCAATTCGTATATATTAAATATACAATTACATACATTTACACACTTACATAAATACACATTTATAGTTTCATATATAATTTATATATTACCATTTTTTATTATATATTTACTTATTATTTCTTATAGAATTGGAGTTCAAAAGTTGAAAGGAACTGAAGATTACTTCAAACGATTTAAATCTTTTAAATTTAAAAAAAAATAACTGTAACTGGTAACGGTAATCATTTATATGGATTTGTTTTTATGTTGTGTTTTTGTTTTTTTTTTATTCTATCAGAATGAGTATAAATATTATGTTTGTAGGTAGTTTATATAAAAATTAATTTTCAGTAATTTTCTACCCTTAAAAAAGTGAATCGCAATCATGTCGGATATGAACCCACACTTCCGGTCGGTATATATTGTTAGCATTTAATTCTTAGACTCGACTCGAGATTTGGAAACACGGCTACTGCGGCCACCTTATATTGTTTTTTTTATTGTTATTTTTTTTTGTCAATAAAAAGAAACATTTTGAAATTGAAATATTTTCAAAGTTTCCAAGTGTACTTATACATATATTTTTTACTAAACTTAATTAAGTAATTATAAAAAATTATGGTTATAATCAAATCAGTGATATCGAAGAATTTTAATTGCAGACTAGTTAAAAAAAATTAAAATTTAGCTGGTATCGTATTAATATATGAAAATCAATCTCTTCTAATTAGTTACAAGCTATTTTTTTAAACATTTTTGTACTAGTTAGTACTTAACACACACTACTAGAAATAGCTTTTCATGTTTTATGCACACACTCTTAGTATCTAATATCCGGTCATCGAAAGAGAAACACAGGTTACACTTATTCGAGGTTGATAACCTATCAAATACCGTCTAACCACTATGACCCAATAACGATTCTAAGCTATCACTTAAGCCTGAATTAAAACTAGTCAAATATATTGTCACTAGTCATTAATTTTTCTGTAACACTTATTTTCATCACAAGAAAATCTTTAATTCAAAAAGACGAAGAATTAAGGTTCACAAACTGTGATTTCATCGATTTTTGTCGTCTATTTTAGATTGTCCAAATTTTCTGTGTGTTTACTTTTAATTTGCTTAGCCTTCCCAAATATTTTAAAAATTAAATAAAATTGAGAAAAGTGATGTCAGAACTCTCTCTCTCTCTCTCTTAAATACATTTTTACATACAAATGAAATTTCTATTTTCAAAAATGTTCTGTAAAACTATTATATAGTTGTTGTTTTTATTTATTGTTTATTTTATATGTATGTCACTTTTGTGAAACAATTTTTTATTAAAGAAAAGAACAAATTGTAAAATTGAAAATTTAAATTTTTATAAAAATTTTCATACAATATCCAAAGGCAAAAATGGAAGCGGAACGAAATATCGTCTGTTAAAATCTCGCCTTTTCAAATCTCGTTTTTTTTTCATAATATCGTTTTCAATTCCAGAATATTTGCCTTAATTATTTTTATGTGTAGCCGCTGTTGAATGCAAAAAGGGGCATTTCTAGTGTTTTCAGAACATCATAAAATTACCCTTTTCCAGAATTTTTATATAATTTAAAAAAAAGCAAAAATTTTTTTTCATAATGCGAGATTGTAAAAACGATATCTTAAAAAAGATATTTTGAAAAAACCATATTTTAAAAAACCATATTTTGAAAAAAACGATATTTTAAAAAACGATATTTTGAAAAGTAAGATTTCGAATCCGAATCGAGATCCGGAAAAATACTCATAACCTAAAAATCAGTTAAATTTTGACATAAAAAAATATTTACAAATTTGTATAAATTTTGAGTATATGCTTACATTTTCTTGCAAGTTACATTACTTTTACTGTTCCTTCAGAATGTATTTTTTTTCTGTCATTTGCGCAATTTATGCTAAAAAAAAGTATAAACATACAAATTGACATAATAGATCCGTTATCATACAATAAATTTGTATATTTGTATATACATGCAAGTTTTCAAAAGAAATTCGTTCGAGTACTAAGTTTTTTTGTAAAACTGAGCAGAAATGTACGACGTCAGCAACATTCTCTCATAAATTTTTTGCAAGGGAAATATCGACTTGTAAAAACTTATACGCATCAAATTTATTGTTGTTGTTTTTTTGTTTTCGTATTTTTTTTTATTACACTTTCCTTTACTTTTTTATTGATTGTATCAAATTAATGGACAGCTACAGTTTCTACAAGAAATGCGTTCTAAAGATTTGCTTATACATATGAAATTTTTATGTTAATTTCGTATATTGTTGAAGTATTCTTAAAATTGAAGTCACTTCCAACAAAAAATTTTCTTTTCTGATTTATTCTATTTTCAGAAGCTTATATGGCACTAATATGTTAGTATTTCACACAATGCAAGTATATATTTTTAATGGACTTAAAAAAGTTTCGCAAACTATAAGTTTTGGATATTGCAATCCAATTTTTATTTTCATCTACCTTTTCACAAAACAAAAAACAATTTCTCATAAATTTTAATCTGTAGGTATATATATGTATATAAAATCTTTAAATATTTCATTCTGATTTTACATTAATATTAATAACATAATTAATGATAAACAAACAAAAGATAATAACATTAGGTATATACAAACCCTTAAAAAATCACTCCTACAAAATATTTAAAACCCTTTAACAAAATATTCGTATTATATATACATACCTTTATAATATACATATATACAAAATCTAATGTAATAAGTAAATTTCACAGAGGGGGTGGTTGGTTACATTAACTATCAATATATACATAATACCTACATTATCCATATTAATTTTTAGTTCCTTTATGAAATGTGAAAAAACTTGCAAAGAAAAAAAAAATAAAAACAAAAAAACGCGTGACACGTAATCGATCACTAAAGCCTTACACTAAAATATTACTCGTATCATCAGCAATAAAAAAAAAACAATAAAAATAATAATAAACTACCAAGAAATATTGGTAACAAATTTAAGAAATGAATACAATTTTTATATATATGGAAATGGTTATACATATTATAGAAACTAGTGTTACCGTCATATAGACATATTAAGAATTAAAAAACTAAAGAATTGAAGAAGCCCTACGTTATACAGCTCAAAATTTAAAGCTCATTAACGGTATTTTTTTCGTTATTGACTACCGTATTCATATTATAATATATATACTGTTAAATCTTCTATATACAATATCTGTACATACATGCATGTATAATATGTTGATGAGTAATGACTTTTACAAATTTTCATTCATATATTCATTTACCTTTTAACGTATAAACGTATAACAGCTGCTGTCCTCTACATACCAGTTCTAGTATTATTTTCTATGTATATAATTATTTTATTATTATATCTATATATAAATGTGTTTAAAAGGACATCAATTTAATTTTTTATTTTCATTTTGTTTTGTTTTAATTTCATTGCTATTTATTTTGTATAATGGCTAGTAAATATTTAACGCCACCTTTTATTCAGTTATAGAAATTTAGTTGAACTGTACGTTTATTTTTAAAAAAAAAAAAAATAATAATAAAATAAAATAAATAAAAAATTATGAGAATTTTAATTATCTAAGCATACGGTTAATATTAAAAAGAAAATGAAATAAAAATTAATTTAAAATAATTAAAATTAATTTCAACCGAGAAAATAGTGTTCATTAACAATTAACTGCCATTACACTTATGTTTGAAAAAAAAAATATATAAATCCTTAAATACATTTACATATGTATATTGTTGTGTTTGTTATTTTTGTAGAAAAATAAAATATTTTTTTAATTTTAATTTTAATTATGTATTAAATATATATGTATATTATATTCAATAAACAAATTTATACCGACATACAGTGGAATACCAAATTTATTTACACTGAAAAAATTGTTTTCCGAGAATGAATTGAAAATAACTAATTATAAATTTCGAAAAAAAACTTTTAAAATTATTTAAATTTAGATAATAACACAGAATACAAGAAAAAGTTTCAGCATTATTATTTATGACTGCAAATTGAAGTTAGATTTAAATTATAATCACCGTTTAAGGTTAAAGTTAAATTCTTGGAAAAAGAATATTATTTTCGCCAGTGTAAATAATTGTGGTACCGACTGGACTGTATATATAAAATAATCTAGTTAAATAGTAATTATTTTTTATTTTATTTTTTTATTTCAAATGAATTAAATTGTTGCAATTATTGTTTTGATATACTATGTAATATTAATCAACTTTCTTATTCAAACTAAAATTCAATTCAAATTAATTTTTAATTTGTTAACAATTTGTATGACCATTTTTTAAAATAAATTAATTAATAAAAATAACAAATTTTAGTTTTTAACAACAACAATAACTAATATTCAGTTAAATTTTAAATAAAATTGTTTTTTTTTTTTCTTTTTGTGTATATATATATATTTTTTAAAGGAGTAAATGTGAAAAAACTACAAACGGTTTCAGCTCGAAGCATAATATATGGATTTGCTTGACATCCCAGTCCATCAAATAAATTATTTAATTTTTCTCGTGTATAATTAAAAAATAATACAAAAATACTGTAAGTATTTAAAAAAAAAGGTATATTTAAACTTGTTTCAATTAAAATTTCTTCATTACACACAGGGTCTCACCATATTTTAATAGTAATCAAAACATGGAAGAAGTCATAACACAAGAATCCATACTCGTACATATTATATATTTCATTTATTATATTTAAATGATGTGAGTTTTCTACTGTTAAAACAGATGTATAGAATTTCAATTATTCATTAATTTTATTGATTAATAAAAATTTAATTTTATATACTGACCTAAATAATAATATTTTTCACATAAATATCGATACATAAACTTACATACATTTATTTATTTAATATTTAATAAAATAAAAACTTAATTTATTAAAAACAATATTTTTCCAGATAAAATTGGTTCTTATTGCAGCTGCTGGCCACTGCACAAGATTAGAATAATGACTCTTGTGCGTGTGACAGCGGCTATTGTGAGATACCCTAAATCAACATGAAAATATTATACTTAGTATAATTTTACTTAAAACTTATATTACTTTATATACTTAGATGATCCACATGACAGTAGAAGACTAATCAAATTCTGTAGACCGATCAGGTTATTTATTATCAATCGCTTTCAAAAGTGTTTGAAAAATTAATTTTCAACAGACTAACAGTGAAGCGGCGGTGAATATCAAATCACCAGTTTGGCTTTATGAATGCAATAATAAAACCGAAATTTGAAATTTTACAGAAAGCTTAAGTATAATAAATGTGATAATATGTAAAAATGTCACTGCACAAATTTCTTTACAATCAAAGTGATTTGTTGCCTCAACTAGCCTGTTTTAAAAAAATATGAAAGACTTATACGTTGTAACAAGTTAGTAGTTAAGAGTAGTTGAAAAAATATTAAATGACTAAAAGAAAAATTACAACACTACTATTATCTAATTGTTGTTACCAGGTTTCCGTTCACTAATAGTTTTTTGATTGCAAATATCGATATTTCGGAAGCAATATTTTTAGAAGCGATTATTACAAAACTACAAGAGGAACTGCCATGGGTAATCCACTTTCGTCAGTTGAGTATGTATTGGTTGACACAACAAACAATAATAATATTAGAGTAGAATACGCACATTCTCTGAGGATTCATCTTATATATATACATATATACAATTTCCTGTTTACTAGTACTCTGATTGCATGCGTTTGTATTGTACATATCCCATTTGGATATAGATACTCATTTTGTTTTATTGCATTTTGTGTGGATCAAAATAAATTTTTATTTTATGTTTGCATTTTGATGAAATATATTTAATAAGTTGTTAGCTTAGTTGGTTAAAGCGTCATTTTAATATCGCAAAATTTATAGTGTAAGTTTAATTCTCGGTTGAGTCAAATTTTTTTTTTCTTTATTAAAAAAATATTTTTCTTTTCTTTATTAAAACAATATTTTTTTTTTGTTATTATATTATAAAATTAATAATATTAATTTTTATAAGAAAGAAAAAATATTTTTTTAACTAAATAAAGTAATTTTTAATTATTATTCTCTTCTCAATTATTTCAACAGAAACACGAAATCGTTTAGAATAAATCCAAGCATACAAATTATGTATACATGTATGTATGTATATATATGATATACCAATGCCATATCAACCAACTCATTCAATATCATATTATTTACCTACTAATCGAGGATTTGAGGACGATGGCTCTCTCATTTTAAGTATGTATGAAATAAAATTAGTTAGTCCGTATTTTACAAAATAGTTTAATAACAATTTTTTTTTCTGTCGTCAGGTAAATTCGGGTTTCACTAATATGGATCGGGGGTTTGTATATGTAATAACAAAAAAATTTAATAGCCAAAGTCAGAAAAGTCAGCAAAGTCAGGATTTCAATAATATGGAGGGCGGTTTGTGGGGAAGCCCCAACAAAAATAAAAAAATGCATTAATATTTAAATTTTGCAACTTAATAACAATAAAACTAAACTGTATCACTGTATAATCATTGTACGCAATGTTTACAAATAAATAAACTTACCACTTAGCAACATTAGAAAAATTCAAGCAAAAATTCAGAAAAAAATCAGATTTTAATTTTTCTAGAGCATTCTAGAACAGTTTATTGAACAAACCTAATAATTGAAAGTATTAATGTAGCAGAAATGCATATATACTAATACGCTGGGTGGCACAGTAGGTAGAGTGCCTGCCTTTCAATCGAAAGGTTCCAGGTTCGATTCCCGCCGAAGCAAAAAAAAATGCTTTATGGATTTTTCGACCTGGTCCAGTACCCTTTGTCATTGGCATAAAATAAATGATAAAAAATAATTGAGAGTTTATAAATCTGGTAACAAATTAAATAAAAATGAAACTATTCTATTTAAGAAGGCTTAGTTCCTGACAATAGTAGTAGTTTTCCACATTTAATGAGTAGACAAGCCAGTAATTTGTTAAAATAAATACTCGAATTATTGTAGATATTATAGCGTTAAATTGCAGTACCGTACTTAATTAAAGCACGAAAAGGTGCACTAAGTTAAAAAAAATGTATTAATGAAAATGTATAATGTAAATTTTTGTTAAATTTAAAAAAAAAATATTAAAATCATAAATTTTTGGGTTGAAAGTTTGTTATTTATTTTTATTACAACTTTAAGTTATAATAAATAATAATTTTTTTAATTGGAAACCCGTACATATTTTTTTTGAATTCTTTCAAGAGTTCTGACTATAGAATTTTAAATGAACGGCAATGGTTTTTATCCTGAATACGTTCCAGGCATCGAAATTTTGACCTTTTAAATTATTTATCAAAACTATTGTAAAAAAAACAAATAGGTCTGATTAGCCTTGCCTTAAAAATAATAAGAATAGGATCAAGCAGATATTTAGAAGAACATGAGACGAACGAAACTACAAAAAAAGCATATAAAATTATAAAATATATAAATAATAAAGTGGTAAATTAAAGGTAAATAGCTACATTATAAAAGAAATAACAAAAATTAAAATTATATATTGAAAAATTAAAACTTAAAATAAAAATTAAATATTATAAAGAGATTATGCAGAATTTAGGACAAATAAAAGGAAGAATAAAAAAAAAATAAGAAATAAATAGATTAAAAATTATAGTTAAAAAAACTAAATCGTATTAAGAGCAGATTCAATTTGAGGGTGATCCAGTTCTAATAGCAAAAGTCTAAGATTTTTACAGAATTATACAGATGATCTGTCCGATCTTAAAGAAAGCGGTAACATATTAAAAGCTTTTGGAGCTAGAATATGTGTATATGATATTATATATTATAACAGAGCATTGACATTTCACATCAAAGTTATTCAATCTCGCTAAAAACTCTTTAGGATTTCGTGGAGATCGGAAAGGATTTTCTGAAGTTTATAATGGAAACTTTTTATCACAAGTTCAATTACCGGCGAATTATGATAATGTTATGCAGCAGGTTATTAACTTACCATCCCGTTTAACTAACTATCTAAGTTCGCAAATACAAAATGAAATGACACAATGCTTGGGAGAAACTCTGCTAAGAAAATTAATAACCACAATTAATAATACTTCCCCTTTTTATTCACTTTTGTTAGATGCAACACAAGACATTATAGGAAATTACATCAGTTAAGTATTATTATTCGATACGTTCCTGCGTTATGTGATGCAACGAATGAGCACCTTGTAAAACTTGAAATTAAGGAAACATTTCTGGGTTTTTATGAACTAAAATATCATTCAGCAAAAGGAATGGTGGATCCAGTAATGCAAATTTTAAAAGAACTTAATATTATTCAATTGAAAAGTGCCATGGCCAAGGTTGTGATGGCGCTAGTGTTATGTCTGGCGTATACAACGGTGTACATCAGAATACGATGAAACAAGTTCAAAAAAATACTGAATACGTACATTGTCATAGTCATAATTTAAATCTATAGTTGTTAATGATAGTGTAAGTTCTTGTCAAGCTTGTCTAGCTTGTCACGCTTCAAAATATATACTTCTTTTTTGGAAATAGCGCAAAGAGGCGGAATCTTTTTTCCTCATTTAGCGAAGAGTCAGAAGTTACATTAAAAAAAATTAACCCAACACGCTGGCCGGGCAGAATACAGTCTATAACTGCGGCAAAAGTACGTTTTGTGGACATCTTAAAAGCATTAACTGAAATTAATCTTAAAGGCACAAAATTAGAAGAGAGAGAAGAAGCATTGCAGATCAAAAAAAATATGATCACATTTGATTTTATATTTATGAGCGTATTTTTATTTAAAATTATTTCGGAAGTCAATTTTGCTTCAAAATGTTTGCAGAAACAAGATACTGATCTCGATAAAGCAACTACGACAGTATTCGAGTTTCGAGTAATCGAGTTTTAAAAGAAATATGTGAATTAAAAAATTCATTTCACCAAATAAAGTGACAAGCTAAGAAATAGAGGATTGTAACTACATAGTTTCCAATCAAAACGTCACAGGATTGCTAAAAGACATTTTGATGAATTATCAAAGGACCATGTATTTCAGAATAGAAAGTCCCATTTTAAAATTAATGTTTTCAATTATGTTATTGACCAAATTAGTTCTCAAATAAGAGCCGCCGTTTTGCTGGAATGCAAGTAGTAAACAATTATTTCGAATTGTTACTGCCTACTGATCATGAAAGAGACTTCTGATAATGAAAGAAGCTGACATTTTAAATGAATGTACTAATTTAGTAAAAAAAAATATGAAGAAGTAATATCTCCAAGTTTTCCTAAACAATTCATATTGTATATTTGGCTTTAATGATCAAAAACGATCTTAGAGAAGAAATGTGAATAAGAAATTTTTTAGATTTACTGCTTGAAAAGTATAGCTATCTAGAAAGACTGAAGTATATACTGTTTTTATATTATCTTTTACGCTACCACTAATAATGTGGCTAATAAACTAAAAATAATAAAAGAATATAAAAGAAATTCAATTTGTCAAAACAGGCTTAAAGATTTTGCTTTGCTAGCTATTGAGTCAAATGAATTTTGTTTATCATTGAATTTTGTGTTATCAATTTTGTAATCATTGTCCTAAAATTTTTCAGATAATCCAATAACTCGAATTGCAGTTTTTTTTCACTTATTATTTTTAGTTAATAATTTTTTTTTAATATCAACTCAACTACCTTCTTAAGCTTAATTACAGAGCCATTATTTTCACATGCAACAACAACTAAAACAGTATCCAAATAAAAAAAAAAACTGCTTAATCCAATTTTCCTTTAACCGAGTCAATGTTTTTATTTCTCAATCAATTTAAGTTTTTCTTTATGTTACTTGCTTTGTATTTGGTTCAATAACAAAATTTTTAACAATATCAGAATAAAGCGGTTTAGGTTTAATTACTCACATCATTATCCACTTTTTTTATTTTAACCAATCAAATAGAATAATTTTTGTTTTTAACATCCACAATTATATTTTTTTACAAATTTTTTTTATTCAAGCATTAGAAGCCTACAGGAGTTTCCAGAGCGTTAATATTGTTAATGCACATTGTAACGAATGAAAAATGCATTCGTGTTAATAAGATTAATGTCATAATCTGATAATATATCCATACAACCTGCATATATGTACATATATATTTAGCCAAAATCCCCAACCTATATTAAAAATATAGAACAACCACGAACAACAGATGCAGAGAGCATTCCAAACACAATTCCCTCCCGTGTATTTTTGTTCACGTACATGTCTTTTTGCCACAATTGTCTAAATTTTAATTTTAATTGATTGACACTAATTGATTCAGTAGTTTAGTTTGGAAAATTGTTTTTTTATTAACAATATAGCATAGGTAGGTATATTAAACTAATCTAAAGCGTGATCAAATTAGTACTGTGTATTTTTTAAACATCATAGTGGCCATTTTTGTTTTCAAATTAATTTAATGTGTAGACATGTTTTGTAAAATGGTTTGGAACAACTTAAATCAGATCTATTATTTCATAAAAAAAAATCATCTTCCATAATGAAACTAATTTCTGTTTAAATAAAATAGCTTCGTAAAAAAGAACAATTGTGACATTTGGAGTGAAGATGGTGTTCCTGAAACATTTTTATATCTACAAAAATCAATAGCTTGGTATGATTACGGTCTGGAGGTGCAATTATACCGTATTTTTTTGAAATAGAATATGGCATTGCAATTACTGTCAATAGAGTACAGAAACATTATAACTGTTTTTTTTTGTAAAATGAATTAAATAATTTCGACTGAGTCGATATGATATTGCAGCATACATCTATTGACACAATCAATTTATTGAAAGAAAAGTTTAATGATCGTATATAATCTCCAGAAATGCCCAAGTGGAACTGGCCAACTAAGATCATGCGAAATAACTCCATTTAAATTTTTTCTTTGGGGTTATGTGAAATCATTGGTTTACTCCAATTTACCCCAAACCCTTAATGACGTTAAAACCAAATTATTATAACAAAACACAGATTTATGTGACAAAAATGTGGCTAAAAATTGGTATTCCAGAATTGAATTTTAAAACAAAAAAATCGGATGCGATCATTTACATGAAATTATTTTTAAATAAAAATGTTCCAAGCCCATATTTAAAATAAAAAAATCGTTTTGTCTTTATTTCAAATTAAAAATATATAGCT
Organism: Argyra leucocephala; assembly: GCA_963942445.1. Taxonomy (NCBI): domain Eukaryota; kingdom Metazoa; phylum Arthropoda; class Insecta; order Diptera; family Dolichopodidae; genus Argyra; species Argyra leucocephala. The sequence goes on along the minus strand of OZ012678.1, from coordinate 51,076,615 downwards.
CTATTATTATAAAAATATATAGCTCTTAGTATATATTATTATTAACCCTTTATATTAATGGTGAGTTGTGAGTGTCAAATGAAACACTAAAGGAGGATTTTAATTGACCAATATTTAAAACCTTAAAAATTTTATGGGCTCTAAAAAGGGAGATAACATGAAATGACATTATTTTATATGAGAGAAAGAATAGAGAATTATCATTTACCGGGGATATTTTCACAAAAATTGGAGATATTTTCAAAAATTTGGGATATAATATACTTTGATAAAGAATATTTTTTAAAATATCGGGGATAGTTTCTCTACACGGGCTACACTTTTTTAACAATTTTTTGAGTAAATGTATGTATATAAAAAAAATAATATTTTTCAACAACGGATTTTGACGGTTGAATTATTTTTTTTTTGTGTATGAAATTTATGTTTAATTAAATACACGTCCATCATTAATTTTAAATATTTAATTAAAATTATATTTAATTTAAAGTTTAGAAACAATTCAAATTGGAATTCAGGACTTCTCTGCAGCGATCTATTTTTTTCTTACATAAAAATACAATAAGCTATCTCCCTTATAGAGCGGATAAAAATTTTAAAATTTTAAATATTGGTCAATTAAAATCCACCTTAATTATAATTCTAATATCCTAGACATAATCAAGTGGGCCATTCTATGACAATTTTCATGGGCAATAAACTGTGTAAACTTTTAAATTATTAGTTAAAAACATATGCATACATATTAACATATATGTATGTAAATTAATTTAAAAATTATAAATAAATAAAAATATGTTTTAATTTAGAATTGAACTGTCCTCAATCAGAAATATTTCGATTTGTCTAATTCCAAGACACAAACCAAATAAATTTCAAATTAATCAATTCTAATCCAAATTTCAATTTATATATTATGAATATATTCCACAATCAGAATCAATAATAAAATTTAATTTTCGGAGTAACGATTAACTTCTCGTTTTATGACTCTGGTAGCAAACAATATTTAAAACTGATATTTAAAACTAATGTATATATGTTACGGTTAATGTGATAAATCCGGTAATTATTAATACTAACCGGTAATTATTAATAATAACCGCGTATTTTGGTAAATGTAATAATAATTGCTTGTGCCTGTATGGATTGGTAAATGTGATTAAAATTAAAACTATTTCTTTTAATTTTCTTAACAAAAAAAAAGACAAAAACTAAAAAACAAAAGTTATATTTTTATGGAAAGTTAAATTAATCACTTATTTCTACGAAGTTAATTTATTTATTTTTACAGCAAGAACTTTTATGACATTTGGAATTATACTTGATATTTGACTTTTTACATTTGCAGCTTTTGAATTACAATCAAATTTACAACTACAGTATTAAAATTCTTGACCACCTAGATTTGAATTTATTGATCGGACCGTCAGACCTATCAAAAAAAATTTTAAAAATTAATTATTTAAAACATTTTTACAGAGAGATACAATTAAAACACGTGATATAGAGTTTCGGCCCAATTCCTCGGACCCCGGACCTATTGCCTTCATCGCATTTAAGAGCCATTGTACTGATGATAAAAAAAAATAAAAAATTTTAAGGTTTTGGTCCCGATTTCCGGATCGTTGGACCTACCCAAAAAAAAATTTAAAGTTATTTATAATATTTATTACATTTTACCTAAGATGGGTGGGAATTATTAATAATTACCGGTTTATGTGATAAATTAAATAAATTCTGTCCAAATTAATCACTTTAAACTTTCTATTTGGTAATTAATTATTAATAATGATCGGTTATTATGAATAATTACCAATTTATTACTTTAACCGCACCATATATATTAATTTTGCCGTGGTTACTTGCTTTTTAATCTATTTTTATTATTTTTTATTGCGTATAATTTAAATTATACCATTATACACAATAATGATTTACAAGCACTAGCTGCCAGGGCTATCTGCTTAGCGCTTAGGTTTAATCTAGAAACACATATGCTTTCATTCACATTTTCACTTTGTTTTTAGTTGTTAATTTTTTTTTGTTTTTATTTTTTTTTTTTGTAAATGTTTCAGCTGATTTAAAAAATCTCATCAACAAAATAGCGGTAGCAAAAAAAAACAGAAAATAAAATAATTTGCCACGACAACACAATCTTATAACAACCAAATGTGTTGAATACGACAAACAATTGAGAATTTTTTGAGAATTTAGCGACTAGATGAGCGTATTTTATTGAGAACAAATCAAATCAAGCTAGAAAAATGAATGCAGATGCAATTATGTTGAATAAAATTCACATAAATCAATATGGCCTTAACCGGTTCGTTGATAAAATTAATTCTACTGAAATCGAATATCAGAATGAATGGAGTTTAAGGGCAATTAATTCTTTAGACATTTTAATTCAACACAACCATCTTCAAATGTACATAAAGTTCATGATCGTAATATAACCCGACTTAGAAATTATCTTGTACGAATATTTTAATCAGTACCTAAATGAAAAAAAATATATTTCTAATGTACTTTTTTAATTTTATTTACATACATACATATATTTTATATGTTTATTTGTTTATTTATTTCTTGTTTAGATCAAACATATTTAAAATTCATTCTTAGTCTAAAAAAAAGTAATTAATAAATTATTAACAAAATTATTCCAAACTAAAGGACTCAATAATTTACAAAAGAAAGAAGGAAATGAAAACTAGAATAATTGAAGGGGTTAGAGGAAGAAGGTGTTATGTGACATTTTTTTGAAAATCAATGTTTTTGCAGTTTTGAAAGTGTTAAGTCATTTTCTATACATATAAAATTTCATTTTGTCTATATTAAAGTTGTTTTCCATTTTGGTGGGTGTATGAAAGTGTTAAGTGCAACAACATTATACTTTTCATAGTGTCGGTGTTAAAATCCCTTAGCACTATATCGTAAATATTTCATTAAAAAGTACAGCAAAATGTTGGTGCATGAAAGTGCTAAATTTATACAATTACTAAGAGTTACAAAAAAGTAAAATTATTTTTGGTTTGTGGAACAAAAACAAAAAACTTTTCGAACAGTATACGTTAAAAAAAGTTAACACCGCTAGAATTTTCTGGTTTTCTTAAGTTTGTTTATTTTAAATTATGGAGTATTCCCAATTTATATTTCTAACTTGGATCGTAATTTATTTTGTGTCTTATTTTTGATTATGTATGTTGAACAATAACATTTCTTTACATCTTACTTATTGTATTTAATATGTTAGCTTGTTACCTTTTTACAGCATAAGTCAGTGGAAGAACGTGTTAAGTGCTGGAATTTTAAAATTGAAGCTATTGTGATGTTTCAAAAGGATCCCAACTATTTTTTTAAAAAAAAGATGCCACCCACCAATGTTTAAAAACTAGTTTTAATTTTTGACTGATATACAAAACTAAATAAACGATAATCTAAAAAAAAATATTAAGTGTCATTTTTCTCGAGATTTAAAAAATGTCAGTTAACACCTTCTTCGTTTAACCCGTTCAATTATCAGTTAACATAAATAAATATCTTATTAATTGGTCCAAATATGCTGTAAATTGTCCGAAGATAAGGGCTATTAAAAATGTTCAGTGAACAAAACCGTGTGGCATGGGCATTCAACATACTTTTAATGTACTGTGAACAAATATCGTCTTTTATAACCTGTAATATGAAGATATAATATCACATATGTTTCTACTAGATTCCAAAGGGATTAAGTAACTTAAAGCGATCTTTATATTGAGGTATACACCCATATTCTGTTAGACCCATCTCGCGAGATCGCGTGAGAATATCTCTGACGAGTATTCCGTTAGACCTTTGACGAGACGAAGTAGCCAGACACTTTCCAAAAATTTTATAAATCTATATTTTTTCTTCTCGTCAACGTTGGGTCTAACAGAATATGGGTGATAATAAGAGTATCATCAGCCTAGGGTAAATTATTTAAATCATCCCTCAAGAATTTCTTTTAAATCGACTCGATTCTACACACTAAACAAGCATACTCAAAATTAGGACGAGGTAGAAAAATATATAGATAATGATCTGCTAACATATAAATCCTCAAAATTTTTGATGATCCATCCATATATAAATATATATGAAACATATATTGATTAGAGTTCATGCAATAACAGTTTGTCGTCAAAAATTACCTCAGGTCCTTAAAGTGGGAGTGGGGTATACGTATACTATACTCTTTTAATAACATTTTATGTACATAATATCACAAATTATCATCAATTAATAATATATTAGGTACCGATATACATAGATATTACTAATTAGTGGTATCACATTAATTTCAGTTCTTAAAAAACATGTTAATAACAACTTATACTCGAAAATAAAATATTTAACAGACACATAAAAAAATAACTTAAGGAAATTTAATACATACTTAAAAAAAGAAATTAAATCAAAAAAAGTAAATAGCTAAAACAAAAACTAACAAAAAGGATTGTTCAGATTGTAATAGCTCTCATTTTATTCTAAAAATATTAACATGTGCAACTGTGCAAGGGATAATAAATATTATAAGAAAAGTATACATAGTTTTCGTATTATATCATTCCTCCTAAATATATGCAATAAATTACATGCATTCTCTAAAAGGAATTAAAAACTTATTATACCAAAAGACAGCAAATATACAAGCGAATTTACTAAATTCGCTTCTTATACGATTAAAAAACAAATTAGAAGACAGACCAAACATTAATATGTCTACAATTTCCCATCATGCATCATGCCAGTTTTTGCCATCACTATATAGACTATAAACAACACAAAAAGACATATATTTCAGCACAATGAAATTTTTTGAAATGAGCCCATTTTTTTCCATTACTTTTTCGATTGAGAAATTAAGACGAGATGAAAATGCTAATAAGACAAGACAGCAGTCGAGGTATTTGCATTTTAAAATTAGCCTGTTTGCCACAATGTCCACAAAACTTAATTTGTAGTATATTAACTAAACGTTTTGATTCATTATGACAGTGAGTAAAAATATGACCTAAGACTGCAAATAATTCGCGTCAACCTTAACATTTTCTAGCCCAAAAAAGAGTAAGTTATAATCAAATCAAATAGAATTTTAGAAAATAAATAAATGATCATCATTGTCCTGTAACTCCATTTGTGAGGCAATGAAATGATATGAAAAGAAATTAGTATTTTTCTTAACTTATGAATAAATTCAATCGAAACTTACTGAAATAACAACATCAATGGTGCAACAACATTTTCTATTACTTAAGAACACAAAATCGCCGTTTCTCTAATTTTATTTCATAGTTCATTAAACCATTCTATTTTTTAAGTCTTAATTGAATCGTTTTTTTTCTAAAGAGCCTCAATTTCTAATCATATATTCGAAGTTGACTTATGCCATTTTCCATCCAGCTTCCTATTATAGGTATGCAATGATTTTGTTATGCTATTCTGCTGCTCCCAATACTGTACTTCTTTTCTAAAAAGACATATTGTAGAAATCAAATAATTTTGTTGGTAAAAGATTCATTTTATGAAGACGTTAAGCTAAGCATTTTCGCCCTACTCTAAACTAAAAAAGAGTTACTACTACCCTCGGCCTGGGTAGATTGGCTAATTTTTCGTACACTTCCTTAATATTTTCAACTTTTTCAAATTGCCTATTTTAATTTGTTTTAATTTTTTTCTCAGCAATATCCTTTTTGATCTGATTTAACTAGGAATCAATTGAAATGAAGTGATAAGATTTTGTGGCTACATTTGCTTTTTCGCTAGCAAATCTGCATTTTCATTGTCTTATAAGCCAACATATTGTTCTGGACTCCATTAGAGCTTACACCATAACCAATTAATATTTGTTTCACTTAGCTAATCTTGAATTTTAGGAATAATATAAACAATTGAATTAAATCAAAACACACATCTTGTACTATTAATTGAGTATTTATTTTTTGTTATACATAAATAATATACTTACAAACCTCTCAGTGAAATTTTTCTAATTTATCAGATTTTGTGTTACATACTTAGTATTTATTATAATGAATACAAAAATTTCAAAAGATTGATATACATATGTAATGTAGATATAATATTTAATTTTAAAATTTCATTGATAATGACCTAAATTTAACTAAATCTAAATGGTTTGTTCAGTTTTGTTTTTTCACATAAAACGTTCAAATTTTAACAATTCTGGCTACCATATCATTATTTATTAATATTATTATTAATTAAGTAAATCATCATTTTAATCAAAATATTCAATTTCAAGAATTTCATCATCACCGTCTAGCTCGTCAAATTCCTCCAAAATGTTTATATATTAAAAAGTGTGTATATTACGACATATACCACATCCTAAAGCGAATTCTTCTCCAGTCGGAGGATGTACAACGTGTAAAGGACAATCATCACCAACTAATTGTTGTGCTTTTGGACCACATGGACATTGTGGCAATTTATTTTTAGGTATATTTGTAAGATGTTGAAAGTCATCATGACAAGTATCACAAAAATGTGTAGTACCAAAACAAAAGAAAACTGCTACTGAACAACAATAACGGCATTTATATTCAAGAAAATCAGTTCCATGTTTTGGACACATTTGTGCACGTGCAACATCACTACAAGCACCACAAACTAACTCTTCATGATTAAATTTATCACCAATTTCAGCATCACAACGTGCTTCACCACCATAATATGCTTTCTGACATTTAAAACATACATAATATGCGTAACGATCCATTGCCATAACTGTTGAATCTCTATTATCAGCATTTTTAATAACACCTTCATATTTAAGACGCATTAAAGCTTTTCGTTTTACATCTTGTTTTAAGTTATTAATTGGCTCTAAAACACTGGTCAATAAGTCATGCTGAATATCACTTTTACATATTGGACAAAGTGAAAATCCAAATGATATACGAGGACCAATCCATCTTTTTTCCAAAACTGTTTTACAACAATGAAAATGGAAAACATGACCACATTCAAGCTAAAACAAAAAAAAATAATTTTTAAATAAAAATTTAAATTATTATGTAAAATCAAAAAAAAATAAAAAAAATATTTAAATACCTGAATTGCTGGGGCACAAGCCAATGCTTCCACAAAACAAATCATACACATATCATCTGCATCCTGAGTTAATTTAGGTTGTTTTGTATTTTCAGCTAATTGATTTTCTTTATCGTGGCAGACATACTGCAAACATGGTAAACATTTTTGCTCACCAATAACACCACCACAAGAATGACCACATCCTTTGATTCGTTGACATGAATTTACTGCTAATTCTTGACATTGTGCATCTGCGCATACATTTCCTATTTCAAGTAAACCAGAACTACCGGTTACACCACAAAAACGACATCTTCCGACTGTATCTTGTGGTCCAGATATAATAGTATTGCTACCATCCCTAAATTCAACAACACCTTTAAGAGTTCTGCTATCTGCCAAAGCTAAAAGCCAAAATAGTTTTGTTCTGCCACAAGATTCATGTAATTCGACACGAATTGCTTCTTCTTCTTCTTTGCAAACGGTACGACGATGGTGTCGTGTTTTTCTACTTAAATGTAAAAATCGATCACAATCACTACACAAAGAACCACAAGTTTCACATTGTATTATAGCTGAAGTTTCGCCATCATCATGATTAGTACAAAGCGGACGTGTATCAGAATTACTCCATTGACCTGATGACAATTTTTCTACATGATCTTTATCCAATACACAAAGACTAGCTAAAGCTAACCACAATGTTGATGTTTTTACACAATTTTCAGGATTACGGAAAATTTCATCTAAACGTGTTAAATTTAGAACTGATTCAGCAACGGCTGCTTTTGTTACCAAAGACCATCTTTCAGTTAATTTACCCTAAAAAAAAAACAAAAAACAATTATGAATACATAATGGGTCGCACACCACCACCACAAATTAATATACTTACACTTGCCATATCTCGTATTAAATTTATAATACTTTCAGCTTGTTTAACTGGAATTGTACCTTTTAAAAACCATCTTTGATTTAAATTTTTCGAAACAGCTTCTTTTAGTTGTTTCTTTGGATTCCTATCGAAATCACTTAAATCCATTGTAAATCCTTTAACCACTGGTCCTGTATCAAATGCAAATTGTGGCGGTATTTCTACCGTATTTTTATCTTCAGCTAAAACTTTAGGTATATCTTTTTTTTTTAATGTATGAATCGAGAAATCTATGCAATTGAATAATCTAACAAATGGCTGAGATTTATCTAAACTAGGTTTGGCGACTGTTTTAATTTTTACTTGTAACTGTAATGATTTCGCAATAACAGCTAAAAATATATCCAAAATGCCTAATCGATTCATATCAAAATCATTTGGATTCTGATTTACAATATTATAATCAGTTGGAGGCATTTTTTGAACACCTAATAATTCACCCAAGCTTTCAGGTGAAATTTCCGGTAGAATTCGTCTTAGTAATGCTGTTACTTGACGTTGAACACGATCACTTCCAGTATGTAATAAACTTAATAGATCTTTTAATAGACCATGTTGATGAGATAAATATGAACGTCCGACAGTACTACCAGAAAGTGCCAAGACCATACTTAGCATTTCAAAACAATATGTGTCAGGTGAACGATGTCTTTCTTGAACACTTGAATCACTTTTCAAATCAATAACAGAATGAATATCTTTAAAATTTGTTGCAGCATTTGATATTTCCCATTCTTCTTTGGCACGTTGTGCTTCTTTTTTAATAGCATGAACTATATGGACAATAACTTGTTTTTGTAAATGACTTAATTTACTTCTACTAAATAATATTCCAACCATATGTTCACGAAGATCTAATGAATCGGCTAACATTGAATTCGCTCCAGATTCTATCATTGAACCTTGAGGTATAAAATTGATACTTTCGTTGACATTATCTGATGTTGATATTAATTTTCCGAAAACCTATAAAAATTCAAATTTGAAATTCTAAAATTCTGACGATTTCGTTAATAATTAAACCAACCTGTGCTGTTATTAACCTAAATACACGTAATGTTTCTACTTCACAGATTCTCTGTTGAATTTGTGTTGCATTACTAAATTTCATATTTGCTTTTCCATATATAACAACATCATCTGCTGTTGTAGGAACACCTAATAATTTTATTTGACGTACTCTCAATGTATTTTCGGGTCCTCTTAATTCCAAACGAAAATGAGTGAAGCTTTCATCTGAAATTTTATTTTAATTGTTTTAATAATTTCTAATTGTTGGTATACTAAATTTTACCTGGTATTTTTGCAGATACCCATGTGCATACTTCAGGATCGATATCAGCTGTTTTTATAAGGTTTGTGTCACCTAAAGATTGTCCAGCAAAGAACACCATATTTAAAACTTTATTCTATTAATGAAATTTCAAATTTAAAATTAAAAAACATTCTATCTACACAACAGATTTTCATATAAACCTGTATATCTCTGCTATTATCAATATGAACAAATACAGCTTTACAAACATAATTCATTTTATTCATTGAGATTTCAATAATTTTACACTTATTGCGATCTTCTTCATCACTTTCCCAAAATGTTTCAGTTGAATTGTCTGTCAATGAGTCTGCAAGAGCTTGTCTCGATGAAACTGTTATCTGAAAACAGAATTAAGAATTTTGTAAATAAAAAGCCAAGGTGCAGACGTAATATTTTCACACCTCAAACATTCCATTTAAATCGGTATAGTTAAAAAGCTTAGCTCCAGCATTATCAACAGCTGCTCCATAAGTTTGATCTAATACATGATTATTTGATTCACTCATTGCAACAGTTGATGATATTAACATAGCCTCATTTTGCTCATCAGATTTTGAGAGAATTTTTGAAATATTACCAAATACGTGAGCGCTACATAATTAATAATTGAAATTATTTGAGATCTATCTGAAAACAGTAATGTTTCACAATATACCTATGTAAAAACTGATGATCAGCTTGTCGAAATTTGATGCCAAAACATTGGATTGCCATTCTTTGTAATGATGAGCCAGCTGGTAACAACAAAGTTAAATCAGCAACAGATTGCAAAAATGAATGCAAACTATGTGAAACATTTTGGGAAACTTTACCGCTCATTTGAACATAATTTACAGGATGTTCAAGCGCCATCTCATTATCATCATTTTTTAAATTTGGAGCACTTACTTCTTCAAAAGTTATATTACTTAGAGCTGAAACAAACCACCACATTAAATCATGAAGGCAACAAGTTTGGGTTACTGAACGTATTAACCAATTTAAAGCTTGCAATGAATATATTCTGCAAGTAGCTATACGTAAACTACGTTTCATAACATAACGAAGCGTTTCTAAATCATGTTGTTGAATAATAAATGTCATTGTTGGTCGACTTAGTAAGTAATTATGATTTGGTTCCATATCAATAAAATGATCTTTTGGATTTATTGATGGAGGTTCTTTATAATTGAAATCTTTTGTTGTAATACTATTATTACTTTGATCTATTTTATCAGTTACATTTTTATCAATTGGATTAGTCGAAAGTTGTGATGATGGTGGTGGTGGAGGTGGTGGTGGTGGCGGTGGCGGCGGAGGTGGTGGTGGTGGTAGTAGCGAATTATTATATGTAGGTATAATAAAAGATGTGCTAAGAATATTATCTGGTACCAATTTTCTTAAATTTTCTGATGGATAACAAAGCATTAATGATCCCTCATTTGTATCGTTCGATGTATTTTTTCGACGTCGCATAACAACCTAAAATTAAATAATATTATTTTAAAAATAAAATTCTCAACTCAAATTTAAATAATATTATACTTTGGTTGAAGTTGTTTCATCAAAATTTGTTGGATATACTGTCATTCCAGATTTTTGTTGCAAATGATTTGACCATCCTTGAACCATTGAGAAGCTTCGATGAAATTTTGATAAAGTTCCTGTACCATGAGTTGCTGCTGAAGTTGTCATTGCATCTGAATTATGTTGCTCACACGAATCAACTGATATTTCTGATAAAGGTCTATCAAATATATTATCACCAGAATTAATACCGAAAATTTCATATGGCATATCATCGGTCATTGATGCTCCTAATGATTCTAAACATGAAAATACTTCTGGTGCCAACCACATTGAATCTGGTGAATTACAATTTGGAAAACTTTTTCTACTTGGTGTTGTTGGGAATGGATTAAATTTCCCAGAACCCATTTTTAATCCAATACGACTATTTCTTTGGGATGTATCACCGCCACGACTAGTACTTGGCTTATTAATATCAGTAAATATATTTATTTGACCTTCTGTAACAACTGGCATTTGCTGTGGTGAACGTTTTTGATGAGATGTCAATGAATTTGTGCTCTGGGATAATGATGACGATAATTCTAATAAAAACATTGCATTATCCTTCATCATTGCATAAATTTCTGAATTAGCATGAAAACTATTCGATGTTCTATTATGGAACAAATCATTCGGTGATGTCATACGATTCGATGAATTATTTAAATTATTTATATTTTTATTTAACGAAATATACTTTTCACGACACATATCACACATTAAAAACCAACTGGAAGCACCTTTTCCACCTTCTCCACAATTTCCAGCCCAGCCTTCACAGTAGATCCCAACAGAATTATAACCTTTACCTATACATTGCACACAATTTTAATCAAACAAAAATTCTTTAATAAAAAAAAAATTTACCTTTTGCAGGCTTTCCACAACCAGGATGTACAATTCTCATATGATATGTTACTGGTATTGGTAAAAATATTTCACAAAACTCACACCAAGATGCATCATCTAGAAAAATTGTAAATCAATTTAAAAAATTTAATAAAATAATCAAAATTTCAACCTTTCTTTTTTCTTCGTAATTTTCGATTATCCTTATCGTGATTATCAATTTTATCCTTCGAACTATAGGACTTTGGAGAATTTCTAAAATATGTTCAATGAAAAAATTGTTATAAAAAAAGACATAAGCATACTTACAGTTTGTGTTGTTCTAAAGTGTTGCTCTGTACTATATGAGCACAATTTGTACATGATTGCTCCCATAAATATACTAAGCATTTTAAAGCTGGTGGCAGAACAGATACAATTTCTGGTACTGAATGTAATTTAGTTTTTTCACTGGAAGTCTCCACCTGATTAATTGAACGTATTAATAAATTATTGAAATCAGTGAAATGAGGCTGCTGATAACTTACATCATTTAAACCTTTTCTGAATCGCCTATTATTGATACTAGAAACACCAGACTTAGTTAATGTTTCTAAAGTAGATGGTCTTATATTTAAATAATTTCCAGCATTTGCTACTTCAACTGAATGTCGTTGTTGGGCTTTTTGTTCTTTAGATAATTTTGAAAGACCCTCATCATTAGTATCACGTCTTGCCACAACAATTGCACCTTCTTTCGGTAATGCTGGATGAAATTTTAAAAACGAAGCACAAGCCATAGCATCATGTACTACACCTTCATGCCAAAGAATAGCAGCGAATACTGCTCTTAAACTTTCAGCTATTGATGGAGGCATTGCACGTTTTGGTGGACCCATAATAAGTAGATTATCAGTAGTTGACTCCTTTGCCAAAGATTCATCGGTAGATGATGGATTTACATCAGAAGACGGATTTGCAAAAGGATGAGAAGCTACTAAGGCTCCTACACCTGTACTACATTTATCTGGATTCGCAATTTGTTGTTCAATAACGGTTGTTTGTAAGTTGGTAGCAGCTTTTATATTTACTGTAAGAGGTTTATCGATATTAGTTGAATCTGTCAAACCTGTCGTAGTGCCAATGCCTGGAGTAGAAATTTTCTTTTGTTTACTTTTCCTAGAGGTATGTTTAGGTGTTGAAGGAAAATAAGATAATTTAGAAACTGCTGTAGCTACTGCATTGATATCCGAATGACTAGAATTTGTATCAGTCTGAAATTTTGGAGAACTAGAAATTTCATCTTTGGTACTACTATGACTAGGCGAATGACTCATATCCCTTGTTAAAGAACTAACCAAAGCAGAAGTATCTTCAACTGATTTACTGCTACTACTGTAAGCTGATTGACCTTCATTAATATGTTTCACTAAAATAAATTTTAATTTAATTGAATTAGAAAATAGTCAATTTATTTAATTCAATTTACTTGTAGGAATTTGTACTGGGCTAGAATTTGTTGCTGATGCTGACTGCTGAGAACTTTCACCATTTCCATTGCTTTTTGATTCTTGGGATCCAATTGCACGCAACAAGTCCTTAACAGAAACTGAAGATGTTTCACATTGTATTTTTCGATCATCATCACTTCGTTTTCTCTGATTTTCTTTTCCTTCGATATTGTCACCTTTAAACCATTTTTGTAAGGCTTGTAATTTGCTTGCTCCGCCACCCACAACACCAGCTATAGCTGAACCTAAATGCGACGATGGACTTGAACTGTGAATACTGCCGCTGTCAGATACTGCATCCTCAGATACTGCCATTAGTTGTACTTTCTTTAATGCATCACTTCCAGACCCAGTTGATGATTCTGCATTTATATTTTGATCGGACTCTAGTTCATCAGTAGAACGATCACCAAAAATCAATTCATCTGATTTATCTGATTCGAAAAGTTTATTTGAAGATGATGATAAAAATGGATTAGTCATTGATGAAGATATTGTTTCAGCTGACTGTGGTGGAGTAACCTAAACAAATAAATAAAACTAATTTTTTCTTGTTTCTCAATTTAATTGTAGTCTGAGATCTAACCTTGGGAGAATCTGAATTAATTTTTATTGGTGAATTAGATAATATTTTAGGTGAAGGCTCAGCAGAAGCAATCTCTGGATGATCACTCATGTTACTATATAAAATTTAATTATTAAATATTAAATTTAATAATTGATAGTTTCAAACAGAACTTACATTTTAGGTTTGTTTTTTACAGCTGGCTTTGCAGTTTGTTGTTCTAATAATGGATAAAGCAAAGTTTTTCCTAAATGTTGATTATATTGTAAACACCAAGCTTCTGTTGGATACCATCCAGTACTACAATGTTCTCGAATTGAAATTGTTGATAAACGAAGCCAAATTCCATCATCGTTCTCGATCTGTTAACAAAATAAATTAATAACAATCACAAAAATGATTCAAAAATAATTTTAATTACCTCATCAATAAATGAAATAATTCCATTCATTTTAATAATACCAACTTGTTCCGACTGCAGAGTTGGATGTGAACGAATTCGTAATCCAGCTGAATTTTTTGCAATGAATTTTCTCAATTTATTTGGTGGTTGTGATTTTTTTATTGCCATTCTATGAGGTGGTGGAGCACCTCCTTCCTTTACTTCAACACGATATACTTCCTCCAATGAAATACCATCAACAATGACAGTTAAACAATAATTACCAACAGAATTTGGAGTCCAATGTACACTAAATGTACCATCTTCCAAATCTTGTGCATACAAAGTTTCAGTAACACGAGTTTGATTTGGACTACAAAATCGTAATTCTTCAAATGAATACTGACTGTAAGGTTTCATAAAAGTAATTGCTTTAAAGCACATTTTATCTTTAATTGTTGGTTCATAGCTGATACGAGGAGGTGGTGTCATCCCACCTAATGCATTTATATCATTATAAGATGTGCGACGCATTTTCAATTTACCATTAGCAATGGCACCAACTGGTACTGCTTTTATTTCAACTTTTAAATCGGGAACAACTACAGCATCACCATATTGATCACGAATAGAAACAACTAATTGAGTAGGCCAGCCATATCTTAAAGATTCTGCTATGGAATTCAATTCACATCTTTAAAATGAAATTAGATTAGATTACAGAAAATTTGAAATTAATTTAAATATAAATAATTTTTAAATTTATAATACCTGTTCGGATCAAGCCTGGGTTCTGGCTGAAGCCATGCTGCTAATCTACCACCTGATGAACCTGGTGCACCACTAATGAAATCTTTTAAGAATTGCCGTTCATTTGATCGGGATCTGTAAATAATAAATAATGAAAATTTATTTATCTTCTGAAATAGTTTGAGAATTTTGTGTTTGAGTTGTTGAAATTATGAGTTTTAAGGTGATGATTCACCACTCGAATACATAATTGTAATAGTTTTGAAGTTCTTTTGACAATAACTAATGTTTTTTTGAATTCATTCTAAGCTTAAAACGTCTCGCAGTCAAAAATTGTGTTTTTTGCTTTTTACAATACTGAGTTGGATGCAAAATCGCCAATACAAGCTCCTCAAGCCAAAAGCCTAAAGACAAATTCCGCAAAGGTAAAATCAACAGTACTTTCCAACTTTCAAAAAAAAAATCTTATTATAAGACCGAGTTTAACATAATAAAAACTTACCCTATTTTTGGAGGTCAATCGTTCAACTCCCTATAAATCTATAAACTTAACGGTATATAATTGAGTTATAATAACTGGGATTGAAATTGCTGAGAATTGTATTTTTAGGAATTTTTTCTTTACGAATTTAGTTTGACTGCAATCAAACATATAAGAATAAGGCTATGGTATGAGCTGATTTGATGCAGGTTTGGTATATCAAAAACACATACGACGACTTTTTTGTTTTACTTTTTTTTTGTACACCAACTAATCTTAATGCTCTAAAATACATATCTAGTTGTATTCCCAACAAATTTAAAAAAAAATGAGTGAAAAGAAAAATTTGAAGATCATCCATCCGCGCTCCATCCATGAGCGAGACTGGAATCAGAAAGCTCTTGATTAATAGTCAAAATGTCAGATATAATAACCATTACACGATATCGACGGGAAAATAATTGTTAGTACTCGTCGGGATGGATCATGAAAGCATTAATCGATAGCTGATTCAAATATTGACACCCGCTTGATTAAAAACTGATGGGGGGGGGGGGGGGGGGGCACCATGAGTTAAACATTAAACATTGAATTATAATATCAAAAATATTTGATATCAAAAAGCCATATATTTTATAATCATTTTAACACAAGATACTTTCAATGATTTCCCACAGAAGAGATCAAAACCCAATATAGAACATTTTTAAATTTTCTGGCGCCGTAGAAACATTAATAAGTCATATTATAATTATTTTGTAATCTTCAATAGCACTTATAAGTACATAGGTACAGGTAGTTTAATATTTAAATGTTTAATTATTAGAAAATTTAATATATTCAATCATTTTGGTATAGCCACATTTCACCGGATGTTACTATATAAAATACACAACTATTAAATAAAGTTCAAAATTAATTAGGTAACTATGCATTCTAAAAAAAAGGGCAACTATAAATATTTCTATTTTACATTCCATTTACAACACAAACAACAAAAAACCAAAAAATATTACAAAAACAAAATAAATAAAATTTAACCTTTGCTGGAAATACACATAAGTAATTCAGACATTTTACAAAACAATTCAACCATATTCCAGAATTTCCAACTTTTTTTTTTCCTTGTTTGTTTTTTTTTTTTTGTTCTTTCTCATAATTTTCATAATCATTATGAAAAAAACATTAGATTTTGATGGACTAGACTTGCATTCAAAATGAACTAAGATGGTTTTGTATACTGTAGTGTTATTTGTAATGAACACTTTGATTATTTGTTTCCGAAAACCAAAACAAAAAAAAAACTTAAAATTACAACAATAGTTTTTATTTTCATTGACATGCGTGAAATAATTTTAGATCTGATATCATTGTCATGGTTACACATATTTAAGCTAATGGATTCAAACAATACCTATTCGTACAATATTAATTCACGTATTCATATTCGAATGATTTCAACTCTAAGGTATTGAAATTAATACGCACGTTCGAAACTGCTTACGCAGCATTATTTTAATTCATTCAACTTCTATACAAGTTCCTATACAAATAAAAGAAAAATAAACCTGTTAAGAAACCAAGTTGTGCAAATTTTTTGTTTCTTGTTTTTAATAAGGGAAACATTAAGCATAAAACATAAGGTTAAATACAAAACCCATATTAAATAAAAAACTTTAAAATATGGGTTCTGTTTTGCTACAATACCAGTTACTGATACTAAACGTAACATGATGGTCAGCACACTCAACCATGGCTTAGCCATTATTTTCAACTGGGGAAAAAGTAATAGAGTTGAGTTTAACACCTCTAAAACTCAAAGCTGTCTAGTCTCGCGAAAAACTACCTCATTTAACACCACCCTATTATTCGGGAGTGTGCGTATTCAGCGAACTGAACACTTGAATATACTGAGATGAAGCTCAACAATAAATTGATATGGAATGACCATATCTTTGACATTGCTAAAAATGAGACATTTGGGTTTTTTGAGTTGCTGCAAAACGTATTGTCCTCCCCATGACATGTTAAATATCTATAAATTATACATACGACCCAAGTTGGAATACAATTCACATATATGGGCCGGTGCATCACGAATCGCACTAAAATTTCTTGACAAAATTCAAAAGTGTGCCATTCGTGTTATTGACAACCATAATGTGACAACCTCCCTTGTACCACTTGAAAATCGTGTTGTTGGATAACTTTCCTTATTTTATAGATATCTTGTAGGTTTAGGCACTTGTTCAGACGAAATTAAAACCCTAATACCACTTCTCAAATATTTCCGCCGAGGAACAAGAGAGGCATGAAGTGCCCACCCCTACTCAGTGCAAATTTCAAGGTGGCTCAAAACAGGCTATGGGAACTCGTTTGTAATTAAATTTTCCCGAATTTGGAACCATATTCTTTTTTCATACAAAATGAACTTTAGCGGTTATTCCATGTTAATATTTTGAAAAACTAGAAAAGTAAGTGAAAATTTGGCTCTTATTACAAATCGGAAAACAAAAAGTCTTGAATTTTAACCTTTAATTACTGACGTATTGTAATTCGTCACTTGCGTATTTTTCTATGGATATATAACTCTAATATTGACGTTATGTAAATTCTCTTTTAAAGATACTTACACTAATGCTGAGGTACCGTAAAAAAATCTTCTAAATAGAAATTACCCAATATTGCTAACGTTACGTAAATTATACCCTCTACCATATTTCACATACTAGTGATCCATTACTCAATGAAATGTTTGCCTATATGTAGATAACAATAAAATAAGAAAATATTATCAAAATTTGGGACTCGCGTCAGTAGTAGTATATAAATTGTTAGCAACGTAGCAAGTAGTAGTATATACAGTTACAACGAAAGGGTAAATTTGTTTATTGTTCCATGTACTTTAATTCATGCAATCAAAGTCACCCGACGTTGTCCGTTGTCCAACACAAAATATACACAATTTACTTCAATAAAGTTTTATTTATTAACCAAATTTCAAAAAATTATTTCTGAAATATATTCCAATTAGTTCCATAACAGATATTTAAACCCATTGGTCCAATTTGAAATCTACAATAGATTTGAATTTGTGCTTCAATAACATAAAGATGAAATGAATACTTTTATATTTCTACCTTATTATTAATCTGATATTATATAGCTTTCGCTGACTGGAGTTTCATCGAAACATAACTGGTGCTTATAGCTTTGATTCTGGCTGGTGTAGAAGCAATGTCAAATACCTTGTAAAGTCCAACAAATTTTAGAATTCCGTTGGCTAGCTCACAGCTTCATTTTTTTGGACTGTATCGACGCTATTTGAACTTTACACTTTGAGTCATCAGAAATTCTTCTTTCATTAAGCTAAAGCTCTGGGGAAATGATAAGAATTATTTTCAATACAAATTCTTCTGAGCTGGTCCAAATTTCGGAAAACGGTAAAAGACATGTTTGTTTATTTTTGAGATAGTTAGGTCTGTTTATATTTTAAACAGTATAGGAATATTTTAAAGTAACAGCTTTACTTTTTAAAATATTCCTGATGTATGCTGGGAGTTGTGTTAATCCGAATTTCGGAAAACGGTGATGATGTGATTGTTTATTTTTAAAGAAAGTTATGTTAGTTTATTTTTAAAAGAATATCCAATTATAAATTTTTAAGCATGCAGTACCCTTTGAAATAATTCTCATAATATGTGATAGGAGTTGCGTGGTATACTCGAGCCAATCCGAATTTCATAAAACGGTAAAATACGTATTTGTTTATTTTGAAAAGGTTATCCAATTATAACTTTCTAGGTCTGTAGCGCCCTTGGATATTAAAATATTTCTTATGAGTGCTAGGAGTTGTGTGATAGCTACCCAAACCAATCCGAATTTCGGAAAACGGCAAAATATGTGTTTGTTTATTTTTAAACAACTATCCAATTACATAATTTTCAGGCCTGTGGTGCTTTTTGTTTTTGAAATATTTCTCATGGGTACTATAGGAGTTTTAAAGTACCGTTTACATATAACAAAACCAATCCGAATTTCGGAAAACGGTAAGAGATGTGTTTGTTCATTTTTGATAAAATTTCTAAGTACAAATTTTTAGGTCTGTGACTCGCTTTGTGTTTGAAATATTATTTATGGTTGTCAGGAGTTGTATGGCAGCTACCCGAATCAGTCATTTGAGAGCATTATAAAGTTCTATTATCATCAATACGATCATTTTATGATCATGAATAGCTTAGCAAAATTTTAGAACTATATCTTTGACAAACAAACAAAATAACGTTCTCTTTTATAAGTATAGATAAAAATTACTTTAGCTCTTATATTTAAAAAAAAATCGCCAATATTAGTAAATAAATGTTTAGTTCTTAAAATTGCAAAAATTCTGAAAATAAAATTTATTGAAATTTTCAAATTGTTCTGGTGAAAATCGACTCTAACCATTATTTCGTTTTGCCACAGAACTAGATTCTAATAAATGTTGTAAATTGGTATTTCTTTAAAAAAAAAATTTAAATTTAAATATTTTCAATTAACATAGTTAAATTTTTTTCAGTGATGGATCACGATTTAAATTGAGATGATCTTCTTGTACAAAAAAGAACAAATCTGAATTTTAAAATAAAAAAAATTAATAATGAAATCAAAACTTTTCTTTTTCGTTAAATATCAAAATGACAACAAGAGAGAACTCATTATTTCTATTGTATCAAAACAAAGCTTCTGTAATTTTCTAAAGGGTCTTTTTTTTCGGTTTTTGTAACCGCAATTTTATTAATTAAAACAAAAAAAAAATAAATAAATTTTTCAGTTTTGTTGAATGCATGACTTTCAATTCAAATCATATATAATTCACCATATCGTATTTTGACGGTCACACTTGAGAGATTTCATCTGATCTGTAATCTACATTCGAGTAAGACTCAACAACACTATATCAAAAGAAGTACAATAATAATAACAAAAAAACAGCACATGAACATAACGAATAAGAAAACGAAATTTAAAACTGTGATTGTACTTCAGATTGTACACAGCTAGTTGTAATTGTATGGCACATCATTTTAAAATGGAATTTATTTTATAAAGAAAGAAAGAAAGAAAATAAAAACCGTGAAGAAAGTTTTATATTTTGGCCCTTTTATACAGTTTTCAGAAGTCATTCTTTAATCTAATTTAAAATATAGAGAGTATCATAGTGTAATATCAAAATTTACTCCAATTTATTTGATAAATAAAAAAATAATTGTGTTTTCTTCACTGTTACAAAATTTTATTTTTTTTTTGTTTTTTTTTTTTGCCTTTCCCTGGTTGGTATTTTCATTATTTGCTATAAACTTTTTACCAAAAAGAACAATGAACCAGTTCTAAGTTCATTTCTATTTGAATTTTTTTTGGGAAAACACATTTTTTAGGTGCTAAAGATTTTTCTCACTTTTGAACAAGACTTGAATTACTTACATAAAATTAAAAAATGTTAACCACCATGAAAATGAAGGCTTGTATAAAAATGAAATAGAACTAATTAAATTTGTCCTAAAAATAAGTTTGAATAAGAACGTTCATATTTCGTCATAACTAGTTATTTCCCCTGGCGTAACATTTGCCGATCCAGCATTAAAAAAATATTTATTTCCTATTCATTTAAATATTTAACTCAAAACTAAGTTTTCTATTTCCGTAAAACAATTTATTTTCTTAAAATATTGTCTAATTCAAGCATAACATTTTTGTTACATAGGGTATGTTTTTCTTTCTCTTTTCTCCTTGTTGTTCTGGTTTAAAATTTTCTTTTGTATACAACAGAGACGGTGAAGATGAAGAAGGTGCACCACCAATTAAAAAAATAGTCAATATTGCCTTCGATATGTTCTCTATAATATTGTACTTCTGGTATTTGCCTATAAGCAAGAAAGATTTTTAGTTAACAAATCTAGTAGTGAATTTTTAAAGGTGCCGAAGCAAGATTTACCACCACCGCAACAATATAGTAAACTTTTTTTTTCTCCTTGTCAATATTTTGCTTTTCAAAATAAGCATTCACTTCAACTTGAAGATGATCATGACATGTTTTGATCAATTAGAAAAATTTGAAGGTGGCTAATTCAAGGACAGAAACCAGGGAAATTTAAAAAATTTTCATAAGTACTTTATTTTTTTGGTAATTTTAATTATTTTGATGACTTTAAAAAATATTTTAAATTTGAAAAAGCTTCATATCTGATTGATTTTGTGATGTTTTACTATTTGGTTCTTGTATTAAATATATAGTTTTCTAATTGGGTTTAGAACTTTGATATGTTTTTCTATAAATGATTTATTTAAAAGATGGGCACAAAAATTAGTACTTTTTTATTTTTTGATTTCTTAATTGGTAATTTTTTGCGCTAAAGCTTCACATTTCAATTTTTGGGTTTCGGTCACTACTTTTGCTTCAATGGAAAGGTGGTGAACGTTTTTTGGACAGTATTATTAATATCAACATATTAAAAAATCGAAAACACCTATTAAAGTCAATAATAACTATTACACTTCCTCAGAGTTGATTTACATTATGTTATCTCGTGTAGAAGACTCTTATATAACTATTTTCAGAATAGGAGAATTAATTTTACTTGATGATTGTGAAATTGGGTGTCCCTTTTATATATATATTTTTTTTTAAATTTCTAACTCCCTGTACTATTAGTAATTAGAAATTTTTAAAATTTATAAAAAAAAAAAAACTAATTCAAATAGTCATTAAGTAGTATTTGAACAAAAATTGCTTTCTATCATTTTTCAAATTAAGATAATCTGATAAGCAGAATACGGGAATAATATGAAGCTATGAGTCATCTGCAAAACTTAGATATTCAGGAAAATGCCCGATTAAAGGGACAAATTACACAAAAATGACATTGAATGCAACAAGTTAGTCATGCATTAAAGCTCCTAACTCTTAAAGAACTACAAATAGATCTTCCTATACGATTTGTTGTTCAATTTGATCCTGGCTGTAATCCAGTGTACGATTAACAACTAACAACAGAACACAATTCTTGTTGTATCATATCACTGTATGTATATGTAAATGAATAGGTATTTAAAAATTATATTATTAAGTATAGTATTATAAAATTATGTTGTAGAGTCGTAAAGAGGTATTTTCAAATTCAGAGTTATTTGTTCAACTGATTTTTTTTCTGCATGAGAATGAACATAAATTATCTACATGGAGCCACAACAATTTTATAAGCTTGTTTCATCAGTGGATTATAGGAACCTTATTTTGAAATCAAATGAATTTTGTTCGTTTTAGTTTTGTTTTTTCTATTTTTATTTATTTTTAAACTCACACTACCTTATCCGCCGCTTTTCTGGTTTTTCTAGTGTTAACAAATAGACAAAAGATGTTGAAAAGATGCACTTCTTACATTTTTTTTGTCTTCTTATTTGTTATTTTTGTTTGTTTTAAAGTGGTCAAACATTAAAACATAAATTTTGTTTTATATATCAGCCCTTTTCTAAATTTTATAAAAGTAACATAAAAAAAATGTTTAAAATCTGGTTAAAGACTGGTAAATCAGATTGTTATGAAATAATTTTTATAAACATCAGGGTATGTACATACAAACATACATTTACATTTTTTAGAAGACGTTTTATGTTCATTCATCATTAATTTTTATTTTTATTCGTTGAGTTGAAATTCCTTGGTTTATCTGCACTTTGCTAAACAAAATACGTATTTGGATTATTTATTTACAAATTCCAGAATTAATTTTATAAAAATAAATAATAAAATATTAGATGAAGCATTAGAACGAATAGTTTAAGAACTGCGTAGCGCAAAAAGCATAGCAGAAACCTACATAGCTTTAAAAATTTTAAAATTAAACAATTATTGGTTTTTACCCAGTGCCTGCAGGTGAGTGAAGAGCTATAAATAGTAAGATAGATTTTGTGATGTAAGAGGACTTCTTTTGAATATGTAATTGCAAATCGGAAGTAGTCACTTGATGCTCAGATGTATTCATTTAACATTCAGAATAGTTATTTGAATATCAGAAGTTATATACATACAATGTTTCTTTTAAAAATAATTATTATACTATGAATTGAGTTTAAGTCTCAAACACAGATTATTATGATGAAGATTGACAGAAGTATTGTATAGACCAGTTAAAAAATAATGATACGGTTAGAATCTACAATACAAATAGTAAATACCAATGTGCATCTTAACGGTTTGTTGCATGTATAAAACATTTCCGACAGAGTATTGGCAGAAAACGAACCAAAGGTTAATAGAAGACGTAGTAATTTCATCAACTGTAAGATTGTAAGAGAAGAAAATAGTTAGCAATCGTCTCGTTTTAAAATTTGGAAATCAAGTATGTTAGTAACAAAAATTTATGTTACTAACATTCAAATGAAAAATTTTAAAACAAATTTGTCCTTACCGAGTAAATTCAAAACTTGTATTTTGCTTTATTTTTGATAATCAGATTTGTTAGTGATATATTTAATTTATGAATTTTAAGTCAAATTTTCTTTTACTAAACATTTTTTTTTTGTTATTGTTTAAAAATCGATATTTCGGGAGCAACTTCCTTCCCTCATCAGAGCTTGCGATTTGAGACTAATTAAAATGTTTACAATAATACTTATATTTATTTATTATACTTATTATTTATATATTATTTATTATTTATATTATTATATATTATTTATTATAATATTTATATTTATACTTATATTTATTTATTATATCTATTTATTATTATTTATTTATAAGCTCTTTATTATGGGCAACGAATAATACCTATATTTATATAATTTGAACACTTAATAATATGTTCACTTTGTGTACAATAGTAATTCCTTAATAGTGCTATCTTTTCTAAAAAAAATTTATTTTATTATTATATTTTATAAATTGTTATTGATTAAATTTAAACTATTCTATAATTAATTACGTAATAACACTAATGCTAATATTTAATATCTTTCGTCTGAACCTAATTTTAATTTCATATTAACCTAAACGATGGTGAGAACCCACTATACATACATCATTATTAAGTCTATTGTTAACTGGTTCTCTGGATATCGCCAAACTTTCATACATGTCTAATTTATTATTTTTATTGACCTCTTTTATTAATTTTGAGCTATTCTTGTTTATATGATATTGTTCTTTACCTATATATGCTGCGCTACCGTTGACCTAAAATTCGTATAGTTTTTTTGCTCGGCATTTCTGCCATTTCACATCATTCCTTCTTATATGTTCCTGGAATCTATAATCATAATTAACCTTTTGGATTGTCCTATGTAAGTTTTTGTGCAATCTTGGCATGATATTTTGTCTATGCCACTTACTTCTTCTATGCTTCTTCTCTGCTAAAGATGCTAACAGATTACATAATTTGAGGTGACTACATTTAAGTTGTATTTCTTAAATATATTACTGATTTTTTTTTTTTTGTGTATGCGGAATGTTATTTTGTTTAAATAAAGACAATAAATTCGAGAAATTTGCCAGTTTTACTTCTATGGATCTACTTCTTTATTATTTTGATTACGCTATCTTTCGAAAATACATTTATTTCTGTTGTGTCCTCAATATGCAATTTTTCCATTTTGAAGTTTTCTTCTGATAAAGGTGTAGTCTATTAATCATTGTATGATATTCTGAGGTGGTTTTAATCGGAAATGATAACTCTTTTAGTCGTCCTATTTTTCCAATATAGATATCAAAATTTATTCTGTCTTCCCTTCTAATTAATTTGATATCTAGGAAAGGGATTTCACCATCTTGTTCTTTTTCCATTGTGAACGTTATATTATTATTGATGTTATTGAGCTTAATATGTAAATTTTCCATTTTGTATTATCATCATCTACATATTGCATCCAAATCCTGGGAATAACTCCTTTTCTACTATCCTTTCTTCGATAAAATTCATGAAAATTTCACTCGAGATAGTGGATTTTCCAAAACTGGACCTATTGTGGTTTTGTAATATTTCCCTCTAAACAAGAAATAATTTTCATTCATACAAAGGGCTGCCATAATTATATGTAGCCATTGGTTTTTTGTTTCCATGCCCTTGAATCATATATTTTGTTAAACCACTCCACTAGTTTTAAAATAGCTTCTTTTTTGCTTGGGAAAAGTGCTTTGACATCAAATGACACTAACTCTTCACTTTTCCTTATTTCAGTATCTTTTATTTTCTTGATCAGTTCAGTTCAGCTACATTTTTGATAGATCTTGTGCTGATTTCTCTTCCGAGGTTGTATTTTAAGCACTAAATTGTACATTATTGCATTTTTTAAGTTCAGAACCAAGTTAAGCATAAAAGTGAAAACTTGAAATTTAGTTGTGCTCTATTCTCAAAATCCCGAAAGAGTACATACCAATTAATTTATACCAAAACAATTTTTAAATTATATCCAAACCAATTTCTTTCAAGGATGACATTACTGCCATTACTACTATAGTATTTCAAGATAAAATTTTATTTAAGACTCTTTCATTGTTTTCAAAATGTTTTTTTTCCATCAAAATTCTTATACCTATAATAACAATTTCAAAAAAAAATCTACAAATTCGTGACGAATCAACAGCAATTGTGGCTTTGATTACAGCAACTGTAGATTAAAATAAAAGAAGTAATAAAACATAAAAACAACAAAGTAGCCGTATTGTGTTTTTTATTTATCAATTTACAAACATCCGTAATTATATTCCTTTTGAATATTGAGGTATCTACAGGCTAACAACATTAAAATGAGGATGCATTTTTTTATATTCTGAATTTTGATCTCAAAACATAAAAAAAATTATCTTTAATCTCTTTTTTACTTTTTTTTCCAAATATACAATTTACATCCCAATTATTTTAGAAACAAATAAACCAAAACAAATTTGTTTATGCATGTGTTGGTGTTTCTTTTTTCTTACGTAATAATTCTTCTTAATTTGTAATTGAATACTATTTTTATTGTGATCGTCCACTTGACTTTGTTGTTTCCTCTATTCACTTTTACTCTTCACTTCTTTATTTAAATTATTTTTTTGTTTTCAAAGGTTTACCTGTTAAACCTTTGAATCTATCTCCTCCCTCAGTAGTACCCTATTCTAATAAATTCAGGTAAATTTGTATGAATGATTATATATTATGAATAATTCAGCATTGCCATTCGTATCGTAATTACAGTTTTACCATTATTCCTTTCCAAAAACAGTTCAGTGTAATCAAAAGTTAGTTAACAGAAGAAGATGTTACAATTTATTTACAAATTTATTTTAAAGATTTGAGAATTGTCGTAGAATACTTAAGTTTGTATGTCTTTCAATTGTGAAGCGTAAAAGCTCTGGCCCACTAGTCTTGCTAGATTGATTATGTCTTTTTTGGCAACAATTAAAAACCATATGGTACAGACACTAGGTACACTAGGTTACTAGGTACTAAAAGTATTTGCCAAATGAAACAATAATTTTAATTCTATTTCTCTCCCTAAACACCAAAAGGACAATTATTTGTCAATTTAAATTGGTATAGTACTAAATAATATAAAACTTTAAATTATCAATTAAAAATATATAAATTAATTTACAAAAAAAAATAAAAATTTTATTTTATTTTTGATTTATATGTTTTCAATTAGAACTAAGCTATCATCAATTAGAAATATTTCGAGTTTGATAATTCAAAGACACAAACCAGATAAATTTCAGACTAGTCAATTCTAATTCAAACTATATGTAGGAATATCTGTCACAATCCGAATTAGCCAACTCATTAGGCAAGGCACACCAGTCTTATATCTTCTTCACACTATCGAGGTCGCGTAACTAGTTATAGAAATTGGCGTTCACACTACGATTAACTACTTTTCATTTGACATTTAAATCTATTGTAAAAAATATTTCTTTTTTCTTGCTATAGAAAAATGAAAATTTTATTTTTATCCTTTTTGTTTATAAAACATAAATAAACAAATTATTTCACATTAATATGACATTGACAATATTTTTTCTACTAGAGTTTTTAACTTTTTGTCTTCTAAAAAAAAAATTCTAATTCTGTAAAAAACATCATAATTTTTTTCTTCATAAAAATATATATTGGCAACACTCTAGTCTATGCATCTACATTTTTAATTTAGTCTTTTACTTTTTACTTTACACACAAGATTATAAATTATAATACAGGTAAACCTCCTGAACCAACTTGTTTTGTAATTGTAATTCAACTTGTTTTTTCCATTTTAATTTCAATATCAACTCAACCAGCAAACAAATTAAAACAAAAATCGAATTTGAAGTGGATTAAAGTAGAATTAAAGAGTAAAGAAAGAGCAAAATGCAATTATATAAAGATTAACAGTAATTTTTGTTGTATGGTGATTTGTGTCGAAATCCAATTGGAATCTTAGGTTAGGAAAGAGCTAAGAGGTGAGGATGGGATTCAAATTTCAGTTGAGTTAAGAATGAAATAAAAATGTAATTTCAATTTACTTTCAAAAGTAATTCAAACAAACATACTCTTATACATACATGCATACAAAATTATAAATTGTTAAAAGTAAACAATGCAAACAAGTTTTAACACGATCGTCGATCAGTTTCATTCAACTTCAGCTGCGGACATGGTATGAAAGGAAATGCAATTCTATTCCAATCCAACCAAACCAATAAGATAAGAAAAACACCAAACATATATGAGTATGCTTTTGCATTGTAGCATCTACATACATAATTGTATAAATTTGAAGAGATACAGCAGTTCACACAGGCACTGGTGTATTTTATATTTTTATATACATTAAGTATGTATTTTAATTAATACTACTATAGAAACAGTATTATTTATACTTATGATATGATATTACTCTTTTCTTTCCGTTTATTAACCTTTGCAATTATTAAACCAAAATTAATTATATTACATTTACAAATATAAAATAGAGAAATATAATATGTAACTCCATTTATTTATCTATTATATGATTTTATACACAACATCAAACCATATATTCACACATTTATAGTACAACGAAATAAATATATCTACACGAATTATCAAATATCAGAATATGAATTACAAACCAAAGAATTACACAAAATATTTATTAATTATTAATAAATAATTAAATTTTAAAGTGCAACAACCAAACCAAAATTGCCAAAATATTAGAACAGAGGAAATAGCGGAGATTTTTGGCAATTGGTGAAATGATTGTTATAATATCAACTAACTACAAATAAAAACATTCTGAATTTAAATTCTGTTACTGAATACTTTATGACTTGATTTCTAACAAGGTGAAAATCTACAATTACAATCCACTAACTATACCCACTGCACTTATTGTAGCTCTATTTTTTGTTTTTTTGTAAATGAGCTTGACTTCATATAAATTTATCTCTAGCAAAAAGGCTATACAAAATTAAAGTAAATACCTACATACATTATAATGTACGTTTTAGAAAACTAATAAAAAAATCAAATTTAAAAAAAAAATATAATTTTTTATTATGGCCAATTCTCGAAGAAAAATTCTAATAAAATATATTAAAATGTAACATTTTGACAGTTTTGCTGTTTCCTACACTGCTTTGTCATGTTGCTCGTCTTTAATGGTGATAAAAATCTCTTCATCAGATGAAAATGAAGAAGTATCCAAAAGCTGTAATTTAAACAAATTTATTCCAGAAATTATTACTATATTATTTTACAACTTTATTTACGTTTGTTTTACTTGTCTTGTCACACTTGTATACTTGAATGGTTGACATTTCATATTTTATATGTTTTTTTTTTTTAATGACAGTAAGTTTTAGAAGTTGTTTCGTTCATCACAACACTACTTGAACTCATTAGTAGGTATTATTTGTAGTGTTAGACTACCTATGAGACTCCTGATTTTAGCTTTGGTTGATTTTATAACTTATTTATAATAGATGTTATTACTACATCTGTGAGCTATAAAAACCGACCAAATTTGTTTTTTTGTTTAATTAATTTTTTCTTATGTTGAACCGTTGAACTGTCGAAAGGTAAAATTTTTAAGAATAGAACACAAATTTATTTTCAGTTCATCATTTTGAAATTCATCAAAAGAAGGTAAAAAATGTTGCCTTGTACAAAAAATGCGGAAGGCTGGCAAAAATTTTTGTGAATAGAATTGACCATAACTGAAAACTAAACCTACAAAAAATAAATAAATTGGAAAACATGTGGGCATTCAAATAGGTGTTTAACAAAAGATTTTAACTAACCTATTTTAACTAGTCTATATTTTTATTTTTTAACTAAGTCATAACTTTACTCCATATTGACGATATAATTCGATTTTAATCGACTCAATACTGCTGAGTTCACCATTAGTACAGTCGAATACTAAGAGTAAAGTCAAGAATCAATTTCAAAAACTAATTTTCTATATACGTTTACTCACTGAATTGTGGAGAAACATAATACCCCTCATAGGAAGTGCAAAAAGAAATATTTTCGTTCTTACAAATTAAATTTACTATGTATTCATTTCTTACAATTGTATTTTGAGTAACGGTACCAAATTTGACATTTTTGTGCCATCTTCTTTAATGAATTTTCTTTGGTAATAAATTAATAACAATCAATGTTCATTTAACCATTGCATAAAAAACCTTTCTTAACTTAATTCAGTTCAATTTATATTTTATACCCAAGTAACCCAAACCAGTATGATGTATATATACGTATATTTTCAACTATTAATTATATATATTTAATACATGTGTGTATGCGTGTGTGTAAATTTTAACGTCTTTTTTTTTACTAAAGTTAAACTTCATCAGATCAGCTGGGAAATATATTTTTATTATTTTATCAATGATTTCGAATTTTACATCATACATGGGATGATGACGTTGGTTTTATGGAGTTTACTGTTGTATATATATGCATATGGATGTATTAATCATATCAATGAAAATGCAATGCCCTTTTTTGCACACACACATACTGTTCACTGCAGTTAAAATACATTCGACTCAACCAACTCAACTTAACCTGTTGGATTTGGATTTGAATTGAGTTGAGTGTTATGCTTTATTTTGTGTTTGAGTTTGTGTTTCAAGAGAATGAGGAATAAGAAAATGAGAGAAAAATATCTATTTCCGTTCCGTCTCTTTGAGAGTCAACTAGTTGAGTACTAGAGTAGTAGTACAAGAATTGTTCATCCACACTTGATCAACACTTAAATTTTGAATGAAATTTTGAAATTCTACAAATCGAACCAACAAGTCAGAAAATTTCGTTGCACTTACGTTGCACGAATAAATTTATTATTACATATTATTATGAGTTTTTTTTGGGTGGGTATTTGAGTAGTATAGCAGAATTGGTGTGAAATAAAGTATCTGCATTAGTATGGTAATTCAAAAAAAGTTTATTATATTATTATGTAGTATTTTACATTTATTTATCACTTTAATAATCGAAATAATTATCAGAAACAGTTTTTATTTATTTTTTATTTTATTCATATGTATTATAAATCGTATAAGCGGATGAATTGATTTGAAATTTAAAAAAAATATATCATTAATGGGAGAAAGATTCACTAACACATATAAATTCAAACTTTTCTTATTCATGTTCGTGCGGTGCACCACTTCAACCAAAACAAAAATCCAAGTTGAATTTAAAACTGTTGCAAGAATATTAACATCAAATTGTCTAATTTGGCCTTAAATGTATATTGCTATGTATTTTGTGTTATCAGTGTTGCCATAATTTTTGCATTATGCCACTTTTGTAAAAATTTTATGTCAAGTGTATGAAACTTTAAACGTATAATTTTTCGCATATACCACATATTAGTTGCGTGTTTTAATGTATGACATACCTAGATTATAAAATGACCAGGTAGGAAAAAATTTTAAATAGCACTGTTAGAAAAGATAAATTTTTCATGATCTGTTTTTGTAATTTGTAATGTAAGGATGTGGCATTTTGTAAAGTGGTAATCCCTATGATAAATAGCCATTATTTTTTGTTTAAATTTTATTTGATTATTATTTACAACATAGTTTGTTTTATGTTAACAAAAAAAAAATTTAAACATAAATATGGTAATAAAATAATAACAAATTTGTTGTCAATTTCAATTTAACAGAAAAATAATCACTATCCTAGAGTTAACGTACTTGCAAAGTACCGAAAAAATTACTGACTCTTTTTAAGTTATTTAGAAGAAAAATGTTAATTCTGGACTAAATTTCTGTGATCGTGATCTGTATAAATCAATAAAAGTAATCCCTGCTTTCAGTAATGCTGAATTGATGATCAATTAATTTAATACTTTTGACGTCGTGTGTCTTTGAAAATAAAACATAAATTTGTGAATTCAGATTTATTGTGTGTATTTTTAGTTTTTATTTAATTTTTTTTTCAAATTAAATTTTTATTAAAATATGTAATAAAAATTTCAAACAGTAGATTGTAATAACATATTATATTGTTGTTCCTGTAGTAGAAGGTTGACCGAAATCGTGTTGTAGTTGTCAGTTAACATAGTCAACATCATCAACACTATTATTCACAATAGTCTCGAACTTGAATTAAATAGTTACGTTTCATCCAGATTTTATTTTATTTAACATATGAATTGTGAATTAACTTTTATATTATGGTTCTATCCCAACCAAGCAGTACATAAATACTAAAGGTTACATTCTAACTCTTCGCTGTTAAAAAGGGAAATTAGAAGGAAAAATGGATCTGTGCGGATACAGGATAGGAATAATAATGATTAATAATTATACTAAATTAATCTTCAATGACAAGATAAATATACCACTTGATAGCATAATTTTTCCAAAAAAATAGGCTTATCGTTATCGTTTTTATAATAGCCGCAAATGGTAACGCTGATATGCGGTCATTGTGTAATGAAAAAAGATTATAAAAACGAACACTAACTAAAAACACTTCTCAAAATTCTTGTAATTTTATTTTCTCATTCACACAATCAAAAATACATAAACCAAACACAATTCCCAAAACCACAAACGCAATTATCTATTAGATATACACACACACGCAAAATCGCACACCTTAATTTTAAATTTTAAATTTATACCACATCAATTTATTTGTTTTTCTTTTTATCATTTTTAAATACAATCGTAAAATGTTCGTTTCATGTTTGATCATGTTTGACTTAAATTGAAACTTTTTTTTTTCAATTTTCTCTTCAAATTGAAATAAATCTTTCAGATGTTTACAATACAATTTTTATTTTAGTCAATATCAAATCAACGAATGGTTCATAACGGTTTCGAGTGCGAGATTTTTTAAAACGTCATATAAACGTCGCGATCGTTTATTTTTTTTTCTATTTGCTCATAAATAGTTATTATAAAATAATTTGTGTATATTATATACTACTTCTGTATATATGTAAAATAGAACATACATTTTTGAATGCATGCATGTATGTTGTATTTAAGAAAATAAAACCCATATGGTATAAAAATAGATAAAAATATATTTTTGAAATAAATAAATGAATTTAAAAATGGAAAATATTTAATTTATTTTAAGGTAAATTTAAAATTAATAATTAATAAATTTAAGTTAATGAAAAATAAAATATTTATTAAAAAAAATACTGCACAACAATAATTAATTATGCAGAAAATTGTGAATAAATTCTAATTATCATAATATAAAATTCAGTGTTTAACTTGTGTATTAAATTAGCATTTGGTTTAAGTAATTTTTAATTTTTTTTTTCAATGTTCAGACATTCAGTTAATAATAATAGTAATATAATAACGAAATTCTAAATTTACTTTACTACCATCACATCGCAGGTCGCTAATTAAAGCAATAATTGTTATAAATTTAACATCGAAAGTATTAACAAAACTTGTTAATTGTTTTTATTTCATACATAAAGTATGAAACTGTGGATATGTGTGGATAGTTACTTTTTTAATACTTTTGTTTAGTTGCTACTTAAAACATCTACTAATTTTATTCTGTAATTCAAAATTAATTTTTAATATCCGTCCTTTTAATATTTTTACGTATGTAAATAGCATTCAGTTCGCCATAAAAATATTAACATGCAACTACCTACCTATAAGTGGGTTTATAATTATAGCGAAACGAGTGCGACTGAGCGAGACCACTGCGAGCGTAGCATAGGTAATGCATTCGCATAGAAATCGCTCTCGCACGTTCAATTTCTAATAGTGCGATGGATGCTAAGCAAATGCGATGTTTTTAATACGTCTAATTTAGTACTATAGGTACATATATGCATTATTCATGTATATATACCGGGTGTTCCGAGCATGCGTATCAGTTTTTCTCAGCTATTATTATTAATTTTAGTTTACCAAAGGAAAATATGGTGGATTTTTGTTTTATTTTTATTAATTTTCAAGAGAAATAGTGAGAAATTAAAAAAAATTATTTAAGTTAAGGTTCATATTTTTTGTCGTAGAATCCGAATTTGCAAAAACAAATACCTTTTCCCATTTGAAAAACTCGATTTCGGGAAATTTTGAGCTTAAAAAAAACGCTTTTCCGGTCCTTTCCGGTTAATAAATTTTGTTTTGAATTTTAAAATAACGGCTCTTTTCCCTCTTAAATAGCTTATACGTATGCACACTCGGTATACAGAGATACATATATATATACATTATTTATTAGTCTGTTCGTTATATTAAAATTTTTGAAATTTCCATACAATAAATTTGTAATATTTTTGTTTACAATTGTTTTTTACTTTTTGTTTCTTTTGTAATTATAATCAAGTGTAGGTTTATTTTCAGTTAATTCTATTAATTCTTCAGCTTAACTTTAATCAATTTTTTTCATTTAAAAAGAAAAATAATTAACTTTATTTGAAATAAAAAATTTGTACCAGTAAATATACCAGAAGTTTGTGTAGATTTAGACCAGAATTGGACAGAACTGTTTTGGACAATGACAACTAAATGTTATACACTTTCCGATTACTAAGAACAGAGAAATTTACTGAACACTTCCTTTAATCTTTTTTGAACTTTTTTGTTATAATTTTTGTTTACTCTCAAATTTCTTGTGTAACTGTCAAAATTTAAAGAAAAAAACAATAAAAAAAAGTCAAAAACTGTTCTTAAATTCTCAATTCAGATAAAAAAAAAGATGAATTTAGAACTGTTTAGAAGGTTTTGGATAATCTAGTGAACACCAATAAGAACACTTTTGTACAACTACTGAACCCAAAAAAAATTATTTTTTACTCTAGATCGTTCTAGATCAATTTACTGAACAAACCAAATATAAATATTAACTGTCAAATAAAATGTCACCCAGTCTCGTTGTGAGGAATTTTAAATTTTTCGGAAACTTTCTAATCTCAAACTCGCATTGTATACTACTTAGTTACATTTAAATACATACAATGAAAAATCGCACAAGCCTCGCACTCGTACTCTCGCAAAGCTTTAAATCAGGCAGTTTATCGCTTCCTGTTATTAATTAATAACATTTCCTCTTCTTCCATTTCTAATTACAAACACAAAAACCGACTGTAACTTAAAACGCAAAGAGCTATATATACATTAAGTATTTATCATTAATTTTTTAATCGAAATTCCACCTGGCAAATGAATAACATTTTAATTCATTTGATTAAGACAACTGATTTCACAGATTTCTTGACATTACATTACAATACAATACGCACACCGATTTAATATGGAGGTTTTGTCAACTGACTACTAATCAAGTGGGTTTAAATTCAGGCCAGGCTGTAGTGTACATATATGTTTAATAATTATACAATCAAATTGTATATTAACTATTTAATAAAATAAATATTCTTGTGTTCATAATTGCAGCGAAACGTGCATTGCTACTTTTTAGATCTACATGAATAAATAAAATTAAAATCTTAAGAATAAATTGCAAAAATTTATTTCAATAATATTTTTATTATTTTCTAATTACTTAACTACCTAAAACATATTGTATGTGTAATAAAACGAGAATGAATTACTTAAACTAGTAAATTAATTTTATTTTTTTCATTTTAATTACATATTGTGCTATATTCATCTAAATATGTACCAATTTATTTATGTGTATCTACATACAGTGTATGTAGGTATATGCATTTAAATACAAATAATTATAGTAATAAAATATTTTTAAATTTTATGTTTTTTTTATCAAACTTAGAATTTTAATTAGTATTGGAAATTTTTTATGAAATAATATGTTCAAGGAAAATTAAAAACATAAAATTCAACAAAAAGAGAACAATAATCGTGCTTTTAGTTATTAAATAACATCAACATACACGTAGAACATATCCATATGTATTGGGATTATAATATAATATTATTTACTTATTGGAAGATTTGAAGAATTGTCAATGAATCGAATCTGCTAAACTTCGCAATCATAAATATGTAAGTACATTTGCACCTTAGTTATATTATAATTATTGACATAATTCCTATTTATTTGTAAATATTAATATAATATGTACATAAATTACTAGTAGATCCCTGTGCAATTGTACACAGATGGATTTATATATATAAACATTTCTTTGTCAATAAACATTTTTTGAGTAAATTAGAATAATAGCTTAACGTGGAATTGACTTAAAAAAAAAATCGATTTAATGAAAAATTGACAGAAATGGCAAACAGAATGGCAAACATGAATTTATATAAAATAAATATTTTATTTGGTTTGTTGTTGATTTTTTAATAATATCATTTGATTAAATAATTTTCTACTTTAAAATGAAAATAATACAATGAATTTTTTCGGTCATCTTGTATAATATAACTAGTTATATATACATATATTGTTATTATTATTACTATAGTTATATTATGTACTTGCATTTGAGTGAAATTTTCAACCACTAACTAACGAACTATTCGTCTTCATAGTGAAGAATTGCCAAGAATCAAAAAGTGTGGCAACAACGAATTCTTAATGGCAATCTCAACTTGTTGCCTATTGATGATGAAGAATCGTACAATATGATATTGGGAATCAATCAATAATTTAAGTATTTACTGGAGTGGTATTTTGTAAGGTGATATAGTGACAAAAAAATAATCCCAAATTCCCAAATCATTTTTTGGCATTTTGTAAGATTTTTGTAACTGTGATAGTTAGTGACAATTGAGAGTAAAAATAAATTCATTGTCACAACTAACCATTCACCTCATCGCCACACAAAATATTATTTTGTCTCTTTTTTCTCTTACAACTATAACTTTATATAGTTATTTGTCATAAAATTATTTGTGTTTTGTTTTTTTGTTTTATTTTTTAATAATTAAGTAGTATATGTATATGCCTTGCTTGGATTTTAATATACATTTTCAAATGGTGCTTCATGTGGCTAGTTTAGAAAATGATCACCATAAAAAATACCGAACATTTTGAGCAACATTTCTGATCGACTTTTTTGTCACATTCACTATCAATTTTTTGTTTTTATTTTATTTTTATTTATTTTTTATTTTATGAATTTATCAGTGCGAATAATAAATACATAGTATGAACCGTAGGATAGTCTTCACATGTACTTTTTTGTAGTAAAATTAAATTTCGTTTAATTATATAGTCATAATTTTAAACTACAAAAATAAATAAGTAAATTCGGAAATGCAACATTGCCAATCATGATGCGGTATCACTATTGTATCAGTACCAAAATTTATGATGCAATTCGGCAATGATGATTTGTGTTGCTGATGCAATCAATACACTTTAAAACTATCAGAATTTGACAGTGATGCTTTGAAAATTTAATTAAAATCAAAAAAATATTATTTAATATCGCTTTGAACGTATTTTTGGAAAATCGTGAACAATAAGAATATGATGATATAACTACAGTAAGTAATTCAATCACAAAGTAAAACAATTAATAGAATATAAAAATTTGTTAAGAAAGAAAAAAAAAGAAATCGTAAGTAACTACTTTGTTATAAAATTAACGGAAAAAAGATTAAGTATATTACTTAGTAACTACTTATACCTAAAACAAAAAATATTTTTAAAATAATTGCCACTTTCACAGATAATGTATTTTAATCAAGTGAAATCACAAATAAATTTTAAATGTCAAACAGCTGTTTATAACAATATGTAACAAACACAGCAATACAGCATCAACAAATTCTGTGATGCGAAGTTTGTTCAAGTTTGCGCATCACAAA
Source organism: Argyra leucocephala (assembly GCA_963942445.1). NCBI lineage: Eukaryota > Metazoa > Arthropoda > Insecta > Diptera > Dolichopodidae > Argyra > Argyra leucocephala. Next base: position 51,038,969 of record OZ012678.1, on the reverse strand, counting down.
CAATAATGTTGCAAAAAAACCGTCATGCTTTCAGCAACATTTTAATGTTGCATTTTAGAATATGGAAGTTTTACGATGCGTGATGCTGATGCATTTCCGAATTTAACTGCTTCACTAACTAAGTAGTTACTAAAAATATAAAAATTTTATTTGAAAGTTTAAATAATTTTCAATCATGACTATTTTCATAGAAAAATTATTAAAAATGAAGATATGATATAAAAACGCATTGCATACTTTTGTACGTAGGTTTTTATTAACCATCTCAACCACCTCAAAACTTTATTGAATGAACTCTTGGTATGTAGTTACTTGTACAAAAATAATAAAAATTAGGAATAACTAAATGAATAAATAGCAAAAATTTATGTAGAAAAGAAATACGTAAGTATGTATATAAGGACTATTTTATATACGTATATTTTTTTACCAGTAACTAGTTAGTTAGTTATAAACTCTTTATTAAAATATGAATGGATTCTACATCAGTAGATTGTAGGGTAAATCTATAATGAATTCACGATGATAATCCGTTCTGCTCATTCTAAAACTTTAACTTGAGTTTTAATTAGCCCTCAGCATTAGTTTGTAAAAAACAGAACTAACTAGTTATTAATTTAGATTTATTTAATTTTTAGAATCTGTACTTAGCTGTACTTAGGTACTTTTTGTTTTCTCTGCATTTTAATACATTTTTCGGTAGTTAAAGTAGTTTTTCAAACATTTTATTAGTTTAATTTTTTTTTGTTTTTGATAAACGGATATTTATTTTTTACTACTTAACTACTACTTTTTACTAACTTTCCATTTTATTACAATTGGTAACCATATTATATTTCAAATTAATTTCAATGATAATGAAGTAATTTAACTAATAAGCACTATACCACACATCGGTTGGCAGTTTTTTTTTATGTTCTATATACCTTTTCGTGCTTAGTTAAAGTAATGTACATATATTTTTTTTTCGAGTACTTATTTATTTACATATCAGATTTCTGGCTTTAAAAAAAAATTAGTAATTGTTAACCAGTGATGTATTAATATTAATATGTTGTTGAAAATATTACTTAATTGATTAACTATTCGTTAAGTGATATCGTGCTTTCACTTCGTTTGTTAGGTATGATGTACTTATTGGAACGCGAGATCTTTGAGCAATTATAACTACATATTATAAATTCTTTATTAATTTATATATTTCCTGGCAAATAAATATTACGTACATCAATACTTAACTTTCAAACAATAGATAACTAGTTATGTATTAAGATTATTTATTAGAATTAAATACATAGTTATATATGTTGTGTTCAGTAAACTGTTCTTGGACGTTCTTCTGTTCTAAAACGTTCTAGAGTAAAAAAGAACACGTTTTTGTGTTCATTAGTTTCCGTTACTTGTTTTTTTTTGTCCGAAAGTGTTCTGTTCTGTGTTAATTAGATTGTGCGAAACTGTTCTAAATTGATATTTTCTGTTCTGAATTTTTTTGAGAACAGTTTTGGACAACTTTTTTTGTTGTTGTTTTTTCTGTTTTTTGTTTGACAGTTAAACAAAGAAATTTGAGAATAATCAAAAACTAGAACAAAAATGTTAAAAAAAATCAAAAAAGGTGTTCAGTAGATTTTTCTGTTCTAAGTGGTTCTAAAGTGTTTGACAGTTAACTGTCATTATCCAAAACTGTTCTGTCCCATTCTGTTCTAAATCTACTGAACACAACTATAGTTATCAATGATCATTGACAGCGTCAAAATTCATACTTTTTGGGTAGTTTTAGTTTTTAATAAATGTTCTTCTTTTGCCATTCATTTTTTTTTTTTTTATTATTTAAAATTAGAATCACAATTTTAATATTTGCCCTTTACTAGGTACTTACTTATAAATTCCAAATAAACTCTAAAAAGTCTATAATTAAAATGGAACCCTACTAGTGATTCTATGAGACTTATTAAAACAAAAAATTTTTTTTTGTATGTAGGTTAGGCCACTCTGGTTCTGAGACAGTCATATGTAAGTAGCTAAAATAATGTATAAGTAAGGAAGTAACTATAAGTAACTAGTTAGTGTAGCAAAAGTTTCTTACAAATTCTGATATAATTAAAATTAGAAAATAAAACGATTTTTAAAACACAACTAATTAATTCAATATAACAAAAACAAAAAAATATTTTAATTCTATCTTTCTTTTGTACATATATATATAACTACTTTATATTCTCATTTAAATTCGTTAACCAAATAATTTATTCGAAATACTAAATTACTAAAACAGCTGACGTTTTCTTAAAATCAGCTGACTCATATTTTAGAAACTGAAAAACAAACTTTTATGATTCTATTAATTTTTTTATTCAATTTTTATTTTCAAATAAAAACCCATTTTCCGTTTTAAAAAAATTGATAAAAAAAAAAAAAATATACACTTTTTTAGTAACGTTCCAAAATAATTCCTACGCTCTTTTAAAAAATATTTCAATTCAAATTCAATTAAAACATAATTTAATTCTCAGAAATTTTCGATAACCTCACTACATACATATATATATGTATATGTATGCAATCATATAAATTTTGAAAGAAAACAAAAAAAAAACAAATTTTTGTGACTTGTTTACATAAAAACAAACATGGGAGTATTAAGTTATTTAAACGCGAGCGGGTTCGTATTCGCAAAAAAATATTTTTCTTTTCTTTCAAATAAGCTTACGATCTTTGTATTTAATTTATTTATTAAAATTTACTTAAAATATTTATCAACTTATAACTTCAACTTATACATATTTATATAATATTATAATATAGTTAGATATATATATAAGTTTAGTTTCTGCGGTTATACATATTCAACTAAAATATGTAAGGTTTTTTAATATTCATCCCATGTAAAATTTTACACAAGCTTGTGTTAATCATAATATTTTGTAAATTTGTATGTTACATATACAGGGTGTTTCTAGACAATTGTATTATTTTGACCAGGTGAATAAGTAACGTTGAACTTTATTGAGGGTCTCCTGATGCATATTAATCCTAATTTAGAACAAATTTTGTCGTTTAACAAAGAACTTTGTTCGTGAAACGATTTTCGTCTTATGAGTATGACAGTAGGATTAATAGCTCTTATTACATCTCCAGTTATTTAATCAGTTTTCACTGAAAATCTATGTATAGCTATATATAAGTTATATATAATTATTTATTGCTATAAAATGCAAATTGAAAAGAATATAGGGATTAATAACCGAAGTCTACTGAACTTAATCACGGAAGTCTATTGTGATAGACTTTTTTCTACAATAGAAAAAAATCTATTGAACTTAATCGCGCAAGTTAGTTTAATTTTATTTTATGTGCTTCATAAAATTTGTTGTTTTTTATTTTAAGAAAAAGTTTTAGTAATAAAACACAATTGAAGAAAATTATAAGTAGTTACTTATATGATAGAAAATAATATAGAATTAGCACCAAATTGTTTTCTGTCACAACACACAACTAAAAACTAGTGAGCTTCAGTAGCTTAACTAGGACAGTAACTACATCAGTAACTAAACTAGTAATTATCAGTGTTCAATATCATATAAACTTTCAACTCAAATTACTATAAATTAATTCGATACTTATAGTCAAAATCATTCGATAGTATAGCATAGGTCTTTCAATGCAACTAAAACTTATAAATGGGTAAAGACAAGCATTTTTTGTAATTTGCAAAATATTCCAAACAAAAAAAAATATATTTATGACAGTAAATATTAGTGACAACTACATGTAACAACCTTTTTGACAAGTCTATTAGTTTCAATAGACTGCCGCGATACCAAAACATTTGTTGATAGACTTTTATAAACTCGATTCTATTGAATGTTAATAGACGTCTACGCTTGGTTGGTTCCCATAATCAATTAATATAAGAATAATAATTTTTTATTTCATTAACAACTTAATCTAATCTTACATACGAAATTTACAAAATCATACAACAAATTAATTCAGATTTCTTAGCCTAGTATTTTAATGAAATAACTAGGTTCAATCTGTTATCCAAACGATAAGATTGAACAAAATCCCCATTTCAATTCCAATTAATTTATTTCCTCCAATAACTATTTATATAGTTACTTATTTTTTTTTAAAAAACACATTTTACAGAGTTAAGAGATATTATCTTCACAGCTGAAATATTTTAAATTTTAAATAAATTGGACATTAGTTACTGATTTTAATATTAAGTTTTTAAAGTCACTTAAGTACTCTATTCCTTTTAAATATAGAAGCGTTGGATGAAGACAGATATATTTCAAACAGGCAAGGCACATAATCATATTAATTCACTATAACTACTTAAGTACTTAGTTAAGAAAAATTTAAATCTCACCCATATTCTTGAAGACTCATAACAGACGCGATGAAAAATTTAACTGCGTTCACGTCAACAACAAATTTGGTTATTTCTGGAAGACTTGTGAAAAATTTTATTATTTTTGAACAACATAGAAATACAAATTTATTTAGACGTGGATCCCGTCAATTTTACATCGAATCAGTGATGAGTCTTCAAGAATATGGGTGTCTATAAAATTATTTTTGATTATTTGAGATTCCAATTGGTTCGAATTTTACAATCAATGTTTGAAATTTAAATGTCAAAATCGTTTATTATAATCTAAGCTGAGCAGGTGTTGATACTGTAGGATTGCACTTACTAGACAACTCCTAGTTTGAATTTTGATTAATTTCTTCTAAATAACGCATCTTGATTTAAAGGCCATGAAATAGCTTTAAAAAATGTATGAATTAAAAGCCGATAACAGACTATTTTTTTTATTCATCTATGTAACTACTTTTTTATAGCTCCGTCTCCTACTCTGTTCCTTTTAAATATAGATGCGTTAGACGGAGACAGATACATTTCAAACCGTCAACCTGTCAGTGGTTCACTGTCACCAACAAACAGTTACGGTGACAGTGAACCTCAAATTGACATATTGTAACTGTCCATATTAATTCACTTGTGCAAATGAGTTCTGATTTAATGATTACAGTCAGAATATACTTCAGTGGTATGCTGAAAAGCTCCAATCTTTAAGATGTCTTACTATAAGTGCTGTAACACTTAAAAAAACCACTATTGAGCTGGAAAATTTTATTTTAGATTTAATATCTTTCTTCTCTCTAAAACCTTCGATTGTTATAGTGTTATTGCTTTAATTTTATTTTTAGTGTAATCTTAATTAAATAACGGAAATATTAAAATGTATTTATATAAACTATATATATATATATATATATATATATACATATATAAGTAAATAGAAAATTGTCAAGTTTTATTCTTCTACATACCATAAGTATTTTTTTTTCAATTTGAATTTCATTTAAAAGGTATACGTATACACTTATAAAGATTTCTTTAAATAGTTTCAAATTAAAATGTTTATCATCCGTTTTAATAAAATCATACAAAACAACAACAACAAAAATAATAATAATAATTCTATTGTAAAAATGTCTAAACATACTTAAATGATATTTTGAACAAGTCGAATAACAACCTAACACTCGTATTAAATGTTTTGTTTCAATACTCATTTTTTTGTATTAAAATTGCATTCAACATCTAAAACCTTAAAGAACTCATTAGAAAATCGAATCTCGTCGTTGTCTTACAATTAAAATAGAAACCAAAATATTAAAATTTATTTCTTTGGGAAAGCAATGGTTTTTTTTTATTTTTTTTTTTTGTTTTATAAATTCCAAATAAACAATTTTCCTTTTTCCCTTTTCGGCTTAATAGAACGAAAATTTTGTATACGTACAGATACAACGTCATGTATAATCTAATGTTGCAATTGAACAAGTAAATAACTTCCGGAATGCCATCATCATATAACATGTACAACATTAATTATGTATTTATGAAATACATGTTGTATACTTACAGTGATGATAATGGTGATGGCAGCAAAGCATTGTATAGCGTTTACGAGTAAGTATATATTATTGAATTCTATTCTAACAATTTCAATTAAATTTGATTCTTCAAGTTTATTTGAAACTGAATAGTTAAACGATAACTACAGTTTTCCAATTTTTGCCGTATTGATATTGAATTTGTATGCTATTTTATTTTATAGATTTATTAAAAAATTGATTGCTAAAATTGATTGTAACAAGTTTTTGAATCGTTATTTTTTTTAATTTCACCACTTTATTTTTACAAAATCTTGAATTTCTTAATTATAATATTGTAAAGTTTTGCTCATTGAAATTAAGTATAGAAAGATAATGAGATTGTTTCTACAATAATTTTATTAATAATTAATTATTAATTATAGTTATGAATTAAAAATTGGATGTGTAAGTTTTTTGCAACAAGTTTTTGCAAATACGAGAAAAATCTGTAGTTAAGAATTTGTATCAAATTAGCTTATCCGGTTCAAGCATGTTGGGCGTATTTTTTTTAGTTCAAAGCAAAGCTGTCAAAAAAATATTTGTATTTTTTTTTCGCTCAAAGCGTTTAGAGTTTTAAATTCGTCAGAACGTGCTCTACGTCCTCGATATAAATTAACAGAGCACGTACCGCATTTTTTTTAGTTTAGAACAGAGCATGAACTGTCAAAAAAATATTCGTATTTTTTTTTTCGCTCAAAGCGTTTAGAGTTTTGAATTCGAGTTTTTTTCAGTTCAGAACACCCTCAGAGCACGATATAAATTAACAGTGCACGTAAAGCGTTTGAACGCTAAATGTCAAAAAATAATTTTTATTCAAAACAAAATGGATGACGCTAATAGCTGTGACGATGAATACTTATATAAATAAGTAATATTTAATTACGAATAAATATTTTTGATGGTACTTGTATATAGTAAAAGTGGGTAATCGTGACCTAGTTGGTATTTGTGATCTAGTCAGCCTAAAATTGATTTAAAATGTATTTCCTTAAAGAATACTTTTTGGGAATTTATTTCAAAAATTTAAATATTTTATTCTACTATAGTTGTACTAGTACTTTAATATGATAATAGAAAATTTCGTGCCAAAAAACCAATTTGTCATTAAGCACCTTACTTTTTCTCGTAATTCTAGTTTTCGTCAAGGTTTTGAAGTGAGAAATTGATAAAAATGTTTTTAATTTATAGCGAAAGGTTGGTATTGCTATAAAATTAAATGCATGCCTAATAATAAAGTTCTAAAGATTTTTTAACGTAAAATGATCGAAAAATGTGATTATTTTCTAAATAAGCTGAGTAATTAAATAATTAAAAGTGGTCCGAATTATAAGCCATAATTTTTTTCTGTTGAGGTATTTGTGACCTATAGATCACAATTAGAGTTTTGAAGTGAGTTTTTGTATAACCAAATAGTTAACTTTTTATTACTTTTTATAAATTTAAATTACTTTATTTGGAAAGTATTAAGTACTAGCTAAATAAAATTCAATTTGTGACCTACAATATGTTTCGATTAAAGCCTCATTTCGTCAAATTACCACAATGGTCACAAATTCAAGCATTATTGGAACCGAATTACCCGCAAAATGTATTCGAATTACATGTTTAAAATTGTAGTTGCTTTTTAGAATTAATTTAATTAATATATTTAAATTTATATTGGTCATGTCTATTTTTTTACTGTAAATTAAATAAGGTATCATCGCTTATTTTGTGTTTTACACAAAATTGAATAAAATAGGCTGAAAATCATTAATCATTACAGCGGTCACAATTATATTCAAAACGGTCACAAATATGCTACCTATCTTTTTATATAAAATAAAAAATTTAAGAGCATGAAAAAAAATAAGTAGTACATATAGTATATTAATTTTATCATTTAAAAAGTCTCTATTTCGGCCCACAAGTTATGAAGACAAAAAAAAAAACAAAAGAACAACTAAATGGCTTAAAGAAAACTTTCCATCTGCAGTTAGAAGTGATTTATGGATTGCTTATTACAAAAAAAAAGATGAAGAAAAGATAAAGCTTTGGATAAAACATAGAACAACAACAAATGAAAAAACGGCAACAAAAACTAAAAACGGTTTTATTTGAAAAGAAGATAGAAAATAAACATAACGAAAGTTCTTCAGTAGAATCAGAATCCGAGATTAAAATTAATTCATACGTCATTGTGTAGTACGAAGGTGAATATTTCTCCGGTGTAGTTTTGAAGAATATTTCCACGTTGTAGAAAGCAAAACCGATGAATATCAAATCAAGACTATGGTAATGAGCGGTCATAATTGGAAGTGGCCAGAACAAGATAATATATTATGGCATAATATCGGTGAATCGGCCATAATATATTATGGCAATAGTATCGGTATCGAAACCAGTTGAACCAGTTTGTTGAACCAGTTTTAGTCAATGCAAAAAAAATTTATTTCGTTAAGGAAATAAATTTCCGCAGATCAGTAAAAAAATCAATTATATCAAACATGTGATATAAGAATGTTTTTCTGTTATGAAGTTTAATTTATTTTTTGTTTAATTCTTTTAATAATTAAGTATTTATTAACTATTATTAATTCTAATTATATTTTTGTGATTTTCAATAACTGAATTTATGAAATAATATGTGATACATTAATTAATAAACATAGCTATTAAAGTTTTGAGTTTAGTATTATTTTTCATACTCACAAATACCAACACCAAATAGTCACAATTTGGAGCACCCTAGGTCACAAATTGTTGCGAGGCTGAGATTTTGAGTTTTTATGGAATTTAATTTTTTTTCTAGTAACTATTAATAAAAAGTCAAATAAATTACATTTTACTCGAAAAGAATTAAATAAAGTAAATTAAAATGATAGTTTAAGAAAGTTATCTTGAAAATTGGATTTTTAGCGCATCGCAAAAGTCAAAATTTAGTTGACATAGGTCACCAATACCCACTTTTACTATAGTTATATATAAATTATTTTAAATTAAATATTTTTTGATTATTTCACTTTGATACATTTATTTATAAAAAATTAGTCAAGTTCTATCGTATTTTTTTATTAAATCAAAGAGCTCAAAATTAAAATATTTGATTTCTGTTTAGAACACGCTCTTTATAGTTACTCCTTCTCTGTTCAATTCATAGCATTGTTCTGAAATAAAAAAAAATACGCCTACTTATAACTAACAGTTAGTTAGTTGCTATGTTTCTGAATTTATTATCGTTGGGTAAATTAGTATTTAAAATTTTAAAAGGGGGTCTTAATTTCTATTTCTATATGTCGACTTTACTTTGTTAATGGTTTAGTTCATAATGTTTTGACTACGTTAACTGTTTTCAATTAACTAACTACTAATGATGACAAAGCTTAGTTATTTTGAACATTCTAGCTCTAAAACTAGAATATGTCATTCACTTTTGTTTAATTTTCAAAGTTTAATTTTTTTTTAACTTTTTTTACTCTACTTCTATATAATGTATAAGGGGTATAGGCCTTCGACATACATCAAATATTGTGCTCTGCAGCATATTGTGTTCAGTTTTCAATCATCATTTTTTTCTATTGTCAACATTATTCTATTGTTGCTATTTTACTTAGCTTTGCTTGAGCTGACCATCGTCAGTATATATAGAATAGACGAATTTTTGTTCTAGGGGCTTTGAACATGTTTGGCAAATCGAGAGATTGAATATTCTACCATCCTATCGATTAGGTTGTATAAAGTAACTAGTTAGCTAAATGCTTTAAATTAATAATTGAATTGATTACTCGGTAGTTATAAAAATTTCTAAACTTCTTGCCTCAACATTTAACTACCTATATTAGGTAATAAGTTACTATTGACTATTAAGTTACATTATTTTTCCATGAAAAATTTAAATTTTATTGTGCGAAATTGTGAAAGATAATTGTGTGTCTATACCGACTGATTAAAAAGTTAGTAGATCAAATGAATACACTAAAAAAATTTTTTTTGATTCAGAGTTACGAGAGTAACGATTTGTTGTAAAATTAATCTTATTTCGAAAAAAATGTCATTTTTCCATGCAGAGAATTTTATATTTAAGAACTTACAAATAGGAATTTTCAATAGTAATGATATGTGTATCAACGTTTATATATCAATCAGTCTTAACACCTTCTATCGTTTTTCAGTTTAATCTGGTATTTCTATTTTTGATCACCACTATTTGATAACCATTAATTTGTATAATACATTACTTGGAGACGCATTTATTCTCTTCAAACTAATTCTAATCCATATTGAAAATTGTACTTTGGTTTATACTACTTTAATAACTTTCGATATTAAAAAATAAACAACAGATAACCTGAGTAGGTAATTTGTATACAATTTTATTTGAATTTTTATAATAATTTAATTAAATTTTATTTTTATATTATTTTTTTTGTCATATCAGCTACCGCTGTAATTTCTTGTATATAACTATTTTCTCTTTGAAGAACACGAACAAATTTTTAGGTTATAAAAAATTATATTATTAATTTTTTGGTCGTGTCCAGAGACTTAAATTGTTGGATATTTGCCTTGAAATTCAATTACCAACTCCTTATAGCTACTTATACGTAACTAGTTATATATTATAATTTATTTACTTTCTTTCTTTCTTTTCTGATGTGTATGTAACTTAGTTTAACAAAATAAAACAAAAATCATCTGCATAAAAACACAACATAAACCAATTCAATTACGAATCACACTTTATAAGTATATTCAACAGCTATTAGTTATATATACTTATATATTTTACACTGATCATACAGTATGAGTATATCATGTCAATATAGTAGGTACTAAGTATATATATATATGTAAGAAAATAAAATCTCAGCAGTAACGAACGATTGCAATTCACTAATCTACGTACACAAATGTATGCTAGATAAAGAGTGGAAAACAACATGATGCAATAAAATGCAATTTAATATCATTTTGAAGAATAACTTGAATCATTATATACGAGTAAATTTTAAATATACAAATGATTATACCAAATCAAAGAAGATGAAAAAAAATCATATAACTAACTATAACTAGTTAAATACTTGAATTCGCTAGTGTGCTACTCAGCATTGTTTTTTCACTTATTCTATATAAATTAGTGTGAAACACTGTTACTATTTTTAAACTTTAAGACTAATTTTAATTTGGGATATTTAAATGAAAAGTAAGTAAACATAATGCCAAAAAAAATATTTTCATTCAGATTAGTTATATATGAAATTGTGAAATGGACTTTCTAAATATTATGGAAATAAATTGTTCGAAAATTTTAGGTTGCTTCAAAAAAGTTAATGTTTTAAAAAAACATATAATTAGTTAGAACTATAAAAAAAACTTCAAATTAAACGATCACAGAAGGTCCAATAAACCTGATTGCATTGAATATCATATGTGATCCACAAACGGTATCATCTGGACATAAACTGTCTTATATAAGTCTAAAACCTACTACTGTCAATACAAAATTAGAAGTCAGTATAATGAGACAACTTGCCTTATATGCCGCTTTTTATAAAAACTTTACCTTCATTAAAATCATTTATGTAGAGCAGAATAAAGATGAAGAGAGAGAGGATGACATAAAGTAACATCCACTTGTCCAACATTGATTAATAAAAGAAAAAAAACCTACTCAGGAGTTTGTGTTCTAGAAACACTGAGTGATCTGTCAGATATCAAAATTAAATACTTTCACTTTTTGTAAAAAGTTCAAATTGGTATTCAGTCGAAGAAACGTTGTTGGTATCACAACGGACAGTGCGCGCTTCAGTCGTATTGATTTAATTAGGTAGGTAGGTAGGTAGAAGTGGTCATTCTAGTTACTTTTGCAAAACCAATTAGCACTTAATTGTGCCTTTTTGATAGCACAACTCGAGTGACCTATTTGTTGTTATTGGTTGTTGTTATAGGTCATCATTATTTCATTTTTAGTTTCCCCAGGGCACCAGTACTAGTGCGACAGTGAAGATTCATAAGATTTTCAGATCTTTTAGTTCTGTGCGATTGTGAAGGTTCATCAGATTTTCGATTTTCCTTTCCGCGATAAAACCTATATTGTTGCGTCACCTAAAGTCCGGAATTGCAAAAAAAGTGTTCAAGGGATTCTGCCTCATATGCATGTTTGCAGCTGCGACAATAGGGATTGAACGAAATACCTATATTTGGTCGAGTAGCTTTCTATCGGTTGACCCGTACTCTTGATGCATCAGTACGGGACCTGCCTAAGAGTTATTTAGTTTTGTTGATATTATATACGAGGGCCATATTTTCCTCGAAATCGCACAGGTATTTAGTGTTTGCCACCTTTCATTCGCTCTGGCCAGAAAGTATGGCTCCTTGACGACTCCCATTCGAGATTGAATGTCCTTCTAAAGGTGCCTGTCAAGATTGGAACCTTGCCTGGCCAGTCCATAGGAACCCAGAGTAGAGAGATCAAAAAATGGCCAGCTACGCTTTCAATTTGTTTCGGCATTGTTCCACTTGTCACACCACTTGTAACACCAAAACTTTGATAGCGGATGAACTATCCGTGAAGATGGTAACATTTGTTTTGGTTGTATGAATATAATTAAGGCTTTTAAGGGCTTCCTTAATTGCAAGTAGATCTGCTTGAATGACACTAGTATATTTAGGGAGACCATAAGACTTTGATATTCTTAGATCTTCTGACAAAATTCCTGCACCTACTCCGCATTTCTTTTTCAATCCATCAGTAAAACTATATCATTTTCTCTTTTCTTCAAATTATCCTTCCAATGGGCCAATAGCAGAAAAACCTACATTAAGCTTTTTGTTCAAGTTCAGCTTGTTATATAATCGGCTGTATCTGGCAGCAGCTCGTTTGGAAATTGATCTATGATATTACCGTGTCCATATGATCTGGAATACTAGACACCAGTTTCCCTTAGTTTGACTGCATTGCAGGATGCACATAACTATTTTATGTTTAAAATCGATTTAATGCTTATGATGGCTTAATTAAGTTAATCAAAGTTTGTTGAATTAATAGAAAGAAAATAAGTTAAATAAATTTGGGAATAACTACTTAAAACCTAAAATTGTTCAGCTCTGATTTTCAATACTAATTTTTTTTTCTTTTTGATTCAACAATTTAATTTTTTAATTTTAATGAAAATGTAAACTCTTTGACAGTTGTGACTGCAACCGATTTGTATGAAATTTGTTATTTAGAAAAAAAAATGCGTTTATAATTCAAAACACTTTACACAACTTAATAAAAACAACACGGACTATAAAATTATTTCTATTATTTAATTTAATTAATTTTTGTTTTGTTTTTATTTAATTTTTATATTGAATATGAATTAAAGTTTGATTTGATGGCATTATGCATAATTACCTGTAATTATAATGTAATATAAGTATTTTACTAATTAACATAAAATATGTTGAAGTTTCGATTTGCATCATTTTAAATTGCGTCGTATTTTCTCTTCATTTTATTCTTTTGTATAGTAGTAGTTTTGTTACTTAATTACAATATTAATAAACTGTTATTGTATTTGTAGGAGGGTTAAATTGAAGCAGAAGAGAGTTATTTTTATGTTGAAAAAATAAGAGTAGCATATTTATTAAGATTCCTAAACCGATTATATTTTTAATGGTGTAAGAAAGTCTGGTAAATGAATTGCGACTTTTTTTTGTTTATTTTAAGTAACCAGTTACTTATTTATTGGTAGTAAAAGTGATAAGATTCAAGGGAATTTGATATACATAAAACTGAAAATCTGATAAATTTTTTTATTTTGTGTTTTATAAAAAAAAATAAATTTATTTAGAAAGCACAAATCTTTTAAGATATACTTAAATATACTTTTAACGGAACAAAAAAGAGCCAAAAGATGATATGAATTTAAGTGATTATTTTAGAAAAATATAAGTCATTAAGTAACTTTGTTAATCTATTATTTTTCTATCAAAAAACTTGAGACTCATTTACATTTTTTCTCATAGTTTTTAAATTAATAAATTCCATCTTTGTTAAACAAAAAAAAAAATTATATTTTTTAGAAATTTATTACATCACTAAGGCAGATCTATAATTTAATTAATACTTAACTACTTTTATAAAAAAAAAATGTGAATAAGTTTTTCTCTGACTTGCAATAATTAAATCTGTCTTAACTAATACTCATATATACATAACTATTCTAGAATAAAAACTATTTAAAAGATCAAGATTAATTTAATGTAAGGATTTATAGGCAGAAATGTTGTAGTCAGAAATATAAGTTAGTACATTTGTACACCGTGATTGCTTCAAACATAATTCCGTTATATCAAAAATTTAAAATATTAAATTAGTTACAGTCGTGTTTTTTAATAACTATAAACAATAAACAAAAAGTCATCGATGAAATCCACAAATCTATAATATTCGCCTCAATATTATTACGTAATATAGATTAATGAGTTTTGGAAGATACTTATAATTATAAACTAATTTGAATGTGTTAACTACACCTTTCCCTATTATAATTATTAAGGAAAATATTTTTTATTTCTTTTTTGAACATTCGAATATAATGCAGCATATTAACATCCGATGGTATTTTGTTATGAGATTTTTTAGAAGAAGATCTATTATTGTTTCTAAATCAATTGTTCCAAAACCTTCAAAGTAACAAACATGATTTGCTGCCCTGGTATGAAAGTTGTGAATTATGTTGTTTGCTAAAGTCTGAGTATTCGACTTGATGTAACCCCTCTGTATATTATATATAACTATATTAACTATTTGGATTAGATCTTTAAAGTCAACGTATTTTTAACTTTTTGTGGATTTGTTCAGTTGATGTTCTGTGATGAAATGCAAATAACTATATACATTTTTTATAGCTTTATTCTGAATCTTTTAGAGCATACTTATCTATATTTTCACAAAATGTATTGCCCCATACACCAATACCATATGCTAGCACACTTTGGAATAGACTATAGAATAACGTAAATGTAGCTATCACCGCCCTAATACATTATGCCGCCCAAGCCCTTTTTTTGTAAATATAATACTCCCACGCTTTATATTTAAAATTAATTTTTGAAATAAAAAAAAGAATATTATTTCCTCGTTGTAATGCAAAATCATGCACACTTGTATTCATATTAATAAATAGGTTATTGATAGAAAACTAAACTAGGTAGACATTTTAGCGAAAATTTTGGTTCAAACGTTTAAAATTTTTTTTATTTTGTTAAGACCATAATAGTTAAACTAACTAACTACTGAGATTTTTTTTTGTAAGGTACTTAACTATTCTTTCACCAACTTTTCTAAACATTCCTGCTATTTTTCTTGTTTTCGCTGTTAAAATTTTTACATGTTCACTCCATGTCAAGTCAGTGTCAACTGTAATGCCAAGATATTTGTACTTACTTTTTCAACTTTTTCTTTGTTGTATGTTATTGAAATATGTAACTATTCTTTTGCCTTCAATAGCATATATTTAGTTTTCTTAACATTTAACTGTAAGTTTGTTCTAGCGTTTTATTTGTTCTAGCGTTTCATAGTTATTTTCTGCGAATACAATATTGCCAATCATCATTAATGATTTCACTTTTAAATTCAACTTGGAGAAACTGCTCATAACTATAACACGAAAAAAGTATAGGACCTAAAAAACTACCTTGTTTTCATAAATGCAACCCTACAGTCAATCTGCATATTGTGAATTTATGAACACACTTGTCAGATTTTCTGAACGCTGTTCATAAATGCAGACTTAAAGTCTACTGGACGTAAACTTGGCAAAATAAATGTTTAGTATGCATAAAATTTTTTGAAGTAGTTTTCTATGTTTGTTGTTTTTGTTTTTGTTTTGTTATTTAAAAAAAATTGTTATTTTCAAAATGTCAGTATTAGTGAACAGAAACTTTGCAGAATTGTCAAGTAAATGTAGAATATAGGTAGAGTTTGTGTTCATTATTGCAAAGTACGCCAACTGGTGGCAAGCTGGTTGTCAGTTTGCGACATTTATGAATATACCCCTACCTTGGATTACCCCTTAGTTAGTATCTCTGAGTTCCGTATTGTAAAAAAATCGAAACTTGACAATGATTCGAGTTTCATATTGTATATCAAAAATAATTTACAATGCTCCAAATTCCGAATTGTAAAATATTGTTTTTTGAAATGCAGACAAAAGTAAATCGTGCATTCAAAAATTTTTGGATGCCTTCGTAAAACTTGTACACGTTACCGCTATATAAATTTATTTTTATTATTTAAAAAAAAAAATATTAACTATTAAATTTATTTACATATATTATTAATTTTAATTTTTACCTAATAACAAAATAAAAGTTTAATTATAAAATACTTCAAAGAAAAAAACGGCGGAATCAGTGTAAGTAATTGACCAGTATGCTTAAGATTAAGTACATATTTTAATAATATATATAACTATATGTATGGTATGTATGTAGGTACATAATGCATCATATATAGGTACATGTTATATATATTAATGTTAAAAATTTTATTTTTGGTAAAGAAAAAAGTGGACACAGCCAAAAAAAATTATTAATTATTATAGGACGGTTGGAATTTGAACGGGGTTGAACATCAAAAATTTGCGTTCCGAAATATAAAAAAAAACTTTGTATTTGTTTTACCAAGTATTGTAATGGTTTTCAATTTTAAATTTCAGTTCGGTTTAATGGCGGTTTAAAATCTTTTTTTTTACAATACGGAACTCGCCGTATTACATATGCTAATTTTAATGCTATTATATTCTGCATACTGTTTTCGGTTCTCAAAATAGCTTTTAAACCAAATATATTCTTAATATTATAAGTAAACATAATTTAAGGGTGATTTATTTTATTTTTTTTCATATAACTATACTTAAAACTTATTATACTTGTATTGTAACTCTAGTTAAAAATATATCACGCTTACTTAAGTTATGTTAAATTTACGTTCACAAATCTGATTTTATGTTCTATGTCGTATTTTTTATCGTATTTTATGATATTTTTGAAGTTTCAAACAAGTAAAAATGTAAACAATATTTATTCAAATAAATTTGTACCTACCTAAATAATTTTTAATAACATTTACAGTCAAAAAACATTTTTTCTTAATTCAAAAATGATTATAAATTTTTGGATCCATTTCACATTACACTTTTCATTTCAACAATATTCTCTCAATATTTTTTGTTGTGACAGAGTGTAGCGAAGTAAAAACAAAACGTCAAACTTAACTATGATTAACTATAATGTGTACACTTTTTTTCAACCACAATTAAGTAACGTAATTTAAGCACAATACGAACATCCCATAACATAAAATTAATAGGTAAATATTTTTTTGTTCAATTATCCTGCAATGGTATAAAAAACAAAATTTTAATATTAATTTATAGTCAAGTTTTTAAGAACATCCATTCCTACAACTTTATATTAAAATTTATGTCTACCGCTGCAGTAGTAAAATTGTAAACAAAAATGTTTACGTAATCATTTAACGTACAGCTATAACTCAACATCATCAAGATAAACAAAAAATTAAGAGAATCGAGAAAAAAAATGTTTTTTTTTGTTCATAAACGTCCGAAAAGAAGCGATTGAAAATTTTCTTAATTGACACTTAAAAAATTTACATTAATATACAAAACAAGAAGAAGATCTTATCCAAATTTAAAATGCACAATGAACAATGTTACATACAAAATTTAATGTATTTGGCGAAATGCAAATGAATCCATCAAAATTTCCAAAAAAAAAATGGTATACAAGCAAAAATACAATTTAAACAAAATTAAAGAGGAAACTCTTAATTTAAACTAGACTTTTGTTGTGCATGTGTGTGTTGCTTTTTGTCTCTTTTTGGAAGTTTTGAAAATTTGATTAAAAAATATTTGTATTTTAGTGATGCGGGTATCACAACTCTAATTTTCCAATAAAGTCTTCATCATAAACATGATACAATGATTTTATCTTTGATGCTATTAACTACACATGATTATTTCATCTTTAATTGTTACCTTTTTCAAATATGAGAGAATTAAATTTTCTCACAATATCACCACTAAAATGTGATTTTTTTTTTATTGCTTTTGTTTTTTAAAAAAATCTCAGTTTTAATATAATCAAAGTTTAAAATAAGCAACAAATATTAAACGAATGTTGACTTAAAATTATTTTCTAGGTTGTATAAGAGTGTGAAAGTTTGCAAATATCAAATTTCATACTGCAAACAAACAATAATGGCAGTAAGAAGAGTCTGAATAATATTTCAATTTTTATTCGTGTTTATAATTTACCTTAGTTGACTTCTAGCACTTTTCTTTAATTATTTCAAAATTAACAATTCAAATTTAGCGAAGCTCATCACAATCGCAATTCGTTTGAATAAATAATTTTATTATTTAGTCGAATTTGTTAATAATTTGTAGTACTTAATACTTATATAATCGTGTATTTTAATTGAATTTAAATATTTTATTAACAGCATTTTTCAAGTGAACAAATTGACTTTTTTTTTTTAAATAATATTGGAAATAATTTTTCGCACATTAAATAAGTATGGTACCTACTGAAACTTATTATAGCTATTACATACCATCATGAAATAAATTTACGAGTAGTATTTATATATTCTTTACTAAATACGGTAAATATATTCTATTTATTTTTTTATTGATAACTAAGTATATCAGTTTATCTGCATATTAATATGCAAACACATTTTTATGGCACTTTTCCCTTTTGAGATGTGGGCCTATTATTTTTCATTTTCATTTATTTTATATCAATGACACAGGGTACTGGACCTGGGCAAAAACCCTATAAAGCATTTCGTTTTCATACAGATACGAGTCTAAAACTGTGCAGTTGAAAGTTAGACAATCTACCTACTACACACCTAACGTCTAATTATATTTTATTGTTAATAACTATTTGACAAATTCAAAATTACTTAAAAGTCTTTATTAAAAAAGATGCAATTCGGATTTGATAAGAATAAGCAACTAGTTATAAAGAATCAAATATAACTAAATGGGTTTAAAGTAAGATATACTTAGCTAAGTTAAGAAAAAACTAAAGGTAATTAAATCTATAAGATCCGTAATAAAAAGATCGATAGACACTGAAAAAAAATTGTTTGAACTGAAATTCTTAAGAAATTTATTATCAAGCTTAAATTAACTACATAATCCAAAAAACTGAAAAGCCAAATGAAGATTTTAAAATACTTTTAATACTACTTAGTTTTACTTCTAAATTACATTTCAGTTTAGGGATTGACTTTTTCACTGCGGTACATAAAATTTTTAAACTTTGTGCAAACAGCAGAAAATTTCTTATAGTAATAAGAAAAGTTAGTTAAAATGTACATAAATATTATAAAATTGCGCCGGTGGTAGTTTTAAAATTGATTGTGTGTTGATTACTTTGAATAACTTAGGTATTGCATTAGATTCGAAATTAGTTTGGTCAGAACATACATAGAATTTGATGATACATAAAATTTAAATAAGTATAGATAGTTTCACACTATTGTCAGACTAATAAACCGCAAACTTCTGTATACTTACAATGATTTATTCAATTTCAAATTACAATACGAAATTGATTGCGATTATATACTTACTCACAACAACTATCTTCAGTCTTTATTATTGAAACAAAATTGTGTTTAATCAGATTATTTTTAACGATTTTTATTTTAAACATCATAGAATATTTAGTTTCCCTATAATATTAGAATTAACAGCAAAAGATTATTAATTATTGTTATACCTATTATTCTTTACGGTGTTTTCAAGCGAGTGCAGCTCGGTTCTACTGTTTACGACTCTACCATTCATCATTGAAAATATTTATGATTAAATTTTTTGGTTAAATTTTGGCTATTAAATTTTAATCATGACTAGATTCTTGAGTAAGTACTTAAGCCAATTGAATCCAAAGAATTATATTTTTATGCGTAAACCCTAGTTGGAAAAGAGCTTAGCTTATCTCGGAGTTATTTTCCTAAAGAGAAAAGTGAAATAAAATATTTTTGATTCTAAAAAAAGAAACTACATAATTAAAAAAATTAACTTTATAATTGGGGAGTCGGTCTTTTTGTCAAAAAAAATGTCGACAAAAAATTGTTGAAAAAAATGTAAAATAAGAAAAAATGTTGAAAAATGAAATCAGCTTTTATCATTCAAAAAATATAAGAGTTTCAATAATATGCTTAGTGGGGGTTTGTGGTAACAACCCCCATTTATATAAGTTTTTTGTTGTTAACATGTATATATGTAAATTTGTGATAAAAATAATTAGAATAAGGAGTTATGTATGTATAATTGGATTCAAAAAAACCCAATCAAAATATTACAGGGTAGTTATTCTGCCTTTTTCCAGAATATTTATCTTCAAATGTATATGCAAGATTCAGAATTAAGAAAGATTTTAGAATTGGATTCAAAATAAAGATATTACATTTTTCCAGAAAACGTATATATGTATATGCAAGATACTCAATTAGGAGGGATCTTATAGTTGTTTATATAATCAGGGTTGCATGCCCTTTACAGAATATTTATCTACACTTATGTATATATGCAAAATTCTGAATTAGTTAAGATTGTACACTTTTTCGGGAATATTTATATAAATATGCTATGTGTATGTAAGATTCTGAATTAGGAGTGATTTTAGAGTTGAATTCAAAATCAAGATTAGTTTTACGCTTTTTCCAGAAACTTAAAATTAAAAGTTGTTAAATGTCCAAATGTTAAGTTTCCATTTTGCTAATTGTCTTTTTGTAAAGTATTCAGTTGCCAGGTCAAAAATGCAATTATTTTATCCTTATTTTATATTTCAACATTTTTTCATTCAACATACTTATTTTCTTTAACATTTTTAATTCGACATTATGTTTTTCAACAAATCAACTCACATCCCTTTAATTATCATAAAATAATG